>CM053508.1:5573269-5594691 GCA_028627145.1 Eidolon dupreanum
CTTCTTGAACTGCTGAGTCTGAGATGTTTTCATCAGGCAGATACAAAGCTACCTCAACATCCCCAGGGTCATTTCAAATTCCTCGAAAATAATGTATGTACTCTTCCAAAAAGTCAAATAATGAATGAGAAATTTAAGAATATCACTATATCCATCTCATTTGCACAAACCATTGAATAAAATACAATTTTACCAGCTGTCATAACTATAATTTTATAGAAAGATTTATAGTATCTAGTGGGAAGATGATAGACTGGAAATGGAACAAAGAAGGAAGTGTTGATTTTGTTTTAATTCATCACTAATGTTATTATTATGAGAGGTATCAAAGGTTTACTAACTTTAATTATTTGGGAGCATTCACTTAATAGGAATTTGTAGTACTAGACTGTCCCATTTCCAGGGGGAAATTCTAGTTAGTCATACTATCACTCTCTCAGAGGGAAAAATAATCTTCTTTTTTGTTTGTTTGTTTGTTTATTTTGGAGTCAGACTTCTTCTCTCCCTTTCTGCCCAGAAGATCTTTGAGTTTATACAAGCATATGTGTAAAGATCTTTAATTTTCTTATTTCTCCATTTGGTCCACTTGGCTCCTGCTCTTCTCTCTGTATTAATTGCACTATCCACAAAAAGATTCCAAAACTGCTTTAACCCTAAGGCACAATATAGCCGCCTGACCTGGAACTTCAGTTTATGAAATCTACCTACTGGATAATGTTTTTCCTTTTCTCTTACACACCTCTGCTAGAAAACTACCCAACAGATTCCCAAACTAAAATTGTATCGATATTTTTTTCAATCCTATACTCTTAGAGTCCAAGTAAGAACCAATATGTAATCTAACATGTGGTACTACTAAAAAAGCGTGTCTTCGATGCTTATGAATTTTTCATACTCTCAGCACTGACAGCAGAAACATCTCTTCTTGTATATCCTCTACAGTAGCACCGGGACATGACGATGCTTTTCTTTCTCTCTGTCTCTTTTTTAGAATCTAGCTGAGTCTTTAACAATTATAAGTTTGGCTTCGTTGTTTCCCTTCACTACTTCTCAATTATATTTGTATTAGTTTTCTCTTTTTAGGTAATTCTTTTTCTTTCATATCTCATCTTTTTTTTTGGGGGGGGCAAACATTTATTTTCATAGGATCCTACCAAAAGTGTTATATTACCAAATAAATTCTAAAAACCTTTAACTAATGAATTGATCAATTTTATCCTGTTTTGATTCATAATCTCATCTACTTTTTTTCTGTATTCAAACTATTTTTGGATCTACCTGGCTCTTTTTATTTCCTGCTATTTTTTATTTATTTTTCTTTAAAGTACTTATAAAATTTTTCAGAATATATCCTCACAGCATGTGCCAGGCTTACTTCTCTCCCTTTATAGTATTAGTTGTAATAAAATTCACGAACAAGAGAGTCATATGGGGAGTCCATGCCTGAAGAATTCTCTTGCTCAGTGTCCATGACAGCTGGGTCAGAGGCATATAAATTAGGGAGTTTCATGGCTGATTATTAGATGGCCAATCCCAGGTTGTCGCTGTCCTTCACTTCTCCTGCTTCTCAGGGGATGTTTTGTTTCACAGCCAAAGTAGGGAGGAGACACTTTCTTTTTTTAGTACTGAGTCTCCTTTTAGCATCCTTTATCCACTCCAGAAGGGACTTTGAAAATGCACTGCTAGTTGCTCTTCAGTGCTGGATTAGCACTGTTAATAAACATGTCTGTGCATTCTCATGTCCAAGAATAACTTATTGTTTATTTCCTAGATTTCTCTAGATTAATTAAACTAATCTCAGCAAAATGACTTAGCTCATTTATACTATAACCCCTTTGTCATCTGTTCATCGCCATCAGATCCTTTAATGATGGTTTTATTTGTCAGTGGTCACATATAAGTGAAAGCACCATTAAATGCAATATTGTTAAAAATCCCTAAGTGGGCTTTATGTTTACAATGTGAATTTTTTAATTTTCTGTCTTTTGCACAAGCCTTGGAGCTCCTTGCTTTAAATCCCTTTAACTCTCTCCCTTTCCCCAAAACAATTTTAGTTTTATGAAGACAGTCATTATCCTATCCTTGATAATCCCAGTTTTCAATTCTCTGGGAAATAGTCTGGGTTATCAGGATCCACTGGTAAGATGGATCCCTAGTCATTCAAGTATTTGCTTCATAGATTAGCAATTTAGTATCTTAATAAATCAATCTCTTTCTTGGCTGGAAATATTGAATTGATTATAGACCAATATCTCTCATGAACAAAGATGCAAAAATCCTAAATAAGATACTAGCGAACAGAATACTGCAACATATTAAAAAGATTATATACCATGATCTGGTGGGCTTCATCCCAGAGGCACAGGGATAGTTCAACATATGCAAATCAATTCATGTGCTACACCACATAAACAAATTAAAAAAAAATAAGAATCATATGATCATATCGGCAGATGCAGAAAAAGCCTTCAGCAAGATACAACATCCATTTATGATCAAAACAATTAACAAAATCGATATAGAAGGAAAGTACCTTAACATAATAAAGGCCATCTATGACAAACATTCAGCCAACATGATACTTAATGGTGAGAAACTAAAAACCTTTCCCCTAAGATCAGGAACAAGGCAAGTCTCTCCACTGTTATTCAATGTAATACTGGAGGTCCTAGCAAGTCCACTCAGGCAAGACTCAACTTTTTGGGGCATGTGTTTGTCATCTGATGATTTGGAAAGTATGATTTTTTTTTTTAAACCAATGGGTAGAAGCTGATCTTGAATTTCAGTAATTTATACAAAAATGTTGAAGAGTCACGCAGATGAAGTCGAACTTTTAGTACACCCTAAAAATATAAACTATCTGCTAACCTTTTAAATGCTTCATGAAAACTATTTTGATTGAGGCTTTCAGAAATATTCTTTCTAACTGATCCATCATCATCTGGCACTTTTTCAGGTAATACAGTTTTCAATGGAACATAGCAATTACCTATTAAAAAGGCCTCGTTAAGATGAAAAAAAATATATATATGTATATACATATATACATAAGAAATGTATATATGTATATACATGTATATATATAAACACACACATATATATGTGTGTATATATGTATATATATTTAATTCTGAGAACAAAGACTTCTCAAACATTAAAGATTGTCACTTCTTTTAACCACACATCATTGCTTTTGTTTATTTCTGTACTTGACTTCCATCACCTTTTGTTACTTTCCTCACACTTTCATCACCTGGCTAACTACTATTCTTGCAAGCTCTGATGTTACTTCTACATGGAAAACAAAATAAAACAAAACGTTGGCTACTAACGCACTCTCAAAACTGGATTAGGTATCACTATTCTTTGCTCCCATAGTGCATTGCACATACACGGATATCAACACTCATCACAATTAATGGCTTGTTTTTCATCACTTAGTTTTTTTTTTTTTCTCCCTCTAAATTGAAAAATACCTTCAGTAGTCTCTTTCTGTCTCTGTATCTCTAAAACTTAACCATGTGGCAAAAACTCAATGAACGTTACCTGAATGAATAAGTACCCAGGTGGATTTAATCATACAAATATCAGAAGTTACTCAAGTATAAGAATTGTAGAAATAGGAACTGTCTTATTTAGGCAATGAATCATCAACTAGGTACAACCACAAGGATTCCTATTGCTGCAGAAAGTTAACATTGAATCTGCTCATCAATGCGCCTTTATCACAATACATATAAGCTGAAAACATTAGTCTGTGTTCCAAAGTGATAAACAAGTTCATTATTTATATATTTCAAATACCACAAGGAAAACGTTAGACTCAGAGTTGTTTTTATGTGTGTTTAGAAAACAAACAAACAAAACACTGAGATAATTATAACTATAACAGTTGTGAAATCTCTACCCTGTTTTTAGAGGCCTATTGTTTAAAAATTGTGATGAAGAATAATCATCGTTTTCCCTTTATTTTTGTCTAATTTTGTTTTGTAAATATTCATTTTTTGTTTACTATATATTGTTTTCTATAACAAAGTTTGGAGAAACAAAGCCAGTGAGCCACAGTAGTGAGAACATTCAGGAGTGACAAGGGAAAGACAAATATGCAAGTCTTGAAGGAAAAAGCCTTTTGGCTCTCACAGTGCCGCTTCTTACATAAGCCTGACTGGGAGAAGTAGACCTCTACGAAACGTTCAGCATTCATCTAACACATGTACTTGATTCTCTGTGCATGTTATAAGCTTGTATAGCTAATCTTTTTGGGGAAGTTTATACTTCTTCGGCCTTTCACTAGACTTGTTGGCAATATATTTGGGCATGCTATTTCTTGCTCCTTTAAATTAAACCTATTTCTATCCAGGGCTAAATTACAGCATTTAAAAGATAATGCTCTCTCCGAGATTCACAATTAAATGAACATTTAAACAATTAAGTTAAAGTGATTCTAAATGATAAGAAATATATGTGAGAAGCAACATCATGGCTGAAGTTTTAGTTAATTAAATTTTTTAATTCATAGCATATTATCACCTAAAATATTAAAATGCTGATTATGTGTTTTGAGGATAATATCAGTCTATATAACTTCTAAAATTAGTTATCTATTTATTAATTTTCTTAATAGTAAATAAATAATAAAAATTAGTAAATTATGTTTATTAAATAAGTATTCAAGCTGCCACAGAAAATATACTTGTAATATGCCCAAAATATCTGAAAACATTATTTTGTACTTTCACTTTTATAAGATGAAAAATTATATGCGAGTCATATCACCCATTAATCCAACATCCGATGAGCCACCAATGTCCTTTTTAGCTTTCTCTCTATGTCTCCATCTTTGTTAAGCCCCATCTTTCCCTTAAGAGTCTTAATTCCATATATTTCCTGGCCATGTTTCTTTAGGGTACAAAAATAACTCCCGTGACCTCACCCCCAATAAAAGTGTCACTATGAATCATATCAAGCAATCTTTGAGTTAAATTATAATGATATCCCCAATCCTTTTCCTTGAAATTCTTCTAGATTGGTATTTTTTAATATTTTAGCTTTCTTTTTATTCCTTTTCCTCTGGGTTTTCCAGTTCTTGCTTGATTAGAACAACTCTGTAATTTCCTGCCTTCTGGTCCTCTGTGAGTGAGTCATTTTAGTCAGCTCTCTGAGAATATGAGCCTCTTGCTCATTCTGATTTTCTTCAGCCCCAACAGTGTATGGTTTCTAATACCTAAGGCAGCTTTCCTTTTTTTGTTGCCTTCTTAAAAGCAGTGAGATTTGGGAGTATTTTATTTTTCCTTTTATATATGTCTTTCATGTCCTTTCAGATCTCATTTTCTCTTCCTATCTCAGGAGCATCTCTCCTAAGACATTATTTGTTATCTCAAGGAAGGCTTAATATGTTTTCTTTTAACTCAATTAGTTCCCCCCTTTTAAATTTTGTCTTTTTTCTATCACTGCACATGTTATCAACCTATTTCCATGTCCTCCTCGAATTCCTAAAAATCATGATTCCTAAAGACAATTTTTTTCCAAGAAGAGATTTTTAAACAACAACAACAACAACAACAACAACAACAACAACAAAAAACAGAAGAAAACTGGAAAACTCCCATTTGCTCTGCCTATTTAGGCCTAGCACAAATAATTTGAAGTCAAAGATCATAGACTTATACTTTACCTCACATGGAACTTCCTTGCATGTTAAAATATAGATATGCATAGAAAAAACAGTAAAAACAGAAAGCAAATTCTTCTGCCTTTTTATGGCCAAATTAACTATACATAGAAAAAAATTTTCTTTCCCCAATAGTGCAATTATTACCACTTGCAGCGGGAGCAACAGTTTAATATGTTGAGGTTTCCATGAAGTGCCATACAGCTGACGTATGCTGAGTTGCTTTGCACTCACCCTTGTCACGAGGACCCCGAATTCCTGTGCTTACGTCTGGGTGGCCCAGACATTTGCTGAAAGTTGTTTCCATAAGATGCAAACTCAAGTTAAGATCAAAATACCCTTGGCCTAAGGTTTAAGGCTTCAGCTACAACAGTAGCACAAACTATTCAATTATACCAGCTTCAATCACGGTAATGTGCTATCAACCTCCTGCCCTTAGATTACTATGATCTCCAAGTTCCTTTCCTTGTCTCCATTCCAATAATCCCAGCCTAAGTGAATGGTAACGGGGTTTTGTTTTATCCAATAAAAATATTCATTCTTTTCCTGGCCAGGATCTGAATGACTGAGATATTGAAAGCATAAAATGTCAGCAGATAAAGACCTAAATGGCACTTTGTTGACAAAAGCTAGTTTGAACATGAGACTTTAAGTCTCATAAAGGCCTCACTAATATTGCACACCAGATTTAAATTGCTTTACCACTCAAGCCAGAATGTGATGGGCAAATTTATGACTTCCTCCGTAGAGGCTTATTCTGTAAAACATGACTAGACAGACCAAATGTGGACTCGTGGGTAACAATTCCTTAAGTAGGAAAGATGGAAGAAGAAAAGTGTTGAACGTGCTTGTGCATTTTTTCTCCAGAATCACTCATAACATCTGTTACTCTTTTTTAGCTATTAGGACTTATTGAGGTGTCTGCGAGACACCAGAAGTTTAACTTTGACAGCAGCCCCTCCCCAATGGAAATAGAGACCACAGAACAATCCATGGTGGGCAGCTTGGGTGTCTAGGCACGTGTTGGTTCCTTCCAAAGATGACTGATCTTGATATATGTCTCATGTCTGCTTTGGCTGGCAACTCAGAATTTGATTATGTTATACTCAAATGCATACCTATAAAAGAAACTTCTTTTTAGAGTTATTTTGGAACATTAGAAAATCACCTGTGATATTTTTTGTTTGTTGCAAAAAAAAAAAAAGCACTGACAAACTCAGCAGTAATTATGCATTTGTTATAAACTCAATATGTGTTATACGTGTCTCCTGAAGAGATTTACCTACCTTGATGATTGCAAGCTAAATTTGTGTGTAGGGGACTGAACTATACTGTTTCATTGTCATAAGTTAAAATTTTGAAAGTCCAAAAAAGTGACATAGCAATAAGATGACGCAGATTTAATTAAAAAAAAAAAAACTGATTTTATGATTTCTAAAAAAAAAAAGGGATGTTAACTTGGAAAATGATGTACTTTTTAATATTTTTAGGAGTAAACTCATGTCATTAATTAAGTGAACCAGCTACTTTATTTTTCTAATTTCATAATCAACATAGAGTTAGGGGAAGGAAAGAAAGAATTGAAAGGAAGTAAAAGTGAAAGTGGTAATAGACTAGATAGAAGAGAACATATATAATGATTAAAGGGAAACAAAATAGGGTGGAATAAGAAAGGGAGGTGGGTGAAAGAAGTCACCAAAAATGGAAATCTTGGAGGAAAAAAGACGAGATTGAAATGTATCTTCAGTATCAATATTCTATTATAAGAAAAGAATAATTTGACTTCCATGACATTGGGTATCACAACTAATTGGAAAGATTTTATTACAGAGAGAAAGGTTGGCATCCCTTTAAAACTCTTATCACAACTCAATGAAATTTATGAAGTTTTGAAAATTTTCATCTAGGATATGCAAATCATAACTATGAATAATAGGGCCATTGATGTATCAGCATGAAATGTGTATATTTGTTAAATTAATTTGTAGTGAATATTAAAAGTAAATTCCTTGTAAAACTGCATTTCTATTAACGTCTAATATTATTTGTATTATATATTTATTTAAATTAGGACCCTGTTCTCTTCTCAGACATGTCTTATTCTCTTTTCTCAATCTCTATGCAACAGCCAAATAACATTTATTTTACTCTAGACATGGTCATTCTTTCTCTGGCTTCCACACCCTTCTTCCAAAGGAAAGATGGGCCCTCCTTCTAGCAACAAGATTTAATTTCACTCTTTTTATGCAAATCTAATTTGTTTTTTCTCCTCTCATTTTACAAACGCTGTGAGGATAATTAACATCTCTCTCTTGTTTTCCTTTTATCATTCCTAGAACTAAGATAAGTTATTAATGAATGTATTTTCTGAATGAATTATATGCAAATCAGAAGTACTCTTCTTTGAATGTTCATAATTAATAGGATATTTTAACATTCTGTCTTTCAATATATATGCAATATATGCCTATTTATAGAATTATGGAGTTTTTATTTTATTTGGCCGTGTTATTGTAGTAGAATGGTATACAGTCACTTTAAGTATTCTCTCTTTATAAAATGTTAGACTATGACATTTATCCATTCATATCTATCAACTATTAAATATTTACTGAGCATGTTTGATGTGCTAGGCTTAATATGGTACTCTTTAGTCACTACTTCCAATGTTACTGGCATAATTAATTGTAAAACAGGCTATTAAAATTATAATTAACTATGATTATATATAAAAGAAATGCATTTTTATCCTTATTTATTGGTTCACCTTGAAGATTAAATTTATTTTTCTATGTCTTTGAATCACTAAAATAGTTTATTTACTTTAAATTATAGTTAATATACATTTAGATCAACTAAATATTAATTGAAATCAATTTTTATTTATATTTAGATTTACTTTATTTTAGTACTCTAAAGTTCTGATACTAACAATAAAATTCTTTATCCATGGCATTATAAATTCATCAGATTTTATTAATTAGATGTAAAAATTGATTAGCAAGCACTATTTTGAGACTGGAAACATAGCATTTTTTCAAATTATAATTCAGTATAGTATATAACTGAAATTTTATAAGGTAATTTAATGTATATAATGAATAAATAACATATACTTTTTTTTCAATACTGACAGCAAGTCAGACTTACAATAAAAGGAACTTAATATATTGAATGGCAGTCATGTATTCTAAAATATTGTTAAGGCACAGGTATATTAAAGTTAAGAATGTTTAGAAAAAATATCCTATATATTTATGTACAAAACCTCTCTAATTCACTTGTTTTTATGTTTTAAAATTGTCTTTCGCATATGACTTTATTCCTTTTGTTTATTGTTAGATATGACACTAAAATTTTATTTTTTAATGTTATTGCCATATATAACCCTATTTTAAGTTCTTCAATATTTTACAAAAATTTTTTTCCACTATGAGAAGAACTTATGCTTTTGTTTTTAAAATCATTGTCATCAAATTAATTCCTAAATATTAAATTATATCAAAACAAAAGCATTAGACATATTGAAGATGAAAACATTAATTAAAAAATTAACATTTAGTTGTTGCAATTATTTTTTGGATATTTCTTACTTTTTTTTCTTTCAAATTCTGTATTCTACAATTGTATTTTAAAGTCCACTTAAGCAGTTAATCATGTCACAGGACACTTTATAGACACATGGAGAACAAATATCCTCTAGAAAATGTAATCAGTGTTTTACTAAAGTTGAAATGGATATAAATAAGTTATTAGCTTTATTTAAACTGGGTATGGAGAAATATGAGGATCTTGTTAATTGATACCAGTGTGGCTATTAAGAAATAAAAGTGAGATTTGGAAGAATAGCTGATTAAAGAAAGATAGCTGCTGTACATAAAAATGTTATTGTAAAACTATATTACTTCACATTGTATTAGAAAGTATAAGCAAAAAAAAAAAAAACATGTGCATATCTTTACTTTTAAAATAGAAAATAGCATTTTAATAACGGACATAATCAAATATTTGTCAATGTAAACACATTATAGAGTTTTATGTTCCGTGTGTACTTTCTGAAGATTATGTGGATAAGTACATATTTGTTTGCATGTAGAAGGTCAGGTAGAAAATTGCATATTTATGATTATAGGGATGTATCAAAATATATGTAAACAAGATGAATGCTTCTAGGAAAAAAAATAAAAACAAAACAAAATTACTCAACTCCTATACTTATCTCTATTCCCAACGTATTTAAATCTCATTCTTATAGAGTTTTCTTCTATTTAAAAGCTTTTTGCTTTGGCCTTATCTTGGGATTGTATATCTCCATCTTTGCTGGCCGGTACACCATTTTTATAGCAGGATCACAAGTTATGTTGCGTGTTGCTGATTTAAAATACACCGTCTGTATATCCAGTTTTGGTTTCTCCGATGTAATTAGCCTTAGAATCTTGTCTTATGAACTGCTTCAAAGCCAAGGCCTTCTATTCCCCATGCCCACCCATTTCTTAGATACAGACTTTGAAAGTGAAATGATGAATAGATTTTACTTCACCTCCATAAGGTCTTTGTATGATACTTTTTAAAGGGAAATAACATGAGTTTAAAATAATGTATATGAAAAATTATCTGGGAGGCCTGATAATATGATTTAAAAAAAATTAAATACAGAGAAGTCACAATGGAGCATCGACAACTGTGATGATGGTTCTGATACTGATTTAAATCCTTCACTGGTTGGGTCACTGTCCAAATGACATAACATCTCTAAGCCTTTTTTTTTATCTGTATAGTGATCTTAATTGAGATAATCCATGTAGAGTGTTCAGTTCACTGCCTGTCACATACTTTTTCACAAATGAGTAGCTTAAACAAATGTAAACAAACTGAACATTTACCTTACAACTAATGAGGTACATATGATAAACTTATTTTTGATATAATAAAAATAATATGCAAAATATAACAAAAAACATATTGCAAAAATTATAAATACAAGTAGTGAATCAAAGAAAATTAACAGTAAAAGCAATTCTGCAAATAAAGTGGTTGCTATCTTTATGTAATAGTATTTTGAATTAAACCGGAAGCCAAAGGGTCCCATGATCTTGTTGAATAATTAAGGAATTAACAAATACAAAAGCAAAAAAATAAACAAATAAATAAGAAAGAAAGAAAGAAAGAAAGAAAGAAAGAAAGAAAGAAAGAGAAAGAAAGAAAGAAAGAAAGAAAGAAAGAAAGAAAGAAAGAAAGAAAGAAAGAAAGAAAGAAAGAAAAAGAAAAGGAAGGAAGGAAGGAAGGAAGGAAGGAAGGAAGGAAGGAAGGAAGGAAGGAAGGAAGGAAGGAAGGAAGAAAGGAAGGGAAAGAAAGAAAGAAAGAAGATAGGGAGAGAGAAAAGGTGGTGAGAGAGGAAGGAAAGAAGGAATAAAGCCAGGAAGTCAGGAGGAAATACCTGGTCTATCTCATCAAGAAGAGAGTTGTGCCCATCTTTATATAACAGACATGACCATGTGCAAGTTTATACAACAGACATGAATACAACATTTTAGAAATGACAACCACCTAAATCTATGGCTCAGTGGAAAGGAAGCTGTTTGAATTCAGAGATTAAATTCAATAACCACATACTTGTCTGCTTAATTTTGGTTTGTTATAATCTCAATGGGCAGAATTCATTTAAGTTGAAAGCCAATGAAAATCTATCAGAGCTCAAAAAAGAATGATAGTAATCTTATATCATTGTCTCTAACACAGATAATCAAAAATCCTCTATGTTATCTCTTTCTATCACTAAAGTGGAGGTGGGGTGGGGTAGAACATAGGGAGATAAATTTCTCTCAGAACATAATTATGACAGTACATGAACAATTGACTTAAACAGAATAGTGTCAATCTTGCAGTATAATATCTCCAATTATATCATTTTGCTTTGTATAATAGTTTAATTTTTCAATTGAAGCAAAAATAATATAATAGAATCATCATTCATAGATCAGTGTGAAATAGAAAATATGATAATATTTCTTTGTATCTTATTAAAATTTTACTCCTAGTAAGAAAATGCCATATTTCTACCATCTTACTTTCAGTCTCTTGACCGCAAATGACAGTATAATGGATATCATAAAAACTATAATTTATATATACAGTTCTACCCAGTATTATTTGAATTTATGGATGATTAGATGAATCAATACATAAAAATCTATGCAGCTTTAATAAATATTATATGCTTTTATAATAAAATTAGCATGTAGATGATAATTTTTGTACTTGTTACAATTGTCTGTGAGTCAAGAAGTTCACTTCTATTTGTTTCAAAACACAAACATAATATTTATTTCAATAAATTAAGAGAAAAATGTAAAAGCTAATGAATTTTTTAGAAACAATATGTCTATAAACAATGAAGAACATATCTATAGTATTGAGAACATCTACCATTTCTTTAGAATTGGAATACAATTAATTGAATTTAAAAGGACTCACAGTGATCATGTGGAGTTCATTGGCAAATATGAAACATTGGATTAAAATTTGTGGACAAAGATAAATCCTCTTGATCTTCATGCATTGGAATGTTAAACTAATCACAGGTGATCACTTCAGATACCTTTCAAGCCTTTTTATAAATATACTTCAAGTCCTTAGGAGAAGGTTTCTAAGCTGTTACCTTCTCTTAATTTATGCATTCTTTTCTTGAGCCAAGTAAATATGCAAACTGAGCAAGAAAATTATTCTCCACTTTCAAAATTGACTTGAATTATTGTTTATTCATGCATTTTATTTGTTAGTAGTTCAGTTGATAAAAGTTTAGTATACCTCAAAGAAAACCAACTAATAAAGTATGATTAGCAAAATACAGTCAATCTTGTTTTACAAAAAAGTTTACAATAAAATGTATATATATTTATTATATAGTGTAATATATATTTACATATTTTATATATATATACATATATATATATATATATTTGATGTTATTATAGACTAAGGTAAAGGTTCATCTTAAGAATGTCACTTGATCTAAAAATGTACCAGATAAGCTATGAATAACTTTTGAAAAATGGAGTCTAACTAATATTACCTTCCTTAGCAGTGGCAGGGTATAGAGAGTATAATTTGTTTTATATTTCAACAAATTCTTACTCATTGAAAAGCTACAACATTGAAGATTATCAGAAATTTTGTTTTCTCTCTGGGACCTGCTACCCCAGGCTCAAATTATTATCACTATTATTATTATTACAAAATGCTGAGCAGGTGTTAGTTTGAATTAAGTACCATTTCAGCTTTCATGACCAAGCCCGTGGAGCCGTGAGTCTGATTCACATGTTGCTATCCTTGCTGTTCAAACAAGCACAGGATTCTCCTGGTGTCCACTCATCTTGTGTCCCAAGGCACTAACAAGATGCTTTTAGTGTTCCCCTCAGCAAGACTGAAATTTAGGAAGGTTTTTTTCAGACTATAGTCCTTTTCTTCCTTTGGTTAGAGCATATATTTAGAAAATTTGAAATTAGAAATTCTTTCTCTGTCCCTCAAGACCTAAACCTTCCACTCCTGCCAGTTTTACAGCTCAGGAATATCTTTCTCAAAGACCTGGGAAGTATTCCTTCAAAATGTAATCATTGAGAAAATTAGGGCCCCTATTGTCTAGTTTCCATTGGATGATAGGAGACTAATTTTGGTAAGTGCCGTTTAGCAAACACAGATTGTCTTATCACATTGACCAGCTTTCCTCTTAATGTTCTCCAGTGCTCTTCTGCTAGCTTGACTCAATCAGGACAAAACAATCTCCCACCTTCTGTTTCAGAGTTGAGCTCACTTCTGTATGGAAGTTTTGTTCCCCTACTACAGTCTTCTGAATAAAATTTGTCTTGTCCTTTTTCTTTTTTTACAATGTCCTTTGAAATTATTCTTTGGCTGTACTTTGTTCTTATGATATACTCACCTATAAGATTATCTTTTAAAACCTCTCAACAGCTCGGACAGTTAGGATACAATTTGCATATATATGGCAGACATAGATAAAATTTCATAAAGAAAAGGTTGATGGATTCCTTTATGCATTTATTTGGGTGTATGGGTGTTTTGTTCATTTTATTTCTTTTTTTTTTTAAGTGCTTTTTATGTTTATTGGCTTATTATCATCTGGGAGGAAGAGGAAAATTCTGACATTGAAATGTGTTTTGATAGTAAGGGATGGAGGGAGGTGCTATTATCAGGGAAAAGAGATCAGTGAAGCATGTTAGAAAATCATGTATTTGCATTTCTCTTTTAAATCCAAAGCAATATCAACGAGAAATATAAAGCTTAAAGTCAGATAGCCAGGAAAAGGGAATTAGACGTTATCTTGCAGATTGAGGAAAATATAACTTCTAAGGATAATCTGCCAGTTTCATTACACTCATATACTTAATTGGAAAAGGAAAATTGGCTACAGAAAAGTTCTTAATCTGGGAGTAATTCTGCTAATTGATAATAGTAAAAGAATTATGAAACGGAGTATATGGTATTTGATAGAACAAAACATGATACCACATAAGATAATGATAATGGTCATAACTTCTTTCAATGGAAATATCGGCCTGATCTTCAGAATGGCATACTGTTATGTCATGTCTGAAATGTTTCTTCATACAGTAAAATTATTAACATGTTTTTCTGTGTTACATATTAGCCTGTTATTGACTAGGTGTAAGTATTGTTTTAATTTGTTGCTATGTGAAAACCATTTTGACTACATAAGCTCTTTTCTAATTGCTTTGAGTAAGTTAAGGGTTTAATTTAAGTCTAGTATAAATAAACAACAATAAATAATAAAGAAAATGACTAAAAACAACAGCATATTGAAAAAATCTATACTTGCGTGTTTTCATTTCTTATTTAAGTATATTTTATATATTTTAATATGTTATTATTTATTATTTTTGCTATTGCATAGTATTTTATTGTTATTTAGACGGGTATCTTTGCTACTCATGATTTAATAACGCTATATGTGTTCAAAAAAAGTAAGTCTATTTATTTGCATTTCTCTGATGATTAGTGATATTGAACATCTTTTTATATACCTATTGGCCATTTGTATGTCTTTGGGAAAATGTCTGTTCGGGTCTTTTGCCCATTTTTTCAATTGGGTTATTTTTTTTTTCTGTTGGTTTATATGAGTTCTTTGTATATTTTAGATTCTAACCTCTCATTGGATATGTGCTTTGCAAATATTATCTACCATTCCATAGGTTGCCTTTTCTTTTTGTTGATGATTAACTTTGCTGTGCAGAAGCATTTTAGTTTGATATAGCTCCACTTGTTTATTTTTGCTTTTGTTGCCTATGCTTTTGGTGTCAAGTCCAAAAAAATCATTGCCAAGACCCCTGTCAAAGAGCTTACCTCTCATGTTTTCTTGTTGGAGTTTTATGGTTTCAGTTGTTTTCTTCAAGTCTTGATCCATTTTGAGTTGATTTTTTGTTTATGATATAAGACAGGGGTCCAGTTTCACTCTTTGCATGTGACTGTCACGTTTTCCCAACACTATTTCTTGATGAGATTATCCTTTCCCCGTTGTATATTCTTAGAACTTTTGTCATAAAATGATTGTCCATATATACTTGGGTTTATTTCTAAGCTCTCTATTCTGTTCCATTCATCGATATGTCTGTTTTTATGTCAATTTCATACTGTTTTGATTACTATAGCTTTGAGATATAACGTCACACCTGTTAGGATGTCTATTATCAGAAGACAAGAGATAACAATTGCTGGTGAGAATGTGAAGAAAAGAGAACTTTGCACATTGTTGGTGAGAATCTAATCTTATATAGTTGTTACGGAAAACAATATAAAGGTTCCTCAAGAAACTAAAAATAGAACTAGCATATGATCCAGCAATCTAACTTCTAAGTATATATCCAAAGGAAAGGAAACTATTATCTCAAAGAGATAGCTGCATTCCCATGTTTATTGCAGCATTATTTATAGTAGTCAAGGTATAGAAACAATCTAAGTATCTGTTGATGAATGAATGGATAAAGAAAATGTATATATAATGGAATATTATTCATCCTTAAAAAAGAAGGAAATTCTATTATATGTGACAACATGGATGAACTAAGTGAAATAAGCCAGACAGAGAAAGATAAATGAATATCACTTGTATGTGAAATTAAAAAGAAAAAAAGAAGTAAATCTTATAGAAACAGAGAGTGGAAAAGTCGTTGCCAGGGCCTGGCATGCATAAAGTAAGGAGAAGTTAATAAAATGATACA
The DNA here is from genome assembly GCA_028627145.1 of Eidolon dupreanum. NCBI lineage: Eukaryota > Metazoa > Chordata > Mammalia > Chiroptera > Pteropodidae > Eidolon > Eidolon dupreanum. The sequence goes on from CM053508.1 coordinate 5,589,194, forward strand.
AACTTAGTTATAAGATGAATAAGGTCTGAGGATCTAATGTATAACATAGAGATTGTAGTTGATAACACAATTGTAGAAGTAAAAAATTTCCAATGTTAAAACTTAAGTGTACTCACTAGAAAAAAATAATAAATACGTGAGGTGATGGATGTTTTAACTTGATGTGAAGTATCCTTTCATGATACATAAATATATTAAATCATTATGTTATAGACTTTAAATGTCTTACAGTTGTATTTATAAATTATACCTCAATTATACCACAATAAGCTAAAAACTAATTACATATTACTTCTTAATTAAATAGAGAAATATGACATGAATCTTTATGGATGTTTTTTAACCAAAAAAAAAATCCAAAAAACATCAACATTACAAAATTCTATTTGTAATATCCATATTAAAATAAAAATTTTCATTTTTAGCTTTTTTATTATTTTTAAACTACTATGTATAAAAATTATGATTTATTTTAAAAACTATTATACAATAAAATTTCTGGATGTTTTTTCCTTCTGGTATAAAGTAGTTTTATAAACTTTGACACAAATATTGATTTATTTACATACTGCCATAATTAGATTTATAAGTTTCATCAACCCCCCAAAAATCTTGTGCTCTTCCTTTTACACAACACCCTGCCTTAGCCCTGACCCTTGGCAATTAATGATGCTCTGCGGTATAGCTCTACAGCACTATAGTTTTGTCTTTTCAAGAGCTGCATCGAAATGGAATCATAAAATGTGAAGCCATTTGGCTGGCCCTGTCATTCAACATAATTCTTTGAGAGTCATCCCAATTTTTCTACCTGTCAATAGTTCATTTCTCTTTATCATTGAGTAGTCTCTTGTTGCTCAGATGTATCATCGTTCGTTTATCCTTTCAGCCATCGAAGACATTTGAATTGGGTATAGTTTTAGCAATTATGAATAGCGCTGCTATAAATGATTATAGATATGCTATAAATAGTGCTGCTTTACCTGATTAGGTCTATATTCTTATGTATACCCAAGTATTTATTTCCATGGGGTGAATACCCAGGAATAGGATGGCTGGACCCATCCTATTAGGTAGCTGTATATTTAACTTCATAAGAAACTACCAAACTGTTTTCCAGAAGATTTGTACCGTTTTACTTTCTCACCAGCAATGTATAAGGGTTCCAGTTATTCTACAATCCTAAATTATGATTTTAATTTGTTTTGATCTTAAGTAAAATCAGCTCTTGTAAATAAGAGAAATCCAATGCTTACATATAAATATATACTTCATAATTGGCGATTTTATTAGTATTTAGAAACAGGTGATATGATGAAGAGACAATTCTTACTATTCTAACTATTAAAAAACAAAAAATGCTAGATTTTTTTGTATTCAAACATTGGTTAAATTTCAAATTCATATTTAAGTAGATATAATGATTTTCCAAACTACAAAAGTAGAGTTGATTTTGTAGTTTATCAGGATATCACCACCGATCTTGCAGAAATCAATTTTATATTAACAAATGTGACAATTCTGGTAAATGAACAAACTTCTCAAAATGTAAAGTTTACAAAATACAATAGTAGACTGAATAGAAAGTTAGAGTAATATATCTAGAATGAAAACTGAATCATTTATGAAAAGCATTTGACAAAGACATCCCAGGCTCACCTTGCCGCTGGCTTCATCAGGAAATTCTTCTAAATATTTAATTTTATCATTAATCTTAATTAAATTGTATTCAAAGTCATCCAAAGAATAATAACAAAAAAAATGCTACTTTCAACTTTTTCGATACTAACAAAAGTTTGATTCTATTATCTGCTTTGTGTATTGAAAGGGAAGAAATGATGGAATTTGCTTAGGAATAAGAGATCTTGTTTCAAACTCCTATTCTGTCACTTACTGGCTATTACTGAAAGCAAGATATTTACTTCGGGAAGATTATGTCTCTAAATACTTATTTGATGACTAATGAAATTGTATATATAGAGAGACAGAGACAGGGAGATAGAGAGACAAAAGACATGGAAAAATAGATGTAGAAGGAGAAACAGAAATCTTAATACAGTGTTTGGCATATACTATATGCTCTTATAAGATAGCAGTATTCCTAATAATCTATTTGTTAAGTAAATTTATTTAATGATTATTATTTTACCTTTATTATGTTTAAATTACAATTATATCTAGACAAGAGAAAGTGTTACTTTTTAATCATTCTTTAAAAACTCCTCCATTTTCTTTATATGTTTAATAATAGACATAAGATATATGATTAAGCTTTTTTTTGATAAATACTTCAATTATTTATTTGAATAGCAATTTTAACCTTCCTATAGTTCATGTTAATATATTTTATTTTATCTTCCTATTTAAATTTTAAGAATCTATATTTCTAAATTTTTTAAATAATAAATTACCTCAGTTTTCAAACAAAGTTCATAAAATTCTGATTATTATACATTTTTGCATGTCATCTTTCTCCATGCCTCCTGGAGATTACCAGTGGCTATTAATAATTTTCTTCTATTGATAGGAAATAGTAAGTAGTAGTAGTTCTTTCGACCTGGAATAAATAGATTTATGGAGCACGCCTCCTTAGATGTTGTCACATGAGCTATATTACTGAGTATAAAATGAAGATATATTGCGGCCAAAACAGTTCCACTTGTGTAAATTCAGTGAGCAATGGAACTTCTTAGAGTGTGAACCTGGGCTACAATTCTACCTGTTTGGGCCAGAAAGAACCTAGAGAGAACTTTGGAGGTCTTGAAACTCCCTCTCCCTGTCTCTTCTGTGTCTCCTTGACAGTTGTAGTAAAGCTTCCTAGTGGACAGGACTTTTAAATTATGTGATGCTGAAGTGGCCATCTGATCTTTGTGCTGTCTCACACTGACATTGTTGGTGACATTGTCTTTCAGACTGCCTTAGTCCATTTTGGCTGCTATAAGAGAATAGCATGGACTGGGTGGCTTATAAACAACAAACATTTATTTCTCACCGTTTTGGAGGCTGAGAAGTCCAGGATTATGATACTGGCAAATTTAGTGTGGTAGCTGTTAGGAGCCCACTTCCTGACTCATAGATGTTGCTGTGTCCTCACATGGTGAGAGGAGGCCAGGGAGCTCTCCTTGGCCTCTTTTTTAAAGACACTAATCTAATTCACAAGGGCTTTGCCATCATGACCTAATCACCTCCCAAAGTCCCTATCTCCTAATACTATTTCCGTGGGGGTAGGTTTTAACATACGAATTTTGGAGAAAAACATACAGACCATAGCTCAGACCCAGCCATCATAATGGCTAAAGTACTTGCTGACAAACAAAGGAGAGAAGAAAGAGAAACATAGTGAAGACTTGATTGTAGAATGAGGACTTGATTATAAGTCATTCTACATAAAATGGCAATACTTTAGTGTGGATTATGGGTAATAAGGCTTATGAAAAGAACTTGGACCTGGCAGATATGGCTAAGTGGAATAAATTCAAGGCAAATGCTAAAGAAAACATTCCATTCCCTAACATTTCTTAAAAACTCCACTGAAAAGGTAGATTTCTAAAAGAAGAGGTTACAGTGGCTCCTGAAATGTCTGTTGTCTGGGAACCTCCTTAACTTTTGGCTACCTGGGCAGATGTTATGTTAACTCACAAACTCAATTGAAATGGTTTGAAAGAAATTGAAATGAAAATTATATAGATAGTCCGAAGATATGGCTACATGACTAAATAATGCAGGGAGTATCCTGTTACAATAAAGACCTTTTATGAAGAAATAGTAAGCAGAAGTCTGTTGAGTCATTGTTGACATACTTTTATCAATAACAAATAGGAGATCATATTCCTATTTCCAGATACTGTTGAATGAAAAGGATTATTTGAGTTGATGATGGGTCCCTAGGTGGCTCCAAAATTTTATAAACAGAAATTTCCGTGTAGTATAACAACTATCCTATCCTGTCCTACAGCAAAAGGTGAAGAACGGGGCTAGGGCTAGAATACCTACCCTGAGAGTCGACACTTCCCTCATTCCCTCGTTGACCAAAAATGGAATTAAAAAAATTATAGAAAGATGGAACACAAACAGATGCAGACCAACTGTGAAGTTATTGATGAATCACAGCTGTTTTGATGCTCATGTTGAAGTTGTGCTAGATGACCACACAGCTCGTGAACGTGATGATCACAGCAGGACCTATGTGCTATTATGACGTCATTTTAGTAAGACAGCTTTACCCAGATTAAATTAATGTGAATGTTTAAATATTTCAGAGTTCAGATTTCTCAGAATTGGACAGTAATGATTTTGAGACTATTTTTTTTCTTTTATATTTCAGCTTTTTCTTTGTTTTGCCCTTGTTTATAAAGCTTCGTTCTATGCCATAGCTTTGAAGTGAGGAAATGTACTTCAGTGCTCTTACTACACTTTATTTCACCAAATCAGATGGAGTCCAAAGAAGGACATTTTAATTTTGTTAGTGATATTCTAATTTATTAATGTCTAGACTACCAGAAATGCCTGCGGCGAGCCCTTTATCTTCTGTTTGGCTGTGCCTATTCATTTTATATCTTCTCTCTTACATTTGACTGTATCTATTTGAGATAAGAAACTTTCACAGTGACTTACACAGGCCATGCCTGTAGAAGAGGTAATGAAAGAAAGAAGAAGGAGATGAGGACACAATAGTTTTTTTTTTTTTTTTTAATTGCCTTATGTCTGTTTATTGTACATCTGCAACAGCCTCTTTCTAGGCTTCTTTTCCTAGTTTACATTCTAACAAAACCAGTTGCTTTCTGGAACTGTTTTAAATGTGAGCTGCCTATTTTCGAAATGTAAGTTGCACTGATCTTTTCATTCTACGTCCCTAAGCTGTGGAGGATAGAGGTGACTACGCTTACATTGCTAATATGCAAAAGCCATATTTATGGAGTTTTCATCTCTACTTCCCAGAAAGCTCTAGAGAATTGGCATTGCCAGAACTGTTATTTAGATCCAATGAGATGATGATGATTCTCTCTAAGCCTGACAATTTGGCTATAAATTAGCATAGTTGATAAATGATTAGTGAGGGGAGTATATTACTATTCATGGCAAAGGGACTCTACATTTTTTTTTAATTTGAAAAAAGGCTTTGGGAATTTCTTTCTATGTAATTTCTTCACAATTGGGAAACTGAAGTTAAGGAAGAGTTTATTGTATCATCAATGTCACTCACAAGCAATGCCTGGTTTTTACATAAGGAAATAAGTTTTCACTATTAATATCCCAGTCACTAGATTAATTTCTTCTTTAATGATTCATAGAGGACTTATGAATAACATTTTTTAAACATTAAATAAGTTCAAATTTTACATTAAAATAAACTAATCGATCATGGAATTAAAAATGCTTCTTATATCAAGGTAAATTATTAGTATGCTGCTTCATTTTACTTTTTCTTAGAGTCTGTTTATAGGGTAAACTACTATTCTGTCAAATATAGACATATATATATATATATATATATATATATA
>CM053508.1:5595191-5634629 GCA_028627145.1 Eidolon dupreanum
GCAAATATGGCTACAGAGTTCATTATCATTTTCTTCATAGGCTTTTCAGGTTGCTAGGTTTCTGTATTACATATTTCAAGCATGCGTTATTTTCCTCTGATTTGAGTGTAGAATGAGTTGTTGGATAGCTAGAAATCCACAAGTTGACCTTGCTATAACGCAGCTCTCCTGAAGTTAGTTCCAGGCAGCCTTTCACCAGGTCCAAGACACTTTGGTCAGACTTAAATGTAGTCTATTCATTTATACTAATGTCCTGTCCTCTAGGTTTCAAGTATTATCCACTAACATTAACAGAATCATCAACAAAAAATTTTACAGTGGATATTCTCCAATATAAAAAAAGTTCGTTGGTAAGTTTTGACCTCTACCAACTATTGTATTCTACTCTACATGATTTTTACTACTACAACAAAACCTTGCCTCACATCTCATGCCTTAGCAAGTTTAAACTTCTAATCAGGATAGAAACATGGCTGAGACACTGTACTACATCTGAAAAAGAACATTTTTTCACATATGAAAGTATAAGGATCATTTTGTAAAATATGTAAATGTCTAACCACCTGCAACTAATATAAAATTATATTGAATGTCAATTAAAATTTAAAAATAAAAATTAAAAAATAAATTAATTTTAAAGTGTTGGTAAAATAAATTTAAAAATAAAACAGTGGCCCAAGAAAATACTGAGTTTGGGTCTACAAAGGGGGACTCACAGGAAAACTAATTATGGAATAGGGATGAGAAAGTAAAGTTTCTCTAAGAATTTCTAAATATAACTAATTAGGTTACCATGTGGAGTAGCCTTTATATTTTTCTTTGCATTGAAATTAATTGTAATTATCATTAATTTGAAAAAAATTAAGGTCATTTACTTATTCTTCTCACCTCTAGTATTACTGGTAGACATTCTGCCTAAGCTTGATATCTTTACACAAAAGACACAGCATTTCAGGTTACAAAGTGTGTTCACATAGTCATTTTTATTTGGTGTAAAAATCCCAAACCATTAAATATTCTATTCTGTTTCAACCAGTACTAATATCACAGTTGTAGAGGAGACTCTAAGTGCTCACCAATATCTGATTTTCTTCTACTTCTGGGTAAAGTGAAAGAATGTATTTCACATCCTCTTATTATTAGGCAAGCCCATGTGACTATTTCTGGCCAATAATAATTTTAAATAATAATTTTAAATTATTAATAATAACTTGAAATAAGTTATGCAAACACATAAGTATAAGTGAAGAAGTGTAGAGAAGGAAACTATTAATTCTTCATCTACTTGAAGGGACATCTTCAATAAAGGAGTGAAATTAATAGGGGATTTAAAGAATAACCATGAGCATGGAATGATGGTGAGAAGGGAAGAATATTTCACTTTTTTGGAACAACATAAACAGGATGAAATAGAATGAGAGTCTGTGGTATGCACTGAAAAGAAAATACTGCATTGAAGCTGTACCACAAGTTAGGCTCCAGTGTGTGAGGAAAGAATGAAGAACAATGGTGGATTGATAACAATAAAGATAAGCAGTATGGATACAGATAATGGAATCAGTTTGAGGAGAATTTGGTATCTAATAAAAGGCATTTCTACTACTTCTGTAGGCAACAGGCACCAGAGGAAGGAGGATGATTATTTCACATTATTGGTATTTTCATCAGTGCCTGTGAAATAGAAATGCTGATTCTTGAATATTTAAATTTTAGTCCAAGTACGGAAAGGCACTTCGAATCTTGGGAGAGATCATGAATTTATATGAAAATCATCTTTGCTCCCACATTAAAGATTAGAGTTGGTACAGTGCACCTAGAATCCAGATTGGATCAGACATATTCCCAGGGTTCAAAATGCTCAAGTGTAAATATTTTGTTTCTTTATAAGGTGTTATAAGAGATTTAAAGTGATAAGATAAAAGAAAATATTACGGGGAATAAGAGGAATAATAATAATGATAATGCTAATAATAATCCATAAACACTGCTTAAGAAATGTAGTAAGGCAATATCCCTTCTTCAAGCATTTCCATTTAGTTTTCAACTGTTATCTAATTTTTTGAAAAAATACAATTAATTTTACTTTATCTTACCATGAATTTGTAGTGTCGTCTTAAAATTATAGGAAATCATGTGCATAATTGTAATATATTCTCTTTGAGCAAAATGACATACATAAATATACATATTTTATTAGATAATTAAAGAACATCTTGAAAGTTTTAGTCGCAATGAGAAGTAACATGGTATGGTTGAAGTAATATTCGATTTTTGTTGAATATTTGTCAGTGATGTTTTTATTTTTATATACTTATTACAACATTACTTCAGAATATCCATTTTCAATAAATATGATTCCTTACATGGATTATAAAATCACTAGTTACTTCTCAACACATATTATCAAACCAGACCATGAATAGGCTTCTTAGATTTCACTATTAACAAATTATCTGGTATATAATTAAAAAGCAGATGTCTGATATTTGACCAAAGGGAGCTGCTTATCCTGCTGCATCAGAACATGAACTTCCACTCTCAGAATGAAAATAGGCTATGAAGGAAGAAAAGCAATCTCCACAAGGATCCCTTTTTTAGGAGATGAACCCCAATCTATGCAATGTCATTTTTATTTAAGCAATATGCAGTGCACTTATAAAGTATCATTAAAAAAATAAAAAAAATAAAAAAAAAAAAGAAAGAAAAGAAAAGAAAAAAAGCTAGGTTTCAAACACTGCAGTCTAATTTTTGAGAGCATTTTTAATATAGTCGTGCATTTAGAAAATTAAGAAAATGTTGAACACTTAAAAATTTGAAATATGAATGAGATAACAGAAGAAAAAATGCAATTTCTGAAACTATTATTAATAAATTAAAATATTTAAAACTGTCCATAGAAATCAGGTTTCCTTGAATCATGATGGCATTAATAAAAAGCAAAAATCTGGAGAAACTTTTGTCAAAATTAGCAAGTTCTCAATATTTTATTACATGGTGATTCACCTTCTGAATAAAAGAAGAGTCTATGTGAAGCTTCCTTTCAATTATGGCCCATTCTTACAAACTAATTTTGATAAATACTAGACAAAGTCTACTGTCTTCATTTGCTGAAGGGCAGTAAGATGTTTGTGTGTGCGTGCCTATATTACAAATGATATGAACTATTGAAAAATACTACTTTGGTGATATTGTTCCATTTAAAATTATAGTTGGGATCTGCATAATAATACATAGACTTATCATAATATTTAGTCACATATTTTAATATATTCACCGTAACTATTGTTTCAATGTCTCATTTTGTCCTTATAAACTAACAGAATTTGAAATTAACTTGTATGTAGATGTGTTATCTACCAAAACTTAGGGTTTAGCTAGGTGTGAAAAAGTTTAATTTGAAATATTAGAAAGAAAATTAAATATGTTTTTTCTTAGCTAAGAACAATCTGCTCCAATAACATTTCAAACTTATATGTAGATAGATTAAAACAGTTTTATAATACTGTACTGTTTTCATTAAGAAAAAGGAAAACAAAATATTGGGGACCAGTTTCAGATATTTAACAAACTACTATTTTCATATATACATTACACAAAACATAAAATATAATAAATATTTCCTAGTAAAGGGGATCATTTTTGACTATGATAATTTATTTTAGTGCTATTGATTATAAAGCAGAACACATTTGGAATTATTTTCTTATAAATGTTTGAAAAGTTATTTTTGTACATATTATCTACAGTAGTGATATCTAATCTAATCAGTTTAATATAATGGTACACAAAAAAATTATAATGTGTCCAGAACAGTTGTATGAGAATGTGGAAATTTGAGATTTCATATAAGAAACTTGGATATATCTTCAAATATACTTGTTCAATACCAGTGGGTATGTAAGTAAAGCAGTTTCAGAATTGTTATCCTATACCCCCATAAGAAATAAATTTACCAATAAAAATGTAACATTTATGTTCAGTTTGGTTTTGTATATTCTTAGAGTTTTAGTTATCATTTTCCAAAGTTACTTAAATCAGTTCCTTTTTAATTCTGCCTTCATCAGAGGAACTATATCATAAACACATAATAACTTGAAGTCATTTGTCACAGCCTTCATTCTATCCTGAGACTCACCAAAATTCTGGTTGAATTTTTCTGGTTTGCATACATTAAAGTTCACTCTTTGGACAGTTTTATGAGTTTTAATAAATGAATAGGAGGATGCATCCACTGTCCTAGAATCATATAGAAAGGCCCCTTTACTGTAAAATTTCCCTTCTACACTGTTATCATCAAGCCCTTCCTTGTATAGTAGCTACTGGCAACTACAGATCTCTTTACTATCTCTATAATTTTCCCTTTTTCAGAATGACATACGAATAAGATTACATAATAAGTAATTTATTGAATCTGGCTTCTTTCACACAACAAAATGAATTAAAATTTATTTTGTTGTTGTGAAATTCATATAAATAACTTTTTTCTTTTTTATCACTGAGTAGTATTTCATTGAATGAGGCACAGTCTATCTGTTCCTAGTGAAGTTTGCTTCCAGATTTTAGCAATTATGAACAAAGCTACTATATGTCTATGATTAACTGTATGAGAAAGTATCAAATTGTCTCTTATGTGTTGATTTTTTTTACGTGAAGGATTCTTATGTTTAGGATAATCCATTTATTTATTATTATATACTTAAAACTTTTGTGTCTTGAAGGATGTTTGGCTCTTCTACAGTTTCCTGGAGATAGTTTATAGTTTTACTCTCATGTTTAGGTTGTTACAATCTAGTGCCAATTGATTTTTGTATATGGATATAAGGTAGAGTTCAAGGCACAACTTTTTTCATTATGGATCAAGCATCATTTATTTAAGTTATTAGTTTCTCCATTCTTGCATATCAAAGCTCATTTGTTTTAAATTAAGTAAAAATAAAAATGGGGCTCTATTTCTGGAGTCTCTGTTCTGTTTCATTGGATTATTCTTCAATCTTTGATCTAATCCACACTTTTAATTGCTGGAAGTTTTTAAAGTGTCAGTGTCTGATAATTTAAATTTCTAACACCCTTATAAATATCTTGAATTGTCTTGTGTCTTTGTGTTTGCATGTGTCTATTTATCTCCATCTCCTGGTATTCATGTTGTTGTGAGTGTATTGTTCTAGAGAGCATATTGAAATTAATGTCTTGCCCCTAACAAATAGCAAATATGATCAAAGTGTTACGATAGCACTTCTGAGATTAGATTATAAAATCCTGTTACTTATATCTTGTTTGCTTTCTTTCTCTGGTTCTTCTTTCTTGCTCACCACCATGTTGTAAGCTGCCTTATGGACTAGCTCACCTGGCTGGCAAAGTAGTGAAGAAAATCTCAGTACTGAAGCCTTATAACAGTACTGATCAGGCCCTTCAGCAATCACTCCTGGAGATGACTCTAGCCATGAATGAAAACTTGATCATAGCCTGTGAGAGAGCCTGAGGCAGAAAGCTCAGATAAATTGAGCCTGTACTCCCAGTCCACAGAAATTGTGAGATAATAAATGTGTATTAAGCCACTGAATTTTGGGGTTAACTCATTACACACTAATAAGTAACTAATATAGTACCTAACAACTCTTAAAATGAACTATTCATCTATTGATTTCTTCACAAATGATGCTATTGATAGTGGACATCTAATAAAATCCAAGCTAAAGAATCTCAAGAAATTTTAGTTGTGGCACAGATAATGATGATAGATAGATAGATTGATTGATTGATTGATAGATGATAGATAGATAAGTATGCACTGAAAAGGAATCAGATAAAAGTCATTGCCATAACAAAATGTGTTTTTTACAAGTGAAAATTGGTTAAGAGTATGAACTAAAATAGGACTTTAAAACAATAGTCTTCCCTCAGTTTGTAGTTACTTTGAAGGATAGATATTAGTTTCAAAATATAGCTTACATAATTAAGATTGTTGAGCTTATGTATAATATTAATAAGAAATCTCAAGAATTGTATGAAAATGTATGAAAGTATTTCGATAGGGCAAACTTTTAACTTTGAAAACATGATCATATAAATTTTCATTAACAATTTCATCCATGGTTGTAATAGAGAGTTTGCTATCAAAATAATTCTAAATGTAAATGTTTGCAATGCTACATCTTGGCATCCCCGTCATTAATGTTATTAATACTGCATCTTGGCATCCCCATCATTAATATCATTAATACAAAATGTACACAGTGATTTTATAATTTACTTGCATTGAAATATTACTTTCAACATTTTACTTCAGTATTTTGTTCTAGTAATAATTTACAGAATAACTTTCAGCTAATGCTATTAATTGGGCACACATAATAACATATGAAGATGTACACATCTGCAGCAAACACACCTTTTACAGTTTTTTAGAGTGATCTCTGTTGTCTCAAATGTCATCAAAAGCCCATCAGTAATATTATTTAATATTGGCATCTCCTCTTGTTGCTCTGTGTTATTATTCCCCAAATTGTGTTGACACTTCATGTGATGGTAAAAAAAGGCCATTCTGCAATTGGATAAGAATTTACTCTCTAAAATTGTGATAGAAAATCAACCTTCTAAGAACACATAACAAATAAGAAAATAGGTGGAAGATAATAAATATTTTGCGGCTCAGGAAAAAAAATCTGATTTACTTCTGAACTGAGACTTGGTTATTACAGGATCACAGTTAGTTTAATTATTTTTGACAGTTTTGTTGCTCATGGTTTTATTTTTTTAAATGTTCTAGTATTTTTAAAACTATTAAGAGTTGGGGTTTATTAACCCATAGATTAGGCTTCCTGGATAGGTACGTGTGTGTCTATATATATACATATATTTTTTTTCTTTGTTTAAAAGCCTATTTTTGTCTGATATTAGTATAGCTCCTCCAACTTTTGTATGGCTGTTGTTTGCTTGATTTATCTTTTTCCAACCTATAGTCTAGACTTTGGCTTTATTAGATCCACAAATTTCCTCAAAACTGTCTTCACTATAATCTCTACTGATTTTAATAGTTTCCTTAAGTTTAAACTTTCCTCATTCTGTTGTAAATGAAGTCATCTCTTTTGAGAAAGTCTGTTTTATGGCTCTCTTCTACCCCAAGGCAAACATCACTGAGTAAGGGGGTAGGTAAGCTTTTCTGAGGCTCATCTCCCTCTAAGAGCGGAATGCTCAGTGGATGGGGTTGGCAGCGGCCTGCCATGGTTTTGATTCATGTCTCCTGGTGTGGACCAGCTCCCTCACGAGCTGCTGCAGGTCCCCTTTGCTCTTAGCATGCCGTATCCAAGGTAGAGCCTCCATTCCATATGTAAGAGCCAGGTGGAAGAAGTGAGTCCCAAATCTCGACATCATTGACCAGAACTTACCCTCATGGACAGACAGTTGGGGGTAAGATTAGAAGCACTGAAATCTTGCTCCTCCTGGGAAGAAAGCTTTCTGGCAGAGAAGTGGGTAAAGAGGAGGGCTTTTGTTTTCAGCTGGAATAGACTGCAGAGAAACGTCCACCACACTGAGCTGAGGAAGGAGAGGCAGGGATGGTCTCGGTGACCTCAAATGCTCGCCTATCTAACTAAAGTTGAATAGAGTTTCTAGAATAGGTGTTTTGTCTTTTTTGTTTGCCTATGGCCTTTTCGGATGTTTCAAATGTTGTTTTTGTTTTGCTGTGCTGCGACCCAAAAAGTTTTCACCAGTTCCATTATGGAAGAGTTAGTGGGCCTGCGGTTCACACTCCCACGGTGGAAGTCAGTCTGAGACTATTTCTCCCACTGTATTTCACAAACATAGTTTCTGACACTTGTTAACATGGTGATTGGGTGTGGCAGGGAGGGATTCTCTGATGTTCTGATTACTCTTCAGTCTTAAGAACGCACAGGTCTTGAGATGACCATGCTTAGCAAAATAAGTCAGACAGAAAAAGTTGAGAATCAGGTGATTTCCCTCATATGTGGGATATAAAATTTGAAGCAAAAAACGAACAAGACAAATAAAAACTCATAGACACAACTGACAGTTGAGTGATTACCAGAGGGAAATGGGGGAAAGTGGGAGGTACATAAGGGTAAAGGAGTCAAATATATGATGATAGAAGGAGATTTGACTTTGGGAGGTGAACACAAGCATATGATGCATTATCGAATTATACAGTTGAAACCTATATAGTTTTATTAAGCAATATCATCTCAATAAATTTAGTGAAAAATGCAATAGTAAAAAAAAAATTGTTAAACAAAATAAAGCACTAAATCTAAGTCTTGTGTATATGGTCTTCACAAGACTTTCAACTCCTGATCCAGATGTAATTCTAGATCTGACATGTTCTCATGCCTTTTTCCAAGGCTGCAGTAGATTTTTCACTACTTTCTTCAAACTAAATTGCTGATGTCCTTCTCCCTGAAGAATAAGGGTCTTATATATTAGGGGATGTAGGAGAAATAGGGCCAGGTATACTTAAGATGATAACTACTGTACCTCCTGCCCTCAGGATGGAGGTTTTCATGACCTTCCCCCTTGGATATCAATGTTTTGTTGCATTGGAGAGACAGGAGACCTGGATTAGGTGAAATTTTAGCAATGGCTGTTCTTCCTCAGGCAGCATCATTGCAAGAGTGTAATCGGGACTTCCTCTGATACTCTCTGTGGTTGGTTGGTGACATTTTTGGAGAGAAGTCTTGAAATGGGGTTAGATTCCAGTGTCTGCATTCTCGAGGCCTCTAGTCTCTCACGTAAACCAACACTTGGCCTAGAGTAATTTATTAAAATATTCTGTAGTAATTGCTCTACACACTTATTATGGCATCTGGCAGCAAGGCTGTCAGATCAGGAAATTATGACATCAGGTCTCTCTCTCATTTTCTGTCTCTCAAGATTTAAAGTTAATTATTTGCCCTGGGATCTCAGTTGTTTGATGGGGTAAAATAAGTAATATATTTGCTGTTGTCCAGCTTTTTAACATTTTTGTAAGTGGCATTCTTTTCAGCTGTCTATATCTCCAAACTGACACTGTAACTTTTTTTTTTAATTGATACAACTACACTAATAATAAATTTAAACATTCAATCTGGCGTTTTTTAAAAGTACTTTCTGTGTTTTCATCTGGTCAGTTTCTGATTTTACATTCTCTTGATTTGGAGAAATCATTAGTCTATTAGAGGAGTAAAAGATAATTCCTATAATCCAGGAAATATTCCTTTTACTTAAAGGCGAAAATGCCTTTTGATAAAGTTTCAAGTCACAGAAACTCTTTCAACTTCTGATTTTCTAAGTGGTGAGACCATGGTTTTACAAAAAATGGTGGATGTGCAAAATGAGTCACTTATTAATCTCTATCTGTTTGCAATGGAAATAAATGGAAAACTAAATACATAATTATACAATGAAACCTGAATTCAATATTCATATCAAACATTTACACTAAAATTATAATTTGAAGCTCTATGAAAATTATAAAATAGTTTCTTCAACAGTTCTAAATTTCACTTAGGTTTTTATAAATAATCTATGGAAACTTGCAATTACATATAAATATCTTGAAAAGTCATTTACTTTATAAATAAGTTTGTTGTTTTTAATGATCAAGTTCTTATAAGTATGGCACTGAGGATTACTTAAGACTTACTATATTTTATTAGGGAATAGTTAGGAATTACACAAAAAATAGTAAAGGACATATTCCATTTTCAATTAGATATGCATATACCAAATTTTAAAATTTAAACATAAATTTTAAGATGAAGGCCAAACTTATCCGCACAACATTGATTGTAAGTAAATGATAATAAGATCTATCATCTGTTTCATATCTATTATATGACTCTCTATTGATAACAACGACAAATCTGCTAGAAGGTGAGAAATTAAATCCATATGCCTGATTCCCAAATGCTTGATCTTCCAAAGTACAGCAATGCCACCCATTTATCAGATGTACTTAACAATTTTATACTATCATAACACAATTTTTATGGCATCATATATACAGATGCAAAGAGTATTTACTACTGTGAGGTGATAAATTTTCTATTTTAACAGACCATGAACGAAAGAAAACCAGCACCCTCTAGAATTCCAAGCTCGAACATTTTAACCATGTCTCTTTGATCCTGAAAATGCCTGAGGACTTTTTATAAATTGATATATATTCAGTCTCTAACTTCTATGACTTTTTTTCATTTCTGTTGCTTTCGCAGTTGGTATTTCAAATTCTGACAACATAGAGTTCACAAATTTTAGTTATATAGTCCACCAAGTCAGGGTCTAAAAATAATCAATAAATTGAAATAACTTTACTTTTCTATCACTTGAAAATTATATGACTATGTATATTACCTTTACATATCTGCATATATTGCTTTTACATATATACATGTATATGTACATGTATTTTTGTAAAATATGTATTGTTGTTTGTGTATAAAAGTGTTTCTCATTTATCTATAAGCCTAACGCCATTTAATATTTTTCTCAGTTAATGTTTGTGTTTATTTTTTATTTTTGAAAGCTCTTCCTGATGTTCAATTAATATCCAATTTCATGTCTGACTGCATTCTCTGTTTTTTAAGCCCTCCATTAATGGTCTCCTAGGTTGCCTTCAACTGCCTATATGATAAGGAATACGAAAATCAATACACTTTATTCATTCATTTATTATAGATGAATGAGTACATCAAAAACCATATGCATAATTAAATATAGTAAGGTGTGGGGATTTATTATTATTTATTATTATTGTTTGATAACCTTAATGAATTATTTTCCATACACTAGTATATAATAAGGCTTGCTTCCTGTTAATCCCTAACAAGACAGACCATCATTCCTTTTATTTTTTTTTAAAGCTGATTTACCTTTTTAATTTTTCACATTAATTATAGAGTTTTGTTTAGCACTCATAGACTCTACCTAGAATTTTGATTGAGATAATGTAATACAGTAAATAATTGCTATACTTGTTAATGTACACACACACACATTAATATATATATATATATATATATATATATATATATATATATATTAGCCAAAACTCATCCAATTGTACTTCATTGTATGTAAATTATACCTTAATAAATCTGACATTTTAAAAAGCAAATGATAAATATATTATTGTATATAATATCATATACTATGTATAGGATGGTATGCACATTAAATGTATTATATATATATATCATAGATAGATCTCAACTCAAAATATTTTTCTTCATTAGTCTAATAGTTTTTCCATAATTTAAAGATTTATTTACTTTTTCCTACAAAATTCATATACATTATATTTTGTTCACTTTTAAATATTTTACATTTAATTTTGTAATTTTGAATGCTATCTTATTTTGTTATAAATTTTCCAATTGTGTGCAGAAAGAAATACTACTGATAATTATAAACCAATATTTAATATTAACTAACTCATTTTACTGTGCAATGATGATGTATCAAGCCCTATTCTAGTCTTGGGAAGGTGGGAAGGTGGAGTGGGAAGGTGCAGTAAAAATAATGATAAAATTAGAAAATTATATAGCCACAATGCTATGTAGCGTAGTCACAGAGAAGTCTCATTAAGAAAGTGACAATGGATGAAGACATGAATGAGATGAGATGGTAATCATACAGATAATTTATAAAAATTTTGTGAGACAAAGGGAACAACCATTCTAGACGTCCATGTGCTGAAATCTGATTTGCAACTTTGAAGAATATCAGAGAAATATTTAATTGGGAATAGTCTAAAGATTTTAATAAATGTTATTATAATTAAAATAATCTAACTTTATTTTTAAGGATTTGTGTCTATTTTTTAAAATGTATACTGGGTGTGCATTGGGTCCTATGGTAGGTAAAATAATTCCTCCCCAGAATAACTACACCTTAAGCTTTGGAACCTATGAATAAATTACATGACATGGTAAAAGTGACTTTGCTGATGTGATTAAGTTAAGGATTTAGGAATGGGGTACATATACTGTGTTATCCAGATGGACACAGTGTCTTTTTAAGTAAAATAGGAAGAAGGAGAGTAAGAGTGAGAGCGATGCCACATGAAGCCTAGACTGCTATATGTGGTGTTGAAGATGGAAAGATCATGAATCAAAGAATGTGGGTAATATCTATAAGCTGGAAAAGACAAGGAAATGGACTCTCCCCCAGAGCCTCCAGAAGGAACATAGCCTTGCCAACATCTGAGCCCAGGGAGATGATTTCCAGATCTGTAAGATGATAAACATATATATTTTTTTAACTCCAAATTTCTTTGCAGCAGCAATAGGGAACAAATACACCCCACAAAAATGACCATATTCAGATCATATAATAAGTAAGGAACTATTTTAGATTTTCATAATTGAAGATAGTCAATGAAATAATACTCCATAAAAATATATTTACTTAAAATTTGACTATTTAAAAAAAAATGTTCAAGAAATAAAATCTTAGAAAAACCACATTCCTTTTTTTTTCCAAATATACTTATTTGAATTAGTACTACTTTCAAAAATCCACAGAGATAAAACAATTTTCAGTTTCATATTAACAAATCTTTGGTTGATGTTATTAGATCCTTTCTAAATATCTGAAATCACTAAAATTGAAAGTTCAATTTTATTTTAATTGCAAATTAAATCTAGACTCTTTTAGATATCTATGTAAATTAAAAAAAAAAAAAACTAATGAAAAAGTTCACTCTGCCTGCAGAAATCATCTAACTAAAGCAGTGAAGTTGAATTCCACTACTATCAGTGGATTTCTAAGGACAGACCTAATGCATATACATTTCCATGTCTCTATGAACAAAATATATTGTCATTTTTACACTCAGCATGCAACTGTGAAAGTATTCATGAAAGAGGATTCTTCTTATTCCTAAATATGTTTTTTTCCCCAAAACATTTTAGCATTTTATACTTAGCTACCCGTTGCCTAGTGGGTAGAATGGCACTGTCTCCCCGATGGTAGTCTGTCAGTTTATTCAGGGGTGACCATCTCCCATTTTTGCCCAATGAAAGTGATAAATTTACTGAACATTATTTAAACTTTTTTCTCTTGTTATTTTGATAATCACTCCCTTTTTAAGGATATTAGCTTAGGTGGAAGTTAGTATTTCAACATTTTACAATATTGGGGGAAACAAAAGGGCAAAGTGTAAGTGGTCCTGAGTCAGGCTTACATTGGGTTCAAAATGATAAGAGTGGGAAAAGTGCTGGTCATATCATTTACATCAGATCTTTCCTAAACCACACTTCTAATAATATCTATTCCGATATTTGTAGATATTAGTTTGCAAGTAAATTAGTATATGAAAAAAAGTTAACATGGATTTAAGCATAATACACACACACACACACACACACACACATATACTATATCAGAGGGATAAGACAAATCTTTATACATAATTTATACTACTATAACATAAAAAATATACAATCATGTCACTTTATATTATATAAATGTCTAATTTATTAAGAGTTAACATATGCATTTGGCAATTAAAGCAATATTGAAATGATATCTTCCATTGATATTATTTTTCTTACCCTAAATTTTTCAATTTTTTATGCCACTTTACCTAAAATGTTCTCTACTCATTTGTGCCTGTAAAATCTGACATATTAAAAAACACAATAATAATTAAATAATTTTTAATTATTAAAAAGCACACAATTATTCCTGCTTCACATAAACTTGTAGTTATGTGGAAGAACATCCACTTAATTTTAAAATCTGGAAAGTTACAAGGTTAAATGACATTAAAAATATGCCATTAGTTTCGATGGTGAATAGTCAAGTTTTCCTCGACCGATTAACATCTTACAAAACTTGGAGGTTAAAAAAACCACCAAACTTATTATTGAGGAAAATATTTGGAATAAAATTTGATGACGACCTATGATTTAACATGCTAAAATTCAGACTGGAAGAACTTTATAATCTAAATTACTAACTAATGTGAAACAAAATTTTATGAAGAAGTAATCACTCATCAAGGTAGTCTTTATTTCAAACTCATATTTCTTGATTTATTACATTTAAATGAGTGCTAATCTTTTAATATTATCTTGCATCTACCTTATGAACAGTACTTCTTACAGTTAGATTTCTTTCCATAACAGTGAAAGTGGGAAGCAGAATAAACTTGTGATCTGAAAGATAATTGTGTTCTACATTAACTTGTTCCTTCCACTCGTGGTTCTCATTTATTCTAGTTTATAATGGGTAAAAAAAGAAATGTTTAAAACTATTTCCTCTATATTCTGTTTCAACTACTCTTATCATTTAATGAGCCACTTAGAATAAGTTTGAGCAAAACCTCCCAATGATCTTCAAATGTGTGCTTGGTTGTCCAAATCACTGTACATTTTCATTACATAAATAATTTTATAAATCACAACATGGTATTAGACACTTAATCATTCCATAAATAGAATATGTATTAGCCCAATATTCAACAACAGAAATCCTGACCATCCACCCTCTCCAGGCATCAGAGACTCCTATTGGTTCTATTTTAAAAAGTACACCCAGGATCTGACTATACCTGTACTCTCCGTATAGTAGCCTGACCAAGACACTCGAATAGATTTAATAACACCTCTAACTGTTCTCTCTCCATTTACTCTTGTCTTCTCATTACAGACTAATCTCCAAACCATGGTAAAGGTGATATTCATGAAATATTCTGATCTTGACTTTCCTCTTTTTAAATAACTCCAATGGCTTTCTACCTAAATTATAATAAAACGGAAAGTTTTTCCAATGTCCTGTATCTTCATACATCATCTGCTTTCTCCTTCTGTCTCTTTTATAATTCACCTCCTGTTCCTGCCACTCTACCCTCAGTGGCCTCCTTGTTGTTCTTCTGGTTTATCAAGCTCCCAACTCAGGACTATTACAAATTCTGTAACTTTTCATTAGAATGAGATTTTATTAGAACTCTACATGGCTTAATATATCAGTTCCTTCACATCTTTTAAAGTTTTAATATCTTCAATGCTTTACATTTCTTCATAGTGTTTATCACTATTTTAAGCAAGTGGCATCACACTCCTTTTGCTTATTTGTCTAATTCCTGAAATAAAATTCAAGCAGAATAAGAGGAGGGATTTCTGTCTTTTATATTCACTGTCCTATCTCTTAAAATAATTCCTCAGGAACAGTAGGTACTCAATTAATATTTGAATATATTATTAAAATTATACCACACCAATTACATAAGCACATTCTATGCAATAGCCATGATAACATATAAAACTTAGAGGAATCAGAGGCACAGATTTTGAATGATAAAGAAAAAGAGACATTAAACAGATAGTGAGGAGAGTGGTGTTATCATTACGGCAAAACAAGCCTTTTCTATCATATTTCCCCCAAAGAACAAGTTACATCGCTCACAGATGAGAGAGGAGAGCATGTGCATGTGTGCCCAGCTTCCCTGGCTGCAGAGAATGCTGCTAATGAGCCCCACTTTTTCTTCCCCCTATCCAGAACACTAAGATGTGCGGTGCAACTGTGGTGTGAGGAGCAGCTGGGAGAACAGAAAATAGGATTCTTGAAGTCATTAAAAAGATGTAAATCCTACTAACCAGGTCATGGACTCCATCATGAGCCTGCCCATGAGCCACTGGGGATGTCTTATATTCAGATGTCTCAAATGGTTCATGGGCACCCCAGTTCTCCCAGAACCACCCTCCCACACACACACACACACCCTTCGACTACGCAATCAGCTTCGTGTGTGTGCTCCCAAAGGCAGTGAGAACAAGCCTTTGTAGATGGCTACTGAGCCATCTACAAAACCATCTACTGGAAAACCACAAACTTGAGTACTCAACACCAAACTAGAGAAAATAAAAAAGGGGCTGTCAGTACCTTGCCTGATTTGGCAGGATTGACAGAAGGTATACAAGCTTAAGAATTCTACCACAAGAAGAAACAAGAACTATTCAGCTGATGGACCTATTGAAAGAACCTCAGAAAACCTTTGAATCCCAAACAGTGCTAACAAATGTGTTTCTCACAGTTAATTAGTAAAGATAGGAGGAGATGACTGTATCATCAAATTACATTCAAGAACAGACTCCAAAGGAACATGACAAATCAAGAAAATATGACAACAATCAAAGAAAAAACAATTTTCAGTAACTGACCTTGATGAAATATAAAGATCTATGACATGTCCAGTGATAAATTCAAAATAACTGTTTTAAGAATGCTCAGCGAGTTATGAGAAAACACAGAAAGATAATTCAACAAAATCAGGAAAATAATATATGAACAAAATGAAAAGTTTAATTGAGTTAGAAATTATAAATTAGAACCAAACAGAAATTCTGTAGCTTGAAGAATATTAAAGAATACAATGAATAAAAATGAAAAGTGCAATAGTGAACACTAACAGGAAACTACATTAAGCAGAAGATATTATTTGGAATTAACCAGTCAGAGGAGAACAAACAAACAAAAAGAATTTAAAAAGAGTGAAATAAACCTAGATGACTTATGACTCATTAAGGAAAAAAATGCCTAAGTATTATTGGAATTCCAGAAGGAGAAGAGAAGAAAAAGGGACAGAACACTTATATAAAGAAATATGGCTGTTACCTTCAGAATTGGAGAGATTTGGATATTGATTATAAAGCTAAAAGGTCACCCTCAAATTTAAACCCTAAACTGTCTTTTACCAAGATATATTATAATAAAATTGTCTAAAATAAAAGACAAAGAGAGAATTTTAAAAGCAACAATGAAAAAATGCTCATATAGAAGGGAACGCCCATAAGGCTATCACATGATTAGTTTTGCATTCCAGGAAAGAATAAAAAAATATATTCAAAATGCTGAAATAAAAAAAAAAAAAAAAACTACCAAGCAAGAACACTACAGCCAACAAATTGTCCTACAGAAATAAAGGCAATATAAAATCTTCTAAATTCTAAAATTGTATGGAATATAAAAAGATGCCAAATAGCTAAAGTAATCCTGGGGGGGGGGGGGAGAAAAGAACAAAGATGGGAGGCATCACACTTCTTGATTCTAAACTATATTAAAAATTTATAATAATCAAAACAGTATGTTACTGAAATCAAAATAGACACATGTAAAAATGGAATAGAATCAAGAGGCCAGATATAAACCTATATTCTTATGGTCAAATAGCATTTGACAAGGGAACCAAGAATACTCAATGGAGAAAGAATAGTCACACCAAGAAATGGTGGTAGTAAAACTGGTTATTTGCCTGTAGAAGAATAAAATTGGCCCTCTGTTCTTTATACCACTCACAGATATTAACTTTAAATCAACTAAAGACTTAAATATAAGACTTGAAACTATAAAACTCCTATAAAAGCATAGTGGAAGAGGTGTTTTACATTGGTCTTGGCAACAATATTTTGGATACAATATCAAATGCAAAAGCAATGAAAGCAAAAATAAACAAGTGGTACTATATCAATCTATAAAGCTCTCCATAATAAAAGAAACAATCAACAAAATAAAAATGAGAAGATAACCTAAAGAATGAAAGAAAATATTCTCCAACAATATATCAAATAAGGGGTTAGTATCCAAAATATACAAAAAATTCATATATCCTAATAACAATATTAATTTTAATAATAATAGTCTGATGATTAAGGGATTCTCAGAAGACCTAAATAGACATGTTTCCAGAGAAAACATACGAATCACCAACAGGTGAATGAAAAGTTGCTCAACATCACTAATCTTCAGCTAAATGCTAATCAAAATCCTAGTGAGATATCACCTCATGCCTGTTAGAATTGCCATTTTCAAAAAGAAAAAAGGTAAAAAAGTATTGGCGAGGATGTGGAGAAAAGGGAACCCTTATACTTTTGGTGGGAATGTAAATTGGTACAACCACTATAGAATTCATTATAGTGATTTCTCCAAAAATTAAAAACAGGAATACCATATGATCCAGCAATCCCATTTCTGAGTATACCCATCTGAAAAAATAAATCACTATTTATAGAGATATCTACACTACCATCATAACTAAACTATTATTCACAATAGTCAAGATAAGGAAATAAACTCAGTGTCCCTTGATTAATGAATGGAGGAGGAAATGCGGCATGTATACACACTCATACACGCACACACATACACACACAATGGAATATTATCCAGCCATAAAAAACAAACTCCTGCCATTGATGGATCATGGGGCATTATTCCAAGTGAAATACATCAGACAGAGACACAAATACTGTATGATCTCACTTACATGTAAAGTCTAAAAGAGTTTAACTCATAGAAACAGAGAGAATGGTGTTATCAGAAGCTAGGGGGTGGGGAAAACGTGGAGATGTTGATCAGAGGGTAGATTCTTACAGTTATAAGATGTTGTGAAGGCCTAATGCAGAACAATGTGACTCTAATTAACAATACTGTATTATATACTTGAAAGTTGATAAGAGAGTAGACCTTAAGTATTTTCACCACACAAAAAAATGGTACTTATGTAAAATGATTGAGCTATTAGCTAGCACTGCAGTAATCATTTCCCAATATATACATTTATCAAATGATCATGTTGCACATCTTAAACTTATACAACGTTATATGTCAAGTTTATGAGTTCGATAAACTTGAATATAAATAAATACATGTAATTACAGAAAAAGAAAAAATGGCACCACAGAGGTTCAGTTTGTATCTGGTATGTCAATTACTGTAGCAGAAAAGTGCCCAGAGGTCTGAGAGTATGTAAGTGGAGAATGTAGTTCAAATTAATCCGGTCTCATATCCAGTGAGCCATTAATTTCATTTCTGAGGAGAGCTGGAGGGATCACAGTTCAAGGTATGAGTATGCAGACAGAGTGGAGCTAATAGATTTGAATAACATTAAATAATGACTGTGTGGCTTGAAGTATATTAGGCAAGGAAAAGGGGACACAGTTAAGATGGAAGTTCAGTGCTGGCCAGAAGATTCAGGGTCTTTCAGGCCAAGTTAAGAATTTTGGAATTTACCCTGATTACACAGTAAAGACATTTCGTCTTTAAAAAATATGATAGGCATTATCATTATCACTTTGGAATATTGTCCTGACTCTGAAAAATGTTTGCTATTGGATAGAAGTGGATGTAGTGAGAATAGCGAGAAGGCTGCTACTTAAAGAAGTCAGGATTATGGCTGTACTAGGGTAAATTAGTGGAATCGGTGAAATTGAGATTTAAAGTTTATTTATAATGTACATTTCTTCATAAAACCCATAAAGTTGTATTCGAGATATATCATAAAGTATAACCTTTTGAAATATA
Organism: Eidolon dupreanum; assembly: GCA_028627145.1. Classification (NCBI taxonomy): domain Eukaryota; kingdom Metazoa; phylum Chordata; class Mammalia; order Chiroptera; family Pteropodidae; genus Eidolon; species Eidolon dupreanum. Next base: position 5,614,488 of record CM053508.1, read on the forward strand.
TTGAGAAATAGCTTATCTACAATGAACATAAAGAGCAATCATTTAAAATGTACATTTTGATGAGTTTTAATAGTTGTGCATAGTCATGAAATTTACTACTAGAATCAAGTTAAAAGATTATTCATTCCTTCTAAAAATTTGTGCCAAAGGCAATCCATTTCTCCTCCTACCATCTCTGAGCTCAGGCAAATGGTGATCTACTTTTGTCAGTATAGTTTAGTTTGTATTTTATAGAAATAGAATCACACAGAAGGTACTATTATGTGTCTGTCATCTTTCATTAAGCATAAAGCTTTTGAGACTCATCTACTTTGTTAGATGCATCAGTAGTTTGTTGAATATATACACACATATTATGTGCATATATATCTTAAGAAATATATATATAAGGAATATGAATTGACTATTAGATAGTTTACATTTCTTTTAAAGGTGACATACATATAATAATTTCTCAGAAGCCTATGACTAAATATATTGATTAATGCATTTTGCATACTACATATGATCATATGTTAACTACATGTTAAACCTTTCCCAAACTATACATTATTACATCATATCTCGCCCATATATTTTCTCCTATGCCTATGAAAGCAAATGAATAGAGAATTTTATAGAACAATAACTCAAATAACACAATAATAAAATAGCCGTGGGATAGGTTAAAGTAGCTTTCAGAGAATCAATCAAATCTAACGACGGGAGTCAATATTTGCCCAATTACTGGAAGTTTCACAAATGTATTGCAAAAATTTCAGCACTAAGGGCATTTTAATGTAAGTGGTTAAATTATTGTGGCAGATGCAAGAAGCCCAATCATCATAGTTTTATACCTAAAAAATCCTAGTAATTGGAAATTTTAAGCATAAGATTAAAGTGCTGCTGTAGAGGAGGCATTCAATCAGAAAATATTACAATCATATACAGACAGAAAATAGTCTAGCAATTTATCAACAAATATCCTGAGCTGACAACTAGATTAAATAAATGAACAAAATATAACAGGCTGGAGACAAGCCATCATAAAAGAAAACTTGTTAACTGAAGCCAAAATTAATGCCATTAAACGTGACGTTGCAGAAGATTTTAGATTTAACAAAATAAATGAAAGCTCCCTGCTGTTGATGTATCAGAAGGTTGAGATTAAATGGATAGGAAAAAAATAGGTGAACAAACAATGAACTTGGAATACATGCGTGATGGGGAATATGGTATGTATGTATGTATATGTGTGTGTGTGTGTGTACACACACACACACATATATATATATATATACACCATATATAACCATACACTCACACACTCACACCTTAAATAAATATGCATATTTTATGTATACAAAAATATGTATAAATATACACACATTTATACATTATTACATACACAAATATTGATAAATATTTAAATATATAATTAATTCATAAATTTACACATATTTAAATACACATGTATATACACATAGTAAATAGTATATACATGGTACATATGTATATATGCATGTATATATGTATTTAAATTAATATGTAAATATTTAGTTATATGTTTACATATTGACATATATATATTTAACTATATTTGACCAATAGAAAAAAATTCTTTCCTTCAGACTGTAGTCTCTTAGAATTCAGAAGTAAATAAGAGAGAGCAAAAAGTAATGAAGTTTAATAATCATATTAAGTCCTTGAGGTCAACATACTCCCTAAAAATATGGGATATATATCAAAATAGGAGGATTTTCACAATGGTCTTAGAACACTAACACTAAAAGATGAATATTGGTCTTTTCTTTGTTCCAAATTCTCTGACTTTCCACCAACTAACATTTCCCAAAGTGAACATAAACACACGTGCCTACTGGATCCTCCAGAGCTAGGTCTGCAGACTTCAATCTGGCCCGTGATCCTGAAGCAGCTCTGGGACTTAGTTTCAGCTCCTCTCAGTGATAGTCCGGGGCCAGTCCTGTCATTCTAGGGATCCTCTCAGAAGCCACATATATCTGCACAGCTGTAGCAGACCACTATATGCAGACACAACTGCAGGCCCTGAAGCAGACTCTTGTCCCAGCACCATTCCGCTAAACAAGGTCTTAGAGACAGTAACATCCACCCAGGGACCAGACACCAATGCACAGACACCAACGCAAGCCTACACAGATCATGAAGAATCAGTCAAATCTGATACCACCGAAGGAAACTTATAAAGCTCCAGTAACTGACCCCAAAGAAACAGAAATCTAGAAATTACTTGACAAAAAAATTCAAAATAATCATCTTAAAGAAACTCAGTGAAAGCAAGAAAATACAGATAAGACAACTAAATGAAATCAGGAGAGCGATGTATGAACAAAATGAGAAATTTAATAAAAGAAACATAAACTGTATATGTAAAAGAACCAAACAGTAATCCTGAAGCTGAAGAATATGACAGAATTGAAAAATTCAGCAGAAAACTTCAACAGCAGACTCCATCATACAGAAAGTGTCAGCAATCAGGAAGAAAAGTCATTTGAAATTAGCCAGTTAGAGGAACAAAGAGAACAGTGAATAATTGGATAGGGTGGTTGTGATATTGACTGAGTACAATGAGGTAAACTAGGGTTACTGGTAATATCTTATTCTTTAACCAGGGTGGTTATTACCCAAGTGTGTTCACTCTTCAATGATTCTTTTATCTATAAATTTAGAATTTGTTCTTTATTGTCTCAGTTTTATTGCCTTAGCCAGCATTTCCTCCCTTAGAGGATTCTCTGCAGGTATGCTCTATGACGTTGCTAGATAGATTTCCCCATACATCTATGGCGCAACTGTTGAGGGTCTTCTTCACTTTCATGCTGATGTTTTATTTTGTCTTTTTCCAATGTTGAATCTCATTTTTTCTTCCTGGATTCAATGTCTTTCTCTATGGTTGTACTTCCCTTCTTTAAAATTGTCACATTCTTCAATAGCATTCAGTAATATAACGTGTTTTAAATACTTTTGAAATTTTTAGATGTTTCAAAGATCTTTAATCAACTTTATTGAAATTCACTTCATTTAGAATTCCAGGTTGAGAATAAATAATACCAAAATTATAAAGGTGTTATTCCACTTACTTTTGAGTGTTACTCTTATTCTCGAAAAATCAAATGTCTTTTGTACTACAAAATTTTAAATTCCATCTCTAATATATTCTTCCCATTTCCATCTCTGAATGTCATCAATAAACAAACAACTTGTATCCTTAGTGTTAACTATTCAATGACATGACTTTTATTGGCTTTTTTCTTATTCATTGTATTTATCACTCAAAGGTCTCTTTTCACAAGGAAACTGATATTTTTCACTAAAATGAAATAAATTAGCATTATTTCTTTGTTAGTTTTCTTATCTCAATTTCTTCTTTTTATTATTCTGAATGTACTATTTTTTATATTGAATATTCTAGACTGAACTGATCTTATAAAGGATCATCTTCCTCCAATTAATTTTATATGTGGATAATTACTTTTTTCTTTGAAATGTGTTATTTTAGCCTTGAGCCCTTCCACTGATTACCCCACCAACCACCACTCCACCATGTGTTTAATATAAAGAAACTCAGAAACTCTGAAAAATCGTAATATGATCATTCCATGAATATTTTATCTTGCATCTGAAATAGTGTGTTCTTTAAAACTTTTTTTTTACTTTATGCGTTATAAAATTTATGACAAGACCTTTTAATACATTAATTAATTTTAGTCCTTCGATCCTGTTAGGGACTTTACCCAAATAGCTGATGAGTATTGACTGTCTATTCATATTTAACAAGGAAAACAATTTAAAAATTAGTATTTTCATGAACTTGATCTTGGCCAGTCATTCCCTCAGCAATAAGTCCTCAAATAACCTGCTCGGGTAGTATAATCTTAGGTATTTATTAGATACTGTCCACACCCACCCTCTGCAACTATTGCACCATTTCTCTGATAGCTTTTATAGTGATAGATCTTAAAAGTTTTGTCTGAGCTTATTTCCAATTTCTTTCCTTCTATGTTCTATTGACACTGCTAACATAGAGTTTCATAAACATTTCACCACGGAAGAGCTCTTTTCAAAATCTCACATGACTTACACATTGGTGAATTTTAGCAAACCTTCAAGGAACAGATTATTTACATTTTATTATTTGAGACCATAGGGAAAAATTTTGAATGAATCTACCTAATTTGATGTCATAAGCTAATATATGAAGAAAACAAAACAATGCATATTTATATAATTATATATACATTAAACATAAATGCAATGTAAAACTTATTTAAAAATTAATAAAACAGTAAATTAAATTTGGAAATATAAGTATGTCACATTATTACTAAACATATTTTGGATCAGCAATGTAAGGATAGTTCAATATGAGCAAATATATTAATGAAAATGTGTATAGTAACTAAAAAAAATGAAGACCTTAAAGCAATTAACAAACTAAGAGAAATAACTTCTTAACCTTAAGCCATATGCTAAAAAGTAAATTATTTGAAGCATTACCACTAAAAACCATAATTGAATAAGATTACTAAAGTTACTGTTTAATGTTTGCTAGCAGTGGTAGCTGATTCATTAAGATAAGGAAAAATAGAAATGTGAAAATATCACAGGGAAGGAATAAAGCATTTATTATTTGTAGAAATATATGATTGTTTGACATTTTAGTTTCTATTTTATTTATTTCCACTCTGATCTTTATTCTCTTTTATCTACAAACTTTGGGCTTGTTTGTTCTTCTCTTTCTAGTTCCCTGAAGTGTAAAGTAAGATTGTTTGAGATCTTTCTTTTTTCTTAATGTAGCAATTTATCACTATAAACTTCCCTCTTGGAACTGTGCTTGCTGCACATCATAAGTTTGGATATGTTGTATTTACATTTTAATTTTTCAAATGGAAAATAGACAAATGACCCAGTTATTTTCTTATAAAATAAAATTACTGAAAAAAATTACTCATTGAAGGGGACGTATAATAAAGAAGACATAAAATATAACTACCCCTCGAAAAAGTGAAATGAATTATAGTATTGAAGAATGCTTATTTAGGTGATAAAACTATAAAGTGAAACAAGGATGTGATCATCATTATGCACACAGTGGTCGCATCAGGCTTGCAGATTAAGATAGTGCACCTAGCAGGCTTCTCTACAGGCTGAAAAGTCTATTTGTGATACAAGTTGTAGTTTCTTGTTCAACATGTAAAAGTATATTAAACTAACCATATCTGTGCTATATTTAACAATAAAAAGACTCACCAACAACTTCAAGGAAGTAAACGATCTAGTTCACATAATCTGTAGTAAAGCTGATGGTCTAGGCTTAAAATGATATAAAACATTCAAATCTCGGTAGATAAAACCTCGGTCAATGTCACATCACAGGAAGAATTGATTGAGGACGCAGTTGCCACTGTAACTTCCATTGTCATTGTCACTGTTCAAGCTATGACTACTGGACAAAGGAGTCCATGGTTTGCCTTGTAGTCCTTTTTTTTTGGGGGGGGTCACTATTTCTATATTCAGAATCTTGGTAGAAACACCTGATTGGTCAAGACAAAATCACATGCCTACCTATATTATAGTTCCTAGAGGAAGAGGAAAAATTAATACCTAGTCAAATCTTCTGAAGCAGAAGGCAGGTCCAGTCTTCTTAGAATAATGATATAATGGAGAACCATCAGTTAGAATAATTGGTATAACCTACATCAAAGAAGATACCTAACTACTTCTATCTCCTTATAGACATATTAGTTTAACAGGACAGAGAAATTGTGAGTAGAACAACAACAGCGCTAGGAATTAGATTTGTTGACAAGGTAGCAAATAATTAGAGTACTTCACTAATCTCAGTGCCCACAGCCCATTTCTCTCGAAACTGAAGGTGTTGATTTTATCAACAGGAAAGCTCTCCATTATAGAAAGAGAGACCAATACAAGTAACGATCCTAAGGCAGAGCAAAGGATGCAGTTAAGAGTATCTGGGATAACACTGACGATGTAGCCAAAACCCAATCAAAGCAACTTGTAGCTGCATTATGGATTTAAAAATTTATATTTTGGTATAACAGATAGCAACTGAAATGTTTAAACAGAAAAATTACATGAAAACACAATATTTTATATTGTGTTGACATATTTTATGACTAATATTCTTTATTATTTTGAGAAATATTATTCTATCTTTAGTTTATTCAGAGTTTATGATTAACTCATGTTGAATGTAATCAAAGACCGCTTTAATATCTCCTGGGACTGTCAGGATGTTTTTCTTATGTAACTGCTGATATGGTATAATATATAAACACATTTTCTAATATTAATCAATCCTCAGAGTTTTAAGAAATATCGGCTTCATAATAAAAAACACCTTTATTTTTAATATGTTACTAAATTTTATTTGTCGTTATTTTATTTTGGATTTGAGCATCTGATGTATTTATGACTGAAATTGTTCTATAGTTTTAAATATATTTGTCAGCTTATGTTAACAAGGTTAGTCAAGCTTTAAGAGATAAATTACCTCAATTCTCATGTTTTTTTTCGCCATTCTATGATCATTAAGAATCCTGTCTGTTCAAAGTGTGTAAAAACTCTACCTAAAAAAATAAATAAAATCAATTGTCTGGGCTGGCTGTTTCTTGTCTGTTAGCATGTTTGTCCAGATTTATTCAATTGACCTTCAAATCTGTCTGTCTTCTCTTATATTCACGCTTTTCTTGATAATCTGAAAGCATAAACGACTGTGATGATCTCACCTCCTCCCAGAGCACTCTCTGTTTTCTATCCCCTGATCCATATTATCATTATTCTAAATCACAAGCTTTTCAACTAATGTCTGGGACTTGACTAACATCCTCTTTAACACATAGTCCCTCTCCCCACATCTACCAGCCTAAAATGCAACTTTGAATATTTTTTACATCTTCCATCCTTAACTAAAATTTGTATATTGACTGTGAATGTTGCTTTCACTGCAGCCATTTAATTTTATAAAGCATCTATCCTAGTGTCAGATGAAGAAGTTACGCATTTCACTTGCTTTCCAATGTCATTTTATTTTATTATTACTCTAAACTCTTATTATCTGCTTCTTTAAGCCAGATTTCATCCATCTCCCCCATGTACTTATGATCAGTATATAACCCATTACCTTCTAAAACATTCCCCCATATTCACTGAAAAAATTTATCTCTGGCATATGATTTTTCTTTTTAATTCGAATGCTGCCAAGATTCAGGTTGACTTCATGATTTTTCTGGAAAGCACATTCAGCCTATGGTCACTCAGTTTGTTGACTTCCTCATTAATTCCATACTTTACTTCGACTCATCAATAAGATCTCTAATCACTTATTTTAACTTATCACAAAAAGTAGTGTTCCCTTTTAAATTATTTTTCAAGCATTCATTTCAATATGCTTTTTAAAAAATATTTCCATTATGATTTTTAAATATTTCTTCCTATTCTTCAATCCTCTTCTTGCTTCCTTTTGCTTTATAAATTCTTTAGATTCCATGAGACACTATCATTTATTCTTAATTAAAATATGCCAAGATTCCCCAACACTGATCTCTTAAGTTACACCAAATTGACAAAATCTTAGCACTTATGGATGCAAGTATTGCGATCCATATACGTATGTACAAATAGGTCATAATTATTAGTGAAAATGATACAAGCTATAAGGGTTATAATAATTATAAATGTATTGTCTGCAAGTGAGCTCTCAAAACTCACAGAAAATATACTTTATTTACTGAATCCAATCAGCAAACCTTTTTTCTTCCACTTTAACCTTTTCCTCTTTCTTCATCTCTAACCCATGCATGCCACTTTTTCTGTCAGTTCAAAAATAAAATGTAGTCAAATAACTGTAAAATTTTCATCAACTTAAAACTACCTGCTTTAGACCCACAATCTCCAACTTAAATTATATTACATCTGAATCTTCCACCTGTTTTCTGACTCTCATTCCTACCAGGTTTCTCAGAAACTGTATACTTCGAATTATCTTTTTATCATCTAATTCTTCTTTGTTTCCATTTTTCTCCTGTAAATTGAGTTTTTTTTTGGTCATAAATACTTAAATCAGGGCATTTTTTTCAGTTCAAAACCAACCAACCAACCAAACAACCATCCACCCAGCCAATCAATTCACCAAAGTTTTACAAAAGCTTCCTGTCCTCTAAATATCCAGAAGTTGTTGTTTATACTTGCTTTTTCTTCCTCATATCTTTATTATTAATCTTATGAGTATAATATGGCCTTATAACTTCAACCTATATGCAATTAAAAGTCATTTACAGGTTGATCAACACAAGGGATACAACTTGGTTTCCAGTTCAATTAATTTTTCAGGACACTTTCCTGCAGTTGGCCAATCACTTCTTTCTGAAACATTGTCCTCTCTTGATTTCTGTGATGCTACATTAATATAGAAAGCATTTAATTAGATGTGAAATACAAAATATAGAATACATTCAAATAAAAACATGTATTAAAAACACTAATATGACATCCTATCCTCTCTTAATTTCTGCGATACCACATTGATATAGAGAGCATTTAATTAGATGTGAAATATGAAAATATAAAAAATATTCAAATAAAAATATGTATTAAATACATTAATATGGCATCCTGTTAGGGGAACTGAATATGAATAGTATATGAAGATTTAAAGAAACATAAATGTGTACCCACATAATTAAAAGAAGGGGCTAAAAGGGCTAAGGTACTGAGAACTGAGAGGTAAGATTGCCTTAATCCTCTACACATGACACACTAAAATGATTTCACATTATAGTGTTAAATAAAATAGCTGCAAGTATAATGATGATTAGTAATTTCTAAAAATAAGTAAATATGTGTTTCTAGGACAGCATTATTAGAAGATGTGACATAAACCACACCGATTTCTTTAATAGGTATGACTTAACTTAGTTACCTTAATTTTGAAAACAAGTTAATTTACATAATTTAAAAATGTTAATGCCTTTAAAACTGCATTTTGGTATAGAGCACAGATAACTATATTAGAGCTATTTGAAATAACAGTTAAGGGATATCGAAAATACTCAAAACCTAAAAATCACTAATAACAATATATGGAAACTAAATATTTTAAACTGATAAAGTATAGAAATTAAGGAACAAAAATTGCCTAATCATTAATTATAAATATTTCTTACAGATGAAATATGTAATTAAATTTAGTGAACATAATTTTTTTTTCTCAAATGAGTTGCAAACTAAAATGTTAATACTTTTTAAAAATGCAGGCAAACAAGATTTAGTAAAATGGGGAGGGTGGCGTCAATAAACAAGCAATTTAAAAAAAATCCTAGAAAAAAGAATGTAGGAAAATTACCTAAAATCTTTTCTATAGATTTTCATTCCAGTTGTAAAATGTGATGCTCATAGCACACACCTGGGAGGTTGGGGTCCGTGATTTTAGTCCTTTGATAAAGCTCATTATCTTAACTCTCATATTGCAAACACAAAATTAGATTCTCGGATTGCTAAAACAAACACCAAAAATAGTCTAGTGTGACATTGTAATCTGGGAGTAGAGATACTTTTGATGTTGAACCTTGATAATAACTGTAATTCTCACTGTGAAATGAACAATGGTAAATCACATTGACTGAAATATTTCTCCACATGAGTATTAGTCTAAAAATTTTATGTTTTAATTGACTTATATCTTAAAATAACTCAATGATATACTTCCTTCTCCTCTTCTGCTGCTTATTCTTATTTTCAGTTCACATGGAAAAGATGAAGTTACCCAATGAATTTTAAATGACAAGTAAATTATAGAAAAATTAATTCAAGTTTGTACAGTTAGTATGTAGTATGGCAGCTGATGTAGGGTCTAACTCCAGAGCACCTATGTTTAGCTCTTACACTGACTGATTATTCAGAGATTACAAAGACCAGAAAATATTTTCAGTACATGTGTAAATTTAACATAAAAAATCATCTGTCTGATGTCATTTTAGAGAGCCTTTACTTTTAATTAAAATTGTACCCAGCACAACTACTGTTTATCTTTGTAGAAGGAAATAATTTATATAAAATGTAAATTCAGGTATATATCAATATCAGAGAAAATATGTCATGGTGTATGATAAGATGGTGATAAGAAGAGAGGAAATATTAAAACAGAATTTGCAAAAATTTTTTCCATTTATTCTTCATAATCATTATGAAGATATTATTTTTTTAGTTAACCATGAAATAATAGTTATACAAAAATCTTCTCTCTTAAATAGCATATGTGTTCAAATTGCAATAAGTACTGATGAAAATCAAATATCCATCCCAAGAATTTTAAGATTTGGGGTTCATTTTAAACAAAACTATATAAACATTTTATAAATGTGTGTGCATTTTTTCAGTTTTCATCATGCTTTTTCAGTGGGGACTCTGGACAGCAAAGGATGAGCCATGTCCACAAGTGTAAATAGCAGAACTTATTTGTTAAGTAATCTCCAAGTAGTTGTTTTAGTGATGTCTATTTAATGTGCCAATATACAGATAATGGCAGATCTTTCTGTACTAAGCCTAGCTGAATTGCTTATTGAGTCTAAAAAAAATGACAGGTGGATAAAGACACACTTTGATTACGTAATATAGGAATAATCAAGTCATTCGAGCTGTGTCTTAGCTCAAATGTAAAATGACTAGATTTGATAAGGTCAGTTCCTATATAGATTGATGTGGGTTACTAAGGAATCAATGCCATGAGAATTATTGAGTGAGTTAATGAGTAATAACTGTTGTTGGCCATGATATAGGATCTAAGCCAGATCTGTGTGAGATGGGAAATATTCCAGACTCAACAACATACATATTCTACAGTTGCAGTTTAAATGGACCCAAAATTTAAATAACACTCTGCCTTCATTTATTTAATTTCCTAAAAGCATTTGACATAAAAAATTTATACTGGATAATTACAAAGTATTAATGTAAGCCAGACATAATCCTATGTGCTTTATATGCGGACAAATTTATGATGTAGGCATTATCATGATTTTCGTTTTTGAAATGAATGAAGAGTCATGTTTGGAATTTATCTGTCTACATTCATTTCTTCTATTTTAATGTGATTGCTGTTTTATCAGGAAAGTCATAACAGGCTGATTTTATTTTGGCACCTAATTTTAATCAATATATTACCTAAAGATTCTGATAAATGTTTAAGATGAATTCTAGGGAAAAATTACTTCTCTGATTTCCATAAGCTATTCATGGTGTCTGTAACTCCTGATTTTAAAGGATATTTGCATGTACCAAAATTATCTTGCTTTGTGAATATGGTAAAAATAACTCTTTAAGTAATTATAGCCATAACAACTATTTCACATTTAAAAGACTATATTAATGATTATCTCGATTTAAATCTTTTAGACCATAGTTATATTTTAAAAACTGGAATTGTGTGGTAGCTAGAGAAAATCTTTTCTAAGCCAGGTACACAGTTAACCAAATATAGCGATTTAACACATACGCACGCACACACACACACACACACACACACACACACACACACACTTAAAGTTCTTTGTGCTTTAAAGTACACCTGAAGATTCACCACAGTATAAATCAGGTAGTCTGGCTCTTGAATGAGAAAGGGCAATACAATTTTTTCACTGTTTGCTCACATGACTCGAGAGAAATGGGTAGATTCTTACCCTGAAAACAATTATTGCCCTCGTGTTTCAAACTCAAATATTATATCTGTACTTTTAGATAACCTTATTTAAATGTAAATTATTTAAATGTAAGTATAAATTACTATTGTAATTTTTTTCTTCACCTCTTTTAAGTGAGAGATAAATTTACAACAGATGCCAATTGCGAGAATTAAGAGACTTTACCTTATTGCTTTCAAATTACAGAAACCATGGTTTTCAGGTCAGAACAGAATATATCAAAGGTATTTTAGTGGGGGTTTGTTTTAGAGTCATAATTACCATGATATATCAACAGCAATTTACTTAGTAATGATAAGAACCAAAAGTTACAGCATTTCTATTCCAAATGGTAAATTGTATTTTACTGGTGTGATTTTACTTAAGATAGAGATATGTTTATTTGAAGTTCCTTCTATTTATCTAACACCAAAGGAAACAGAGACTCATGGACACAGACAACAGTTGAGTGGTTACCAGAGGGAAGTGGGGAGAGAGGAGGTAGATAAGGGTAAAGAGGGTCAAATACAAGGTGACACAAATATAAGGTGACAGAAGGAAACAACTTTGGGTGGTGAACACACAAAGCAATATACATGATGTATTATTGAATTGTACAATTGAAACCCATATAATTTTATTAACCCATGTCACCCCGATAAATTCAATAAGTCAATCAAACCAAGGGAATTTACCTTAAATGTTTATTTCATGACAATTTTTCTAAAGACCAATACAATTGTTACTGGTAGACTTAAGGTCTGTAATTATGTGGTGCAATGCCTCCAGAAATGCATTTTATGTCTGCGTGAAAACAGCCCATGAGATACGAGTTCTACATGCTATCAGGGAAATTCTACATATAGGAAAGCTTTATTTCAATTGGATAGTATTGAATTTATATCTAACTTTTTCCTTAACTAATTCAATAAGGTTCATGATAATATAAGATTATGACTTAAAAAGGTATCATATGTGATTATGAAAAAATTAAAAGTAAAATTTTGACAGTACATATAGAAGTTTTTTGTTTTTTTTTTTTGAAATTAGGACTTAGAAACACATATAATAGCATTGTTAATTTATTTGATTTGGATGCAGAGTACTGGCCTAAAAGTAAACATAAGCAATCAGAAAAAATGTCTTAAACTTAAATTAATAATAAATATTCTGTATTCTAGAATCATGCTGCATTTTCACTTTTGACATTTACATTTTTACTTTTTTCTTCATTAAAAATAAACAGAAAGGAAAGAGAAAGAAAACGTCTTTATCAAATGAATTACTTTTGTAATTTTTTATAATTTTAGTCAAGAAATGTAGTAATTACACTATGAAATTTCACTTTCTGAAGGAGGCATATTAATTTATAATTATCTGTAATATTGATTTCAGAATTCAATTTCTCCACTGTGCTCATGGATTTCATTATCCATAAACATAATATGGGGAATCACATATTCTAGAAATAATACATCCTATGTTCTGTAAAATCAATTTATATTCAATTAACATTTTAACTTAAAATCTATCATCTATCTATCTATCTATCTATCTATCTATCTATCTATCTATCTATCATCTACCTATCATCTACCTATTAATCTACCATCTACCTATCAATCTATCATTTACCTATCAATCTATCATCTATCTATCTACCTATCTATCGTTTATCATGGACTTATATAATCCAAATGGTTTTCTATTTGGACTGTATGTGAGAGATAAAACAAATTTCAAAAGTATAATACTTATAAAAATTAATAATTGGCATTAATGCAAAGTGGTATTTACATCCACATGCTCGAAATACCTTAAAGTTCTCCTTTTCTGTGTTTTTTAAATTAATTTTTTGGAGGAACATTGGTTAATATAATTATATAGGTTTCAGGTGTAAAATTCAATAATATATCAATGTATGTTGTATTGTATGTTCACCACACAAAGTCTAGTCTCCTTCTGTCATCACATATTTGACCCCCTTTATCTTTTCCTATCTCCCCTCTCCCCCTTTTCCCCAAACTGTGTCTCTTGTCCTATTAATGGCCCCCAACATATTTGCCTGTGCAATAGCTCCTTTCCACAGACAAAAATATAATTAAAAAAATTTTTTTTAATGTTTGGCCAGTAAGATGTAGAAGCTAAAATAAAAAACCTTTAAGCATTTTGAATATCAATAAGACTTAAAGTTTTAAACTTTCACAATTTTTATAAGAATAGCATTGAAATTTTAGTATTTATTTATTGTTTTTCACTGTTCGTGTGAGAATACTGATTTCTCCTAAAAACTGTAATAAAAACAATCGGATGTTTTATTAATAGAGAATCTCAATTTACTATTGAAATGTAGTGAAGAATATTGATTAGTTCCAATATATTTACTTAACTCATTTTCCTACTTATTTTAGTTACAATAAACACAAAATGGAATAAAAAACTTAGTTTAATATAGTAAATCTTTTCAGTTCCAGTGAATAAATAATGATGTACAGTGTGGTCTGTGTTTATTTTGGGCCAAAGCTATTTCCCATTTTAATTATGTACCATTTGCAAATCATTGTTTATTTGCAGTCTCAGATGTCTTCTGCAATGCAAATGGAATCTCTTGTCAAAGCGAGTTGGCTTTCTTTAACTTAAACCGCATGTGTGTACACATGAGATGGAAAATCAGAATTCCTATGGTAGATAAACTGTTTAATTAGCCTGGAGGTTTTAATATTTTGATATATCCTCAATACCTTGGGTTCAAGAACAACTGAAATTCCATTATATTGAAAGAGAATTGGTCTTGTTTATATCATATAACTTAGAGACACTCACAAAGCTCTTATGCTGCTGAAATTAGAATTAATAAGCAATATATTTGGCTGGAAAAAGGCATAACCAAATAACTATTTACTTCATGGATATGTGAATTTGAGTATGAATAAATAAAAGAAAGAAAATAACTCAGGTTTTGGTATATTACACAATATAATAGTTTCAGTTGTCATTATTTCCAGGGGGATGGAAACAGCAATTTCTGTGTATACACTCATAGAAAAATTTTACAAAGATTGCATTTCACAACATCAAGCCAGAAAAATACTGCATATCATTATTGTTATAAGTTGTATTTAAGCATCTTAAACACACTTTATGAGCTATACAGCTATTTTAGAATAAGAAAGGACAATAAATATAATTGAGTTTCATAATCAAAAATAAAATGGCACAAATTTTGAGAGCAGTGATCTTATAAGGAGATATTATGAAAGTGTCAACCAATCTAATAATTAGGTTTATTCTTAGTTATGCAGGTGTTCTTAGATGATTACTTGGCAAGACTTTTTGCAGTTAAGACCTTAGAAATATCTAATTTCTGAGGTTAATTGTTCCCAAGGATTTTCTTTGATCATACTTGATATCAAATATTATTTTAATATTGCCAAATTAATAAACTTGTGCATCAGCTTTGAGTCATATTTTACCTACAGGTAGTTAAGGTACATAGAATTTGCCTTCAGTATCATAGCATATTTATAAATATTATATTGATATTTTTCTGTTACCTAGTTGAAATAATACTATGTATAAGCACCATTTTAATGTGATATAAACAATGCCATTTGGCTACTGTAACTTTCATATTAATGAACTTAGTGAATAACAAGAGTCCCTGCATGGTCACTGTGGAATTGCACATGTTGACACCAACAACTACAACCTGGACACCTAACTGACAGAGTTAACCACACAGACTATGGCTTCCACACATTTATATTCTAATACAGATATGAATGCACTGATTTGAAAAAATGATGCTGAATTTTTGTTTATTGTTTTTTGTTTAATTTATACTCTGATGCACATTAAAAGGATAATTGAATTTTTAAATTTGGGAATGCATTTGGGTGGTGAACACATAATGAAATACGTAGATGGTGTATTTTTGAATTGTACACATGAAACCTATATTACTTTATTAACCAATGTCACCCCAATAAATTTAATTTAAAAAATTGGTGATGAAAGTGCAAATCAATATAATATCCTACTTTTAACTGAGGTCATGTACATATGTTAAGAGCACAGAGATATTTGCACACTGATGTTCATAGCAGCATTATTCATGGTGGCCAGGACATGGAAGCAACTGAAGTGCCCTATGATAGATGATTGGCTAAAGAAGCTGAGGTACATATATACAATGGAATATTACCCAGCCATAAGAAGAAACGAAATACTGCCATTTGTGACAACATGGATGGACCTTGAGATAATCATGCTAAGTGAAATAAGCCAGACAGAAAAGGTTGAAAACCACATGATATCACTTATACATGGGATATAAACCTAAAAGCAACAAACAAACAAGACAAACAGACACTCATGGACATGGACGATAGACTAGTGGTTACCAGAGGGTAGTTTGAGAGCGGGGAGGATGTAGGTAGATATGGTAAAAGTGCTCAAATATGTGGCAACAGAAAGAAATCTAACTATGGGTGGGAAAAAACCCCATAAACATTGAGTTAGTGTACGACCTAGCAAATCCAGTTCTAGATATATACATAAGAGAGATGAAAACGTATGTCTACACAAACACTTGTACATGAATGATCATAACAATATCATTCATAATAGCCAAAAAGTATAATAAACAACAAAATGTTAACCAAGTGATTAATAGGTAAACAAAATGTGTCATACAAAGGAATATTAATTAGAAAAAATAGAAAGGGAGTGCTTATGTGTGCTACGACATGAATAAACATTAAAAACATGTTACATGAAAGAAGCAAGTCAAAAAAAGAAAGATTACATATTATATGATTCCATTTATATAAATTGTTTGGAAGAAGCAAATATATAGAAACAGGAAGTAGATTATTGGTTGTCCAGGAGAGGGAGGGTTGAGAGGAAAGTAAGGAAGGATTGCTAATGGATCACTTCCCATTCTCCTCTTTTTTGGAGAGGGTGATAAAATGTTCTAAAATTGTGATGATGGTTGAACAACTCTGTAAGGATACTAAAAACCATATCATATTACACTTCAATGGATTAATAGTTGAAATAAGTTATATTTCAATATAATTTTTAAAAAAGAGCACAGACTCTGGAACCTCACTCTAAACCCCATATCTACCACTTACTAACTGTGGGTATTTGGGAAAGTTACTTTATTTTCTTAGGCTCAGATTCCTTAAATCTATATGAAGATAAAAGAAATGACTACTTATATGTTGTTAAAGGACTAATAGTTATTGGAAAGGCATCTAGAACTTGACACATTGTAAAACTTCACAGATTTTTGTTAAATAAATAGGGAAGGTCAAATTGAGCTTTAAAACAGTTTTCATGCTTAATAAATTAAGAATGAACAGTCTTGGCAGTATTTCTGACATATAAGAGGAACTGAGAAAAAATTTTTAAAAAGAGTTATGGGAAAAATACTGATGGCAGGACATGTAATAGAAGGTCTAATGACATAATAAAACAAAATTGCAAAACAGAAATCTCATTTATCTTTTTCTATTATTTCATATCTATATCTAGGTAGATAGAGCTATATTCCTTATTTAGTAACACATGATCATTTTATAATGATATATTAAAATAGAGTTTAAGTTGTTTTTTAAAACTAACCTATTCTTAATCAATCCATATATCATTGTCAACAGAGAGGGACTGCATATCAGTGTACATGAGATAAATGGAGCAGACCTCCTAGCTAAGCAAAATTAATTACAGAGTGATGATCTCTACATATTGGAAAACATAAAAAGAAGAAGTTTCTATGACCTTAAGAACAGTTTAAGTTATCCTCCAACATACACTGGGTGCCAGGTTATTGGTGAGAGATAACTGTGAAAGTCTTCATTAAAATAAATTAAAAATGGATAAATACATAAATACATACATAAGTAAACAAATAAAGATGAATTTTAGATTCTGAAAAGTATATTATCTTAAAATGTTACTTCGTCATAAAATGCAGCCTATTTTACCAAAAAGTTATATGTATTGCTTTTAGAAAACAATATAATAGTTTTTGCAAACATGAAATCAGAGCTCTTATCTGGTCGTCAGTTTTTCTGATTACTCAAATTACATATTTAGATTATCCCTCAGCTTATATAGCATTTTAAAATAATGTAATTTTAAAAATATTGTTATATGAGCTCATTAAAATGTTATTCATAAATACATGTATTTATTCAACCACTAAATATTAATTACTGATAATATTCCATACACTGTCTTATATTTCTTGGTATCTCCTGCTGTTAAGAAACCTTCAGTCTATTAAGATGACTATAATGTCAACAAAATATGAATCTACATTGAGTTTAGCATTGTGCATTGTAGCAGGAGCAATAGGCATGGAAGGTGTGGGGGTGTCTCATGAATTAAACTCCCAGATATGATTAAGAGTCCTGAAATAAAGACAGTCAATTCAATGAGGGAATCGGTCATTTCCCTAGCACCTAGAATCATGTTCAGCTCATAGCTGGAGCTCAACAATCACTTTAATGAAAGAATAAGTGAAAGAATTAATAAATGAAGAAAAGTGGTGGCCAAGATGAGAAGTACATTTCACACAGACAGTATGCCATGTTTATAGATAAAGAACCCCAACCAGTATCTTGAAATAGTCAAGAAACCATTCATGTTATATCATAGTTTAAATTTATGCTACTATTAAAGAAGAAAAAATATTAGAAAGTGAACAAGGGTGACATTGTGAATGAGTTTTTGCATGCTTTGCAGGAATTTGGATTTTGAATAATGTTGTAATGATATTTTCATTTAAGAAAAGAGTTATGAAGCAACATAGTAAAATTTAAATTGGTATCTCGGAATGGGACTGTATTTGGAAATAGGATCTTTAAAGAGATAACGTTAAACGAAGTTCTATGAGTGGGTCCTTATTTAATATGACTTGTGTTCTTTTCAGAACAGAGAGAGAAATATTAGGATTCTTGTGAACCTACAAAAGGCCCTTTGAGGACACAACAAGTTAGCTGCCACCCGCAATTCAATGATAAAGGCCTTAGAAGATACCAAACCTACTAACACCTTGATCTTGAATTTCGCCTCTGGAACTGCAAGAAAATAATTGTTTAAGCCACCCAGTCTGTGGTATAGTTGTCGCGGTCCTCGGAAACTAATACAGATGCTATTTGATTATGTCATCAAGTGAATTGGTATGGATAGAAAAGAAAAAGTGTCTTCTTTATAAACATTTAGACATTTGGTAAGATGGAAAGGAAGATGAGTAGGAGTGGATAATGATACAGTAGTGAAAATAGAAAAGTATGATATATAAGGAAAATATATACTATCCTAATGTTTTTATTTTGAATATCAAAGAAAAAACTGCTTATTTATGCTTTGTAGAAAGGGAAAAAATCCAATTGGATTTCAATACCCACCATGATTTCTTTCCTGAAGGATTAAACAATCTTTTACTCTCCTGCTATTGATAAAATTAACCTACCGTATTTTTCTTTGCCTCTTGGGACAATAATTATTATTTGCACATGCAAAGAAAGAGTGTCAGAAAAGGGTATGAAAGATGGGTAATAATATCTGGTTATTGCTCAATACTTTTTTGAAGGGTAAAATACAGTTAGTTGTAGAAAAGACAATATTGACTGCTCACTGTCTCTTACTGTCATAAAAGTATATTTGTCTCCATGCCTATCAGGTTGTATTTGGTCCTGAATGAGAAGGCAAGGAAAACATGCCAAATCAATTAATGTAGATAACTGTACACTACAGTTTACTTCATTACCTTTGATAAGCTGATTATAAAGCAGCCTTCAAAACACAAGTAAAGATGCTAGAATGTTTTATGGAATATATTAATGCCCTCATTAAGCACATTTTCATAAATTTTGGCTTGTACTCTTTCCCCTTCTACAATCTTGCCTGTTGCCTCTGACTTTTGATTAAGGTGAATATTTGAGAAAACACTTGATACAACAGTGACTCAACTCACAAGTCTGGTTATTTTACATATAAATTCTCATCATGGGGTCAATTTAAAATTTATCAGACAAAATAAGATGTATGTCTGGAGAGCAAAGCTACAAGTGACTGCCTATTGCTCTATTTATCTATATATGTATATATACATATATGAATAATAATCACATATTAGCATGTACATTGTGTACTCTTTTCAGTTCATATTACTTTCACATTCTACTTTATATTTGGTAAAAGGAAACATTGTATTGAACCATTACATTACATGTATAATGTAAAATAGTACATAAACATGAAAATTCTTAGTATTGCTTTTAGCTAAACATTGGAATAATCGATGGTGGTGTTTTAAACTGATCATTGAAGAAGTATCAATTAAGAATGTTTTATATTTAATATATCTCTGCTTTTAATGAGTTCATAGAACATATACATCTTTACTATTAAACTG
>CM053508.1:5635129-5712333 GCA_028627145.1 Eidolon dupreanum
GATGAATTTTGCCTCAAGCATCAAGGCAAAGAGCTGAGCCCTGCACCCTCCCATTCAGCGGAGGGGGTTAACATAAAACCCCTAGCATTTTTCCATATAAGAAACTGAACAACACTTCAGGGTAAAATTTAGCACCAGATACAAGTTGCCGGCCCAGGTGTTATTTTCTTATAATTCCGTATAAGAAAAACTGCTTCAAAGTTGTATTCAGCTTCCAGATCTAGGCAGCTGACTCTTCATACATATTTATATTTTTCCTCTTAAATTTCTATTGCTATAATAGTAAAAAAAAATTACAAGTGACATAAATTTAAAATGATGTAAAGGTTAAGAAGAAGCACTATATGTTCAGAATTTTTTATAATTTTCTGAAATACAGCAAGCTAATGTATTTGTCATGAAATGTATATCTAAGTTCAACTTTAAATAAACACTGGAGAAGACAACAAAAAATGTGGGATTTTTTTCTACCAGGTGGAAGAGTGGGAATTCCTCAAGCTTAGAATTTGTAGACAAATTTTGGGAGAATTATTAATCAAGGACAATTCATGGGAAATCTGATTCAATTAGCCCTGTTCCCACTTGGATACTCTAACCACAAGCAAAGGCCGTTTACAAGGCTATTTGCATTCAGGCAATACATACATACATGCATACATACATACATACAGACAGACATACATAAATAAGGAAGATTCTGAATAGATCACATAATTTGTCTTAGAACGACTAGGTCTAAACGTAAGATGGAAATGGCTGAAAAGGGGGATATGTCTATAAGTGAGTTAAATTAAAAATTCTCAAATTTCTTTTCTGGAGAATTTGCATCATATATACTGTCAAAAGTTGGTAAAGCAAGAATTAGAGGTGGATTTACTTCAGCAATGCATTTGCATTGATGAAACTTAAAGTAATTAGGAGAAAGAGAGAGGGAGAAGGACCAAAAAAGAAAAGAAAAAAAAAAAAAAAAGAAGGAGGTAGAGAATTTACCATTAATAGTAGATAGTGCTAAAGGGCTAAAGAGTAATTTCCTTAAGTGAGAATTTGAAGACAGGAAATTGTTTCTCTCCCAATTTTGTTCCCTTATGACTTTCTTAGTATGAGCACCTTGATATCCTTTTTGAGCCCAGTATTTATAGAGGATGTATTTTTAATTAAAATAAATGAACCAAGACATAAACTACCTACTTTATATGATGGCAGTTTAAGTATGGAAACCAGAATTTTTCAAATCAAAAAAACATTATGAAATATCTAAAATTTTAAATTATGATATTCTAAATGTTAACTACTTAAGAAATTTGCAATAATAATTCTGACTAAATGAAACTTTCATCTAAGATGACAATGCTTTCCTCAATATTTTAATAATAGCACAGTCTAAGTGTATTACTTAAAACATTCTTCAACAATAGAAATGTCTTATATTTAGCTGTCCAGTTGGATAGCCACTTGCCAGGCATGACTAGCGAGCACTTGAAATATAGCTATTGTGACTGAGGAGCTGAATTTCAATGAAATGTATTTTATTTTAATTTTGTGAATTTGAGTAGTCACATATGGCTAATGGCAGTTTTAGAATATGCTAAAAGCTAAACACTGATGTAATCATTGAAATAAGAGCACAGGAAAGAAAAAGGCTTACTTTTTTCTTCATACCATTCCGTACTTTTCAAGTTACAAATTTATTATGCGTATTGTCAATTTTAATAATATTTTACAATTAAGCATGTATTTGCTAAGTATCTTCCATGCTAGGCACCTTTCTCACATTATCTTTTTAATCGCCACAGCGATATGTATGATTTTTTATTGCTACTGCTACTTAATATATAAATGAATCCCAGAGTGGTTAATAACTTTAAGAAGATTGTTTTAGAACTAGCATAGATGATTATTAAAAAAATGACTTTGTAAATGAGTGAATGAATGAATGATATATGAAGTAGTTTACATTTGGTTTGTAAACTTTTATAAACATTCTTAACATTACATAATCACACACCCATCTCTTTTTGCAGCATTTAACATGCTTTCTCTTTATTAATCTATCTTCTCCTGAACTTAGGGCATGATAATTAGCCCCTCTTAGAGAAATTCTCCCTTGATTATGAGTGGAAATGGAAATACAGAAATTGAAAAGTTGAGATGAGAAGACTTTATGAATATAAAAAAACCTCAAATAATGCCTAAGACACAGGAAGGTACAGTGTATTTTAATAATTACATTATATCACATTGATAAACAATATAAATATAGAATACATAGATTATATAATATAGAATAGATATTTCTTGATATATGTGAGTAATAAATTGTAACAAAATATTTTTTTCCCATTAATGCAGGATTTAGAACACAACAACATGGTTATTTGGAACATGAATATTTCCTGTTTAAGTCAGGAAAAAAAATGCCTGTATCTCTCAATATGTGATCTTGCATTTTTACACTGATATTACGCTGACCTTTTAACCTTTCATTACTGAACTACACATTTAAATCTGATTTGTAGCTCTTTGCTATTTCAATATATTTTTCAGCTTTGCTTTTAAGATCCCTCCTTATATTAAATATATCTGTCATAGGTACTCCGTCGCTGGGTAATAGCCTCTTTATTTTAAAAATAAATCATACTATATTATTTGCTCATATCTCTAACACATCTCATTTTCTCTCTGTTTCTCTCTGTTTTTAGTGATTTTCAAGGCTGACAATTTAGGATAATAAGTTATTTTAGTTAAAAGCCTGTTTACTATCTTTTTCAAATCAGTGTGATTGAGGATGTCATGGATGACTTTTTCAATATGAAGCAAATTCAATACGAGTGATACAGAGCTATGCGTCGATGTCACACTGGAACTCTGCTGTAGCGACACGTGGTGCCGCCCTGTGTGATCACTGGTCCCTTTGTTCCGTTTCCTGGATATTGCTAATGTTTATGGAACTGCACTAGATGACAGTAAATTGATCTGGATTGAAATTATTTTTCACTCTTTTCTCTGCTCCTGAAAATGATGCTCATTCTTTAAAGCATGACTGCGTTACGACTGCTTTGATTCTCCCAGTATTCTTTTATTAATATTATCATTATTCATTTCAAAAAAATTTTTTTTATTGAGAATAATACCAGCTATTGAAAACAATGACTACTATATATTAACTAATACAGATCAGAATCTCGGTTAAGTACTTTGTTTTGTGTGTGTATCTATGTGTGTGCACATACACATGTGCAAGCGATTTACATATGTGTATAATTATATGTATAAAATAAAAACCTCATATTGTCCTTTTATACGCACACCCATTTCCCATCAATAACCGCTGAAAACCACCATATAATTTTGATATTTCAAGAATCTTTTATATATGTAAATACCATGTTTACTATTTTCAAAGCAATACTCTGAGATAGTTTACATGTCACTCTAGTTCAGGTGATAAAACTGAAGTTTAGAAGAACTAAGTCCCTTCCCCCACATATAGAGCCCACGATTGTATTAATAACTTCTATAATTAGTAACAATAAAAGTATCAAAAAACACCATATGAATTATGAAAGAAGGAAATAATTTATGCATATAATAAGCAGCCCAACTTTAATTAGATTATCTAGTCATTCAGGTGTTGGAGAGCTCCCCTACTTCATTCTGCTTCTTTTCAGGCCTTATTTTTCTTTAGTGCCCAGTGTTGTATGTGAGGTTCTAAGTCCTGTAGCCTTGAACACTAGACTGTCGTGCAGCAACTAGTATCATGAAAATCTCCACCTGTACACGTGGCAGTGCAAATGTGGCTGGGATATGATAACACCAGAGTCCATTTTGAAATAAAATACCTTCTCAATTTCTTGTAGGAGAGCTTATACACTTAAAAAAAAAAAAAAAGCAGAAAAAACTCTCCTTTTCTCTATACTATAATTATTACCATTAAATATTTTAATTAAAGATTTTTATTTTGAGGTTAATTATAGATTTATGTGCAGTTGTAAGAGATCCCATGTAAATATTACCTATTTTTCTCCAAAGATAAAATATATCATTGCAAAAATATAGTTCAATATCAAACCAAGACACTGAAAATGATACATCAAGATACAGACCAGACCCACCATCACAAGAATAACTTATTTTGCCCTTTTATAGACACACTCATTATTTATCTCTTACTTCCAGAAGTCATTAATTTGTTCTTCATTTTTTGAGTCAAATAGTATGTGATTTTTTGAAATTAGCTTTACAAACAGCATAGGTGTTTGGAGATTTACCTTGGATGTCCTACATATCAGGAAGATAAAGAAAATATATTGCATGTATCCATATTTTTACTTCTTCTCTTGTTCTTTTTTTCTTCCTGGATTTCCAAAATTCTTTTGTGTGCCACATATTTCTGTTTAGAGAAATTCCTTTAGCTATGTTTAGAGAAGGCCTCTTGGTACCAAACTCTCTAAGTTTCCCTTCATCTGAGAATTTCTGGATTTCTTCTCGCATTGCTGAAAGATATTTTTGCTGGATATAAAATTCTGTTATACAGTACTTTTTCTTCCAATTGTTGAAAAGTGTTGTAACCCCAGTCATTCAACTTGCTTTTTCCCTATAGATAAGATGTGATTTCTTTCTTGTTGATTTCAAGATGTTTTATTTTACTTCAGTTTTCAGAAGTTTGACTATAATGTAATTATTCTCCTTGGGTTCAGTTAGCCTCTTGAATCTATAAAATGCTATATTTTATCCAATTTTGGAAGTTTTACTGATTATTTACTTAAATAATTTTTCCATTTTTCTCAGATCACCTTCTCCTTCCAGGACTCAGATGACATGAATATTAGATCTTTGAATATAGCCCTTTAAGTCCCCAATGATTGGTTCCTTTTTCTTAAAGAATAATTTTTCCTTTGTTCAGATTGTGTAATTTTCACTGCTATCTTCAAGTCCACTGATATTGTCCCCTCTGTCCCCTCAATTCTGTTGTTGAATTTATGTACTGATATTTCAGTCATTTTATTTTCCTGTTCTAATATTTATATTTGGTTTTTCTTTATATCTTCTGTTTATTTTCTGAGACTTCCTTTTTTTTCATTTTTTTAAGGATTTTTATGATTACACATTCAAGGATTTTTATGGTGATTGCTTTAAACTCTTAACAGACAAATCTAATATATCAGTCACCTTGATGTTGTCATCTATTGAATTTCTTTTTTGTGTGTATGAATTATGGTTATTGATATGAGAAATGATTTTCAGTTAAAATTACATTTTCGCATGTTATGTTATGAAACTTAAATATTACTAAATCTTCTGTTTTGCTGGCTTTCATTAAGAGGACAGCAGCGGGGTGGGGGTATAGGGATACCTAGTTATTCCTATATAGGGGTAGATGTCCATATTCCCCATTTAGCTTCTGTTAAGATCCATTGGCAGGGGCTTCTGTTACTGATGGGTGTCTGGGAGTACTGACTCTCCAAGTCATTCTCTGTCTTTCTGATTGGGCATTTTAATTGTGTTCTAGGTTCACATTTTCAACTGACTTGCATTTAAAGACCATAGAGTTATATTCAATATCTACAAAAAACCTCATCCATTTCCATACATGATTCTCATCTTATGTTGCCTATTGTGTATAACATTATTAACAATTTTTTTGCTCTAAGTTTCAATACTTCGGTCATTTCTGCGTTTAATGTACAGGAGATGAACTGTGCCCTAACATTCTCCCACTGTTGTAAAAAAGATTTATGCTTAAATATTTCTGCTATGTTTTTCATAAGAATCTTGTATTTAAGGATATATCTCCAATAATTTAAGCTTTATCAATACTGGAGATAAAGGTAGTTTGATATTTATATTTTCAAGTATTTTTAAATAAATTCATAATAAGCTAATATGGATTGTTATTTTTTATTTTATTTCCCTATATTTATAACATTTCATAAGCTTTTAAAATTATTAATTTAAAATTGTTGTTTATTAACACTGCTGTGTTAGAACTATGTGGCAATAAGTAGCACTTAAAGCTTTCAAAAACATACAAAATACAAAATAGTTTCCACCATTTTCCAACCACACTTTAAAAATTCTGATTTTAGACGTGTCAGTCCAAAGTAATAATAACAAAAATTTTCTTCCTCGTGATCAGATGGTGGAGTGGGTGATTCTGTCTAGTCAAAAAACAAAGATATGAAAAAGGTTGAGAGTGTCATGGAATTGTCACATAAGCTGCTCAATTGAATGCTGTATTCTGCCTCTGGCTGGTGTGGAGGAGTATGTGTCTGTGCCTCTCAAGTTTTTGACAGAGATTCTGATATTCACAAGTTCTATAACCCAATCAAGGCAATGTTCACTTCTCTCAACTGTCATCACCCTTAAATTATCAAACATACGGTCCCAGTTTAGCAACTCTCTAAGATGTCTGTCAATCTAAATTATTTGCTAGGACACTTGGATGTAAGCAATTTGTGAGTCCTGTCTACTAATTTTCAATCAGCATTTTATATTTCCCTTTTGTAAGTTTCTCCACCTGTGTCCATTCTTCTGAAATTAAATGTAGAAGGTTTTTTGAAAAGATTCCAAATGTATTTCAGATGATCTAGCTTTCATAAATACTTTCTATCATTTACTGATGCTAGTCACTTTTACAACTACATACCTCATTTGTCTTTACTATGATATATTTCACAGAAGACAATAGAACACTTAAACAGCTGCTGTGTAGCTTTGTTAAATGATCTAATTGCAAGCAAGCAACCACCCAAAGCCCTGCAGTCATGAATGAAAGCTCAGTTTCAAAAGATGTTGTACTGATACATATTGGCTAAAAAAATAGGAATGTTGAGATGGAAGAAAATATCAAGGAAACACTCCACCACCTTCTCACGGTCACTTCTGCCCACATGTGCACACACACACCGTTCACACACGGGCCCTAAACTCATCGTTTTTCCAGTATTGTGCCCTATAATTTGTATAGCTAATTATCGAAGAGGCTTTATTTAGGAATAGCTTTAAAAATATTCTGTGGTAACTGTTATCCTAGATAAATGATTGGATTCCACATTTATAAAATCATAAGAAAAAGCTCTCTAGTAGATTAAACATGGCAAATTTTTTTTTCTTACCTACCTCCATCCAGAGTAGAATTCTTCCCATCACTTGATCAAAAAAATTTTGCAAAAGTAATGGGCAAGTTATGGAGGCTGGCCTCGTGAGGTTTTGCATCTTCCGTCTTTAAACTCTTAGAAGGATACTTTGAAATTGCAGTATAAAGAGGTTGATATTGTCTACTAACTAGAGTAAGAAAGCAGAGAGAAGCGAAGGAACTCAGTTAACAACCAGCACTATCTACCAGACAAGAGTAAAGTCCTCTTGGACAGCTGGCCATCCATATAAATGCAACCACATGAGGGAAAGCTGAAAAACAGTAGGGAAAAGTATTCTACTAACAGTAACAATTTAAAGTATAGTTCACTCTTACCAAATTCGTTATTTACTTTTACCAAATTTGTCTGAAATCCTGAAGCATAAGTTTACATTTGTAATTATTAATTTAAAGCATGTATGTAATAAAAATATATATAATATTACAATTTAAATTAATTAAATTAAATAATAGGATTATTTGTATATGTATTATATATTATATTTACTCTAGTTAAATGTTTTATTAATTTACAATAGATATATTTTATATACATACTATCTTTTTTTAGGATAGTTAGACACTTGAATAGCCAAGTGGTGTAATGTTTAAGTAAATGTGTGCAGAAATAGAATAAAATTATAGGAGAAGTTACAAATTTGGCTCAAAAAATATAGTATTTCAGCCACTGAAAATCATGGAATCTCGAGTTTTTAGCAGTGACACATTAGGAATCATGTTTAAATTATGAGGAGAAAAGTTAAAGAAAAGATAATGTTAGAAATTTCAGACACCGGTGCACATGAATGTGCGTAATAAAGTAAGAAGATGCCATTTGAAATAAATTTTAATAATTCTGCCCCATGAATTTTATTCTGCAATAAAATAAAAATAATTTTAATAGAATGTGGAACCAATCAAGGAGAGGATGCAGATTTTAGAGTATATTTTTCACATAATGGCCAAATCTTTTTAAAAAATGGTTTAGGAAAAAGTTCCAATAGTGAGTTGATTCATCATGATTGATTTGTTTATTTGAAGGGATCCTTCCGTTTATTTTGATTCTCAAATGTTGTTTTTTTTTTTTTTTTTAACAATAATATGACAGTGTTAAATACTTGCAATTCAAAATAAGTTTTAAAGATTGGAAGAAATTAAACAGAATATCTGACCAAAAATCCAATTTTCATTATGATGTTTTTCTCAAACAATAGTGTTTTTTAAAAATTTTTCAAACTGATATTTTAATAAATGACATCTTGCAGAGGCTGATAACATAAGAGAAATAAAAATGGCAGAGTATTTGTGAGTGAACTTAGATGTTGCTATGTTTTGTACAAAAAGTAGTTTATATCTTAGAACATAAGAATAATTTATCTAAGTCCAAATGATTGTAAATTTATTTGACTTACGGGTCATTTTCCTGTTGGTATAGCTAATCATAAAACAAAATGTGTCTTCTTTGTCTAATAAAAGTAAAAAATGAATTTATAATGCTGATAAGAATATTGTCTTAGATATGAAATAGCATAAAGCATATTAAATAATCAAAATAATTTCCCTTGTAATTGAAATGTAAGGAAACACTGAGTTGTGTACCTAAAGTATTACAGTTTATTTGGCCATGTGGTTATGCTTCCAAATTGAAATAAATGGCTATATTTTATCATAAAATTAAGGTTCGATCCAAACCACATTTAAGTGGTACCTCAGAACAAATTAAGTTATTATATCCAATGACGAAAGTTATTTGCATTCCCACAGTGTAGCAGAGACACTAAGCTATTTAGATGATCTAGTCACTGGACACAACTCCAAAATCCAGTCAAAGCAACAAGGTTTATTTGTTGCTCATTCTACATGTCCAATGTTGGTCAGAAGGGAACTTAGCTATATGTTCAGGGACTCAGACGTGGAAACTGGACAATTTCTGAATGACAAGAAGAAAGGAAGATGAAACATCATGTTATCTCTTTAATGTCTTCAACCAGAGGCAGTAGAGACTTCTGTTTTGTTGACTAAGGGGATGATGAGGTGAGACATTCCTTATTTTCAGAAAAAAAGAGAAGAACTTTGTATAAGTGAATGGTTATATTATAACATCGCAAATCAAATGCACGCATACACGCGCATGCACACACACACATACACACACACACACACACACACACACACACACACAATCTATAACTTGACTAAAGTTATATTCTGAACTCTTGCTATGCAAGAAAGAATCAAAGATTCAAAACCTGAAAAATTGAATTACGGTACTCATTCTGCCATTTAAAAAATATGAAGATAATGATTGTCATGTATTTTCACTTATTTGTTGATTGGTGAGAAAATATATTTTGGAAATGTTCTTAATTTATCTCCTAAATCATAAGTGCTTGATCAGATATCTACTCATAACACAACCAAACCATTGGTGATCTCAAATGTATGTAAGAATAGAGAATAAAAGCAATAACTTTTAACCTTATTCCACTCATCATTACATAGTAAGCGAGCCATAACTTTTTTAAAAATTAGCAAGGCATCATCTCTCACATTTTTTTAATGTCTGTCTTTGTGTTCTATATTATTGCTACACAGTTATCTACCTTGAAAGTTTGCAGTTTAATGTAACAATAATCTGGGTTTTTTTTTTTTTTTCCTCCTAATTCTATGAGTTGGCCGGCTTTCACTCATGTGGTTTCATTTTTCTGGATAATCAGATATCCAAGAAGGTATTATTCTGGTCTGGTAGATAGTGTTGGTTGTTAACTGAGTTCCCCCACTTCTTCACTTTGCTTTCCTAGTCTAGTTAGTAGACAATATCAGCCTCTTCATATTGTAATTTTAAAGCAGTCTTCTAAACTCAGAATTATAAAACATCAATTTCACTTTTTTTTTTATTTTTTGGAGGATTTTCATTAAGTGCGGTTCACATTCAACTGAAAGAAAATCAGATTCCACCTTTTGATGGAGAAGTATCAAAGATTTGTGGATATATTGTTAAAACTACCAGAGTGGAAATCTACTAGGGATTTTATCTAGTTACTATCTATAAATTGCCAACATTTTCTCAGTATTTGTTTTGTTTTGTTTTGTTTTTTGACTTCTCACATCATTGTGGCAGGTCCTAGGTGTATTTTTTTTTCAATGTGGTCAAATTAACACTATCATAAATCCCTTTATTTTGTAGAAAGTATATGTATATTTATCTTATTCCTATCTCTGCTGCTAGTTTTCATAGTTTATTTTCATTTATACTGATAAATTTTGGCTTAACCTTGTGGCACATAAATGATGGTATGAGATGGTGATGTAGCAGCGGGTTGGAGAAATTTGCTCATTAAACTGTTTCTGTATTTTGGAAATGCCCAATACTTTTGAACATGCTCTTTTGGTTAATTTCTTACTTGTATGTAATATTTTTTGAATGCTGATTTTTTTAAATTTTGTTTTATTATTAGTTTCAAGTATACAGTACATTGATTAGACATTTATATAGTTTATAAAACGACCCCCCTAATTGCTCTTTCTCCATCTGGCCCTTCAACTGTCCATTACATTAATGTTAACTGCATTCTCTATGCCGTGTTCTCCATTCCCATGACCATCTATCAACTACTAATTTGTACTTCTTTAACCTTTCACCCATTCTCCCAGCTCCCCAACCTCCCTCTGGCTGTTCCCAGATTGTCCTCTATATTTGTGAGTCTGTTTCTGATTAGTTTGTTCTTTTTGTTTCTTAGATTGTGCATATAAGTGAAATCATATAGTATTTATCTTTCTCTGACTTATTTCACTGAGCATAGTATTTTGAAGACTATGTCACTTATGAAGAAAATTAATGTTTTCGTATCTAACAGTACCGTTCTGTTACCATTGCCTATGTAAGATGGCAAAACTTAGTATAGAATATGTTGGTTATATTATTTTTTCTGAAAATTTTGACATTGCCTTCTAACACATAAAAATATTGAGGAGAACCTGAGTCCTAACTTTCTTTTCAACTAAGTTTGACCTTGGATTCTTTTTCTCAGTGAAATGTACCATCAGTCACCAAGTTCAGAAGCCAGAAATGTAAGAATCATCCAAAATTACAAACTTTGTCAACTATCTTTCCTGATTTTGTTTTAACTACTGTGCATCCCCATTTTCTAGTATTTAGCTTAGGCCCTCATCTAATCTCACCTATACTGCTAAATAGTGCCTTAGCTATTCTCTTTTTCTCCAATCTTACCAAAGAAATTTTCCACCACATTATAAGAAAATATATTTTATAGTGTGAATTTATTTATTTTCTTTTTCCCCAAGCTTTATTGAGATATAATTGGTGTATAACATTGCATAAGTTTAAGGTGTACGCCATGACATTTGATACACATAGTATATATTGCAAAATGGTTGCTACAATAAAATTTGTTTTCAAACAAAGGTAATTATGTAAGGCGAAATGCTTTATGATAGGAAAACTTGTGATGACTTTTAATTGTCTCCAGGATAAAATTCAAACTTTATCTAATGTCTATGGCCCACAAAACATTTCATCATTCAGAACTTTTTCAGAAAATAAACATGCAATTCCCTGAACCTAGGATGTTCTGAGATCCACAACCCTCCCAGAAACTGTATGTATTCATTTAGTAAATATCTATTAAAAATATGTTCATTTTCTAAAAGAGTTTAATTATCATATCAATTATTGTGTATATTAAAATAAATTCTTTCAATGAATTATTCTCTGCCTCCCTCTCATCCCACCCCACTCATGGGTTGGCATAAAAATCATGTTTTATTTTATTTTTTTCTTCCATAAGATAATCTTCAGAAAAGTTTTATTAACTAAATTTTCCCCCCACACATCCCTTCCTATTTTATCTGTAGGGGAATGTCGAGGTGGTAATTTGTGCCGCAGAATTTTCTAGGTAAATGGGACTTTTTATTCTAAACAAAATGAAATATAAATGTCAGTCTTTATCTCGGATCTGTCTTCACCAATGTGGACTCTTAGCATAGAGATAAAGAGAAGTGTAAAAATTAGGGCTAGAGCTAGCAGTGTTTGATGGATTAGATTTAGGATGTGAAGAAAAGAATATATGATTAGAAGGAAATCATGGATTATGTTCTGATTATCTGAGAAGATGGTATTTATATTTCCTGAGGAGAATAATGGAATATGAATATATTATAAATCATATCAATTCAGCATTCTTTTGGACTTATCGTTCATTTAGTTTGTTTGTGGTATCCCTCTTTTTTCTCCTTCATAATCCAAAGTATTTCTGACCTCTTGTACTCATTCTCATAAACTTGGGTATTATGTAAAGGTCTTGCTATTTGTCATTTATCTTAAAGATTTCTGCTTCTCACACTTTAATATGGACACAAATCAACTCGGAATCACATTACAATGCAAATTTAAAATCAGTGAATATAAGGCAGGGACTGAAATTCTATATTTCCTACAAACTTCCAGAGAAGACTGATACTAAAGTCATTTTCCATGGTACATAAACTTGTTCGGAAATATGCATTTGTGTTTGCTAATAGTCTGCTCTATAAACAATTTATCAAAATCTTACTTCAGATGGTTGTGTTCAGCATACTGAGTAAAATATGTATAACAAAGACCTTCTACTTGTCCAGTGGAGGATCATATCAGGCTTGAGTCAGTATCTGTGGGTATAAAGAAAAAAACAAAAGTTCAAGCTAAACAGTTCAGTACAATGTAACACAATATCTATAATAGTCAATTTAATTAAAATCAAATATTTAATTATACATTTTATTTAAAAATTTTAGTATTGTGAGCTAATATTATTTAGCCTTATTAATGCATGTGTTTTATATGAAATATCTCATTTAATGCTTTCAGTCATTTAAAATAGGTGTTATTATTTTCACCATTTATAATTAACTGCTTAAGATAATGCAATTGGTAAGTGGTAGAGGCCCAAACTGTAATTCAGCTGTGCTTGACTCCAACACATGCTTTGTGCTTCTACTCTTTATCCTCTTCTTCCCTTTAAATTCTTATGTGTATTCTCTTATAAATATGCTACCTAACAGGAGCATAAAAAAAATAAATAAATAAACTAGAAATTTAAGAAATCTAGAATCTGGGTTAGCATTGGCAGGAGTTTGTACACATTAAAACTTGTCTATGCATTTGTTTTGACTCATTCATAGCATTAGGACCTATCTTGTCTTCTCTAGTCAGACATTGGGGAGCTTAGGTAAAATATTTTTATAAAATACTTACATACTGTTATTAGCAAACGTATGTTTAGCTTCTCTACACTTAAAGAGCAAAATTTACGGAAATTAAGGTTGTGGTTATTTCGTTACTCAAATCATTAGATGTCCACAAATATATATGTCAGTTTATTCATATTTATGATTCATTCTTTATAATTCTAAATTGAATTTGTTAAACTAAATAACTTGAATCTTCATTATAAAAGTGGAGGAAAATAAGAAGCTCATGTTCCTGGTTCGAAATAATTCAGTAATCAGATAATATTGTTGATTCTATTGAATTTTTCCCCATTTGCTACAGGTCATATTAAAAATCAGTTACTTGATGAGATATAGATATTATTTGATTCATTTTGTCATACTTTATATTTTCCCAACTCAAAATTTTTGGCTAAAAAGCATGCAACCCTATAAACAATTATTTAATTGCTATTGGATTAGAAGAACAAATCATTCAATATCCTACTTGAAAAAAAATCAAATTTATGAGAGTGACTTCCAAGTGATTTTGGTGATTTCATTTTATGAAATGTTCTGTATTTCCAAATCTGTCTAAAGTCATGAAATTCAAGATATGAATGAATATTGTCATAACTAAGCATTTCAATAAAAAGAATTACTTATACATTTTAATTTTATACACAGCAGTACACATATATATTTATTATGTATATGTATAAAGAAGAATCACAATGCATTCTACCTTCTGAGATATTAATAATCAAACTGCTTTTCTTCTCACTATTTTTTTTCTTTTGCTAGTTATATCTCTCCTCTGTCCATTAAAGAGAAAAGCTAATTAGGTTTCTCCCTTTGCATTTTAGTGGAACACATCATCCTATAATTACATACACTAAGACACTAATGATATCAACTAGAATTTTTACTGATTATGCTTCCCTGCCGCCCAAGAAACTTACTTGTATTTGTTCATGATTTATTTTGAAGCCATTTCCTTAGATGCTCATCATTCATAGTAAGATTCTCCACACACACACACACACACACACACACAAATTCACAAAATGCTTCCCACCATCAGGAAAATATGATATTTTTAATAAAATATCTCTATAACTTAAGTGAAAAAAAAATTGAATGGGTCAAAAATATATAGAAGACAAAAGAAAAGATATGTGGAAAGAACCTTAAACCATGTTATAATTTCATCTTTCTATTCATAATTTTATCTTTTTTTCACATATAAAAACAAGTGAGAGCCTTATATTAGTATGGCAATTTCTTCCCTTGCAATAGAATAAACGTCTTTAGGTACAGGATATTATTTATTTATTTGACCAATCATTCCTTCAATCTACAAATATTGTTTGTGTTTCTATTATATTTTAGGCAAAGTGCGAGGACCTGGGGACACATAGGTGTCTTAGTAGTTCAGGCTGCTATAACAAAAATACCACAGAATGGGTAGCTTAAACAACAAACAGGTATTTCTCACAGCTCTGGAGGCTGGACGTCAGAAGGGCTGGGTTCTTGGCTAGGGCCTTCTTCCTGGTTTGTAAATGGCCACCTTCTTGCTGTGCCCTCACATGGTAGAGTGATGTCGTGTCTCTCCATTCCTTCTTAAGGGCTCCACCACCATGACCCTATCCAAATCCAATCACCTCCCAAAGACCTCACCTCCAAATACTAGCATTCAGAATTTAATATTATTTTGTTTTGTTCCCTGTGTCAGGTGTATAAAATAGCCCAGCACGGTTTGCAGCAGCAAACACGTCTCTACCTTTCAGTGAAACAAGTGGATTCTCAAACCAGGCTCTAATCTCTCCCATGTCCGTTCAATCAGTTTTGCTGCCTAGAAAGTTGTGGAAAATTTTAAATTTTAGAAAACTTTGCATTTCAACATCATGTTTAAGAAGTCGTGGACATGTATTAAGACTCGCAAAGCCTTTCCCTCTCGGAAGTAGCAGGCTTCAGTTGACATAAACACATTCAGAGTTTAAAGAGCCAATCAAATTCAAATTAATTGGGGCATGAAATAGGCTTTCAGCTAAAATTTTGTTGCCAAGCAGCTACCCTAATATCACTATAAAGCACTTTTAATCATTTCTCCATGAGCAATTGTCCTTACTCATAAATGCAGTAAGGTACTAAATAAAGGAACAGTTTTGTTTTGTTTTGTTTTGTTTTTCTTTTAGGACGTTCACCACAAAAAGAGGACCAGAGACCATAGTACAATTTAAGGCATAATTCTATAGATTAGTCCATACACTGTATTCGTGCATTTCTTCTACATTCCAAAAAAGTGTTTAATGTCATCTGATGCATTTAGTCCCTATTTTATATCTTTATAAACAGTGGCAATAAGCAGTGACTAGTTCTTATCCTTTCTATTGTATATAACAAGTGCTGTATTGCTTCTTCAGATTTTTTAATATAGTATTGACATTAGAAGCTGGTCATGATTGGCACATTATATAAGAATGCCATCTTTTCATTCTTTCAGTTCACTATATCTTTATGTCCCAAATACTGAAACCTGTAAATGATGATTTCAGTCCTCAGGCTACAAAAAAAAGTTGGTAGAGGAAAGTTTTCTCCATGTCACAGAATTCCATGCCACATAACCATTTTATAAGACTCTTGGGAACTAGTGGTACCGCATTGCGTTAACTAGAGGGTTGATTAAATCTATATCTCCACGGGTTGGATGTGCGTATTCTCACCCCCTTTTTTTTTAATTCCACAGCAGCCTTTGACCTATAATATATTGACCTTTATAATGGGTTTATAGAGAATCAATCAGGCTGGGACAAAACTAAAATACAGAACAGTATTCATTATATTACATTGGCTAAGCCCAGCAGGCATGCCAAGTAAAACACAGCTGATTGATTTTCTGACCTTTAAAGCATTTTGTATGTAAAGTACACACATTCTACAATACCGTGTGCTCAACACTAAAACTGAATTTCAAAGTTTAATGATACTGAGCACTGATTGCTAGTTTTGCTTTTTTGTAAGATTATTACATTTCTTTTCTCTTTCTCCCTCCTGTGTGTATGTGAATGTAGGTAGGTATATATACACTGTAAATAAAGAAGAACACATTTCTTCTTTTTTATCATTGAGTTCTTTCAATCTTCCACCAAATATGCTCCAAAATAAGCTCCTGGGGTAAAGCAAAAAGGGGCATCTTTCTCTACTGGCAAGATCAGCCAAGTCAACCTGAGATCTTAGCCATATTCTCTTCATTCCTGATTCCTCAATTTCAGCACTCCATCAAATTAATTAGTGTTAATTATTTGAATATATTTATCATTAGTTTTCAGAAGAAAATTGAATATTCCTGCAACATGAAAGAGTGTCATGCCTATCCTATATAGTGATAAAGAGCTAATAGACTTATTTTCAAAACATTTCGATACTTGATGCAATTAATAATTGATATAGATATCATTAATACCATATCAATGCTCATAATTCTGAAAACAATCTTTGGTAATGAAAGCATATGAGTGAAATGCTTCCATGACATTTCATCTCCCAAGTAGTGATAGATCAGAAAACATTCATGAATGTATCTTTTCTTTTGTGATTCTGTGTGTAAAGCCAACTATAACTCTTAATAATATTTTAAAGGCAAGATTAATCACTCAAAATTTTTATTTTTACCTGCCATTTTTAGTCAAATCATATAATGCAATTACTGATTTCTATTAGACATAAAATAATCTTCATAATATTTTGCTGATGTACCTTTGAAGTCCTATAAGATACGTCAGTACACCCCTAACTTCTTGCTTTTGTAAAAGTAGTCATTTAAAATGAGGTCATTAATTTGGTCCATGAACCAAGATGACTAATGTTCTTATGAGAAGAGGAACTTTGGACACAGACATGGACAGAGGGAAGATGATGTGAAAACATAGGGAGAAGATGATCATCTATAAGACAAGGAGAGAGGCCTGGAATAGATCTTTCCCTTATGGATTTCAGAAGGAACCGACCCTACAGATATGTTGATCATGAACTTCTAGCCTCCAAGACTGTGAGAAAATAAATTTCTGTTGCTTAAGCCACCAATCAGAGGTACTTTGTTATGGGAGCCCTAGCAATCTAATACAATGGCCTTCTCATTTAATACAGTCATTGAATTGAATTTTCTCTGTTCCTTTAAGCATAGCAAAAGTTATAGCTGGCAATAGGCAGTCAGTTAAAGCCAACGATTTCCAGAAATAATAAAGGAGATTAATATCTTAGGTAATACCATAGGTGAAGAAGGAAAATGACCAGAAGTGGAAACCATTTATTCCCCTTTAGGCAGCCAGAATGTATTGCTTTTTAATTTTTGCTGTTACATGTTTAATGAATATGCATTATTATTGAGTATTTAAAACGGAAAAGGCAGCATGATTTAGTGGATAGGCTGAACACCTAAGTTTTCTAACTGCATTTACTCCTGACTCACTATAGTGACCTAGTACAAGTCACTTTATCATCATTACCATTATGTTATTATCATTATATTTTTATGACTCAGATGAATTTGGTTTGAGCTCATTATAATAGTCTGTTCCTCAGTGGCCTAGCACATTGCAGTAATCTATTAGAATAGAAAACTCCCAGTGATATTGCATACATTTAAAAATGCTGATACTAAATTGAAACTGATACTATATTAAAACTTTTCGGTTTCATCAAGATAGTCAATGACATACTTAGAATTATTACCATTTACCTTTATTTCTGTTTTTCTCAGTTTTTACATTTACTTTAATATTAATTTTTCAGAATTACTGAGTTCTGATTATATAATTTTAATTCCAAGAACGTTTTATTTTTTTAATTTTTCAAAGAGATTGTTGATATAAATATATTTCAATTATATTGAAATAACATTAATTGACTAGATATTTCTTATTTTACACATAAAAAGTTTTAATAGTGATGTATATCAATTATTTTAATATTATGACAATTTTATCTACTGTTTTACTTTATTTGTTAGCAATTATTTTCTTAAATATCCTTATATGTGTAAGTATATAAGTGCTTTATTTACATGAACACAGTTTAGGGGTGTTTGCAATTATGTAACTGCATCTTTATCTCATGATTTTATATGCTAGAGTTATTTTTTTAACTTATTTTGGAATAACTATAGAGTCAAAAGTAGTTTTAAGTGACAATACATATAGAGGTCTAATTACCATTTACAAGATTTCTCACGGCATTAACATATTGCAAAACTGTAGTAGAATATCACATTCAAGGTATTGACGCCGACACAGTCAGAATACAGTATATTTCCATCACCACAGAGATTTCCCATGATGCCATTTTATAGCCACATACCTGCTTCTTTCCAGCCTGTACCCTCTGTCATGACTTTGTTCCCTATAGACTAGATTTAACTCTGTATCAAACACTAATCTGTTTCCTATAATTTTGTCATTTCAAGAACATTATATAAATGGAATCATGCACTGTAACCTTTTGGGATTTTTCTTCTCAGCACAATTCTCTCTAGATTCAAGCAGGTCATTGCATGTTTCAATAGTCCATTTCTTTTCATTGCTGAGTAGTACCCCAAGGTCTGCACGTACCATCTGCCTACTAAAGGGCACACACGTTGTTTCAGTGTTTTGGCTACTGAAAATTAAGTTGCTATGACATTTGTGTACAGGTTTGAGATTCAGCTAAGTCTCCATTTCTCTGGGATAAATTTTCAGGACTGCAATTGTTGGGTCATGCGGTAGTTGCATGTCAAAACTTTCCAGAATAGCTGTAGTGCTTCACATTTCCATCAGCAATATATGAGTGATTCAGTTTCTTTACATCATTGTTCGCATACAGTATAAGTATTTTTTAATTTACCTATACTTATAAATGTGTAATAATATCTCATTGTGGTTTGAATTTGCATTTTCCTAATGGCTAATTATGTTAGATATCTTTTCCTGTGCCTGTTTGCATTCTGCATATCCTCTTTTGTAAAATGTTTCTTGGTGCCATTTTTTTTATTGTGGTTAAAAAATTTATTGAGACTCATACTCAAATTTTAAGTGCATAGTCCAATATTGTAACTGCAAAGTACTGTACAGTTATTGTACAGTATTGAGTTCTCTTTCTGGTATTCAGAGGAACGATTTGTTGCCATATCCTTTTATGGAGGACAGAGAGAGAGAGGAGAGTAAGCTTTCTGGTCGCTTCTTATATGGGCACTGATGCCATCATAGAGGCTCCACCCTCATGACCT
This sequence comes from Eidolon dupreanum, assembly GCA_028627145.1. NCBI lineage: Eukaryota > Metazoa > Chordata > Mammalia > Chiroptera > Pteropodidae > Eidolon > Eidolon dupreanum. Next base: position 5,654,734 of record CM053508.1, read on the forward strand.
CCTTTATATCAAATTACCTCCCACTAATCTCACACCATCACATTAGAGATTAGGATTTTATCATATGAGTTTTTAGGGGACACAAATATTTAGGCCATAGCAATGATCATCATAACAGGTGTGAGATGATATCATTTACTATGGTTTTGGTTTGCATTTCTCTGGTGATTGGTGATGTTGAGTCTCTTTTCATATAGCTGCTGGTCATTTTAATTTCTTTCTTTCTTTTTCTTTCTTTCTTTCTTTTTTTTCTTTTTTTTCTTTTTTTTTGAGATGCTTATTTAAGTCCTTTGACCATTTTTCAATCAGGTTATTTGATTTTTTGCTACTGAGATACAGGAGTTTCTTACATATTTTTGATATTAACCCCTTATCTGATATTTAGTTTGTATTATTCCCTTTCCATTGGTTGTCTTTCCATTTTGCTGATTGTTTCCTTTGCAGCACATAGCTTTTTAGTTGATATAGTTTCACTCATCTTTTTTTGCTTTTATTGCTTATGATTTTATGTCATAGTCAAGAAATCATTTCCAAGATGAATGTCATGAAGTTTTTCCCCTATATTTCTCTTAGGAGTTTTACAGTTTCAGGTCTCATATATGAATCTTTAATATTTGAATTGCCTTTCATGTGTGTATGGTATAAGATAAGGGTCCGATTTAATTATTTTGCTTATGAATGCCCAATTTACCTAACACCATTTAATGAAGAACTGTTCTTTCCTCATTGTGTATTCTTGTCACTCTTGTGGAAGATGAATTTGCCACATATGTGTTTGCTTATTTTTGGGCCCTCTATTCTATTTCATTGGTCCATATGTCTGTCTTTCACAGTACCATACTGTTTCAATTTCTATAGCTTTGCAATATGTTTTGTAATCAGGAAGTGTGAGGCTTCCGACATTGTTCTTTCTCCAGATAATTTTATTTAGAGTCCTTAGTGGTTCTATATGAATTTTAGGATCTTTTTTTTGTTGTTGCTATTTTTGTAAAAAATTCAGTTGTGATTTTGATAGGAATTGCATATAATATGTAGATAACTTTAGGTAGTATAGACATTTTAACAATATTTTTTCTTCTAATCCATGAATGCAGGATGTCTTTTTATTTATTTGTGTCTGTTTAATTTTTTTTTATAAAATGTCTTGTAGATTTATGTATAGATCTTTCACCTCTTTAAATTTATCCCTACATATTTTATTTTTTTATTATATGTGAAATTATTTTTTTTTTCCAATTTCCTTTTCAGATGGTTCATTGTTGGTATATATAATTGCAACTGATTTTTGAATGTTGATTTAATATCCTGCAACTTTACTGAAGTAGTTTATTAGTTCTGTTGTATTGTATGTAAAATCTTTAGGATTATTTACATACAAGATTATGTCATTTGGGAACAGAAATAATTTTACTTTTTCTTTTCTGATCTGGATTCCTTATATTCATCTATTTTTAATTGTATTTTTTTATTACTGTGTTTTGTGAGTTTATGTAACTTAAATGAGAGTCTTTTGTCATCCACTTGGTTCACGAATATTTTCTCCTTCTAGGTAGCTTTTATTTTCATTCTCTTGACAATATCTTTCATAGAACAAACATTTTAACTTAGTTTATGCTCTTTCTGTTTATTATTATTATTATTATTATTATCGTTGTTATTTTTTGTATGACAAGTAATTTTCAGTGGAAACCTACACAGTTTTACATTATGTTGGGAGACTCTGGATCTTATGGAAAAGTTCTCTTTTAACTGGCTTTTTCTGACACTGCTTTTGCCAGAGAAAGGTTGGACATGCTCTCCTTGATACAAAGTAGAAATTCAAGCCCAGGTTCCTCCCTCAGCCTCCACTGATGCCCCAAGTTAGGGAGGTTCCTCCTGACTGCTGGGTGGAGATGGGCATTCTGGATCCTTTGTTGTCTCCATAACCACCGTGGTGGAGGTAGCCATGTCACCGCTGTCCTGACTCGCCCCTAGATCTCCTGACACCACATATCAGAGAGCGGAAAGGTACCCCAGTGTTTCAGGGTGGACATGGAAGTTCAGGGTCTGCATGTTGTCTTCACAGACACAGTATGGAGGATGAAGTAACTTACTACCAGAAAGGGGTGAAAACCCTGGCTCCTCACTTGGCCCTTTCTGATCCTGTTCTGGCAGCAGCTGGGTGCGTCTTAATAGCCTCTCATGTCCAGAAATGTAGACTTCTGGCTTTGCCTTTGCTGGTGTGAGTCAGGTTGGGGTCATGTTTTTTTTCCTAAGGTGCTTAGCTCGAATAGAGCCGTTTTCATCTAAAAATATTTCTTTTCTACTAAGTTAGGCTCATCGTGAATGTGTTTATTGGTATTTTTGCATTTCCAGCTTTTTCACTTTCAAGTCTTTGATACTTATGGCAAAACAAAAATTGGAAACAAAACAAAACAAAAAACTCACAGGAACTCACTAATGTTTTGTTCCTTGAGTCCCAAGTTTCCTAGCTTCTCTGTCTTCTCTCCCTTTGAGAGTCTTTGTAATTTTTCTTTTATATAGTAATATCCAGAGTATTTTGAGTTGTACTTAGCAGAAGGTATAGGAAAATGGCACATCTACTTCATCCTTTCAGATGTGGAAATTAAATTTGTATTTTAAAACATTTTATGTAAGCACATTTTTATTTTTCATGCCACGTTTGTAGGAATATTTATAGCATTTTCAACTAAAATAAGAGAAAGCATCTTTACAATTCTTTTCTTCTATTGAAAATACGTAAAAATGAAGGGCATATGCTTGATTTATCATTCTGAAGAGAGAGCTGTTGATATATTCATGGTATATTGTTTTAAAGTGCTTACCTTGAAACAGCAGTAGAGATTAAGACATCTAGAGAATTAACAATTAGACCATGCCTGAGGCTGTTTTATTTGAATAATTAACTTGTTCATACAAACTATTAACAAGAGTGCCTTAGTAAGCATTTCAAAATTTTAATGTTTAGAGGCAAAATATTGTAAACCTAGGTCACTCTGGAGAGATGATCACTATTATTTTTAATGCCACCTTGAAATTTCTTCTAATATGTGAAGAAATTCAATTTATATTTGAGAGTTTACTCAAATATGTGAAAAATACAATTGAAATATGTTCACTACAAAATATGGAAAAAAATGTTTTCTGTACTTTTTACTGAGCTGCAAAGATGATATGGAATGAAAAATACCTACAAGAGTTTTGAAATTACAAAAGTCTTCATCTGGCTACATGTCCCTTTTTTTTCTCTTCTGTTGACATTGCTCTAATGAAAGATATATGAGGAAATAAAATACTAAATACAATTTTTTGAGAATTACCCAAAAAATAAATGAAGGCACACATATTCCCTTTTTAAATCAAACTTTTTATTTTACAGCATCGTAAATTCACGTGCCATTGGAAGAGATGATACAGGAAAATTCCTATGTACTCTTTACCCAAATTCTCCTAAAGGTGACATCTTACAAAACTATAGGAAAATATCATAACTAGGATATTGATATTAATACAGTCAAGGCACAGAACACTTCCATCACCACCCAAAATTCTCATGTTGCCCTTTGATAACCATATCTTCTTAACTTAACTTCCAACAATTACTGACTTGTTATTCATGTCTATAATTTTGTCATTTCGGGAGTATTGTGGAAATGGAATTATTCTGTATGTGACCTTTTGGGATTTGTGTTTCACTTAGCATAATTCTCCAGAGATTCAGACAGATTTTAATGTGTTTAATATTTTTTCCTATTGATTGCAGAATGGTAGTCCATGATTGACATATATCATAAGTTCATTTGACCTTTCACATGCAAGAGAACATTTTGGTTGTTTCCAGGCTTTGGTTATTACAGATAAAGTTGCTATAAGCATCTATGTACAGGTCTTGTGTGAACGGAAATTTTGATTTTTCTACAATAAATCCTCAAGAAAGCAATTGCTGGATCATATGAGAGTTGCATGTTTATATATCACTACTCACCTATGAAAATGGCTGAAATTAAAAAAAAAAAAAGAAAAATAGTGACAACCCCAAAGGCCAATGAGGATGTGAAGAAACTAAATCAATCATACATTGCTGATGAGAAAATAAACTAATACAGCCACTTAAGAAAAATAGCTTAGCAATTCCTTCAAAACTTCAAATCAATTTTAAGACATCTTTTTAGGGCTTATGATAGGCTTAAAGTTTTCTGGAATTTTGGAGTTAAAACAATCAGAGTAATAAGTTCAACAATTTTCATTATTAATTTGTCTTACCAGTAAAATTTTTGAGTGCACCTAAATTATTTATGTGTTCTATAGTTCTAATCTAAAAATGGTCATTGAAAAATATATAAAAACATACATTTAAAAATACATAAAAATAAATGTAAATCAAATATAAAATGTTGACATTATTATTATTGTTATTATTATTATTATTGTTGTTATTATTATTATTTTACTACAATCCAATGGCTCAGCCAATGTGGCTCATAGTACTGTTCCCAGCTGTGGAGGTACCCATCTTAGAGTTACATAGTGTGGGAGCTCAAGCAGAAAAATCTATGAACGATAGTAACTGATGTCTAAGACCTGTATAGCTAGCAATTCCTCTCCTGGTGTCTAGTCTGGTTGACTTTTATAATAATATTAGACTGTGAGCATTAATCCCAAAAGTTGGAAGTTGCTTCTCTTATAAAGTTTGGAGAAATCACACATCTGCAAAAGTCTGAGTCTGCAACAGCAACAGTTAACCAGCCATATAATTTATAAAGTGTCTCCTGCCATTTTGTAGCGATATGAGCAGGAACTTATTGGAGGTCCAGTAGACCTGAAAAAAAATATATTAAAGCTATATTAAGGCAAATCCTCTGCCCTAAATGGTTTTCTGATGTATTACTTTCAGAGAAAATTAGTCACCTCTTATAGAGTCTATGGAAGTCAATGACCATTCAATTTAGTGCATATTGATTTTCTTTTTAAGATTTAGATTAAGAATTAGAGCAGGTGAGTTGGAGTACTTTCATGCCAGAAAGAGATACTGGGACAATATTTTCAAATTGAGAAAGCATTCCTAGCAGAAGAAAAGTAGGTAGGAAAGTTTGGAGACAGTACACAGGCAGTCCTAAAGAAGATATTGGGTTAAATAGAATATGTGAAAATAGAAGAATGTTTATAAATATATTTTCTGTTACATGCAATGACTGTTAACTCAATTATTTGAAGTTAGAGTGGTCAGGTAAGCACAAATCAACTAAAAGAATTATAATCTGTCGCCAGGGTATCTGTACTATTCACCATGGTCCTTCACTAAGATAGGACTGTCTGGGTGACTTAACTTGAGACAATTTTCATATCAAAGCCACAGATATGTACAAAATCTTCAAAAGAAGTAAATTTCTTAATTTTGAGGGAGGTAATCAAAGAGCCTTTGGTCAGTAAACATGGTGACTGGTGTTTCCATGGGATCATAAAATTTTGAGCAGAAAATTTTGAAATGAGTAAAGTATTTTTTTGTGAAGATTTCCAAGCATATTAGAAGAATGGGAAATAAGCTTCATAACTGAGTTAAGAAAGCCCAAAGGAATGTGCTTACTATTTTCTTCACAAATTTTGAAAAAAAAAAAAAAAAATCAGTAGCAGAGAGCCCTGCCCGAGTTAGAAAAACTGTAATCAAAATTGCCCTGAGGCCACCCCTGGAGTTGAATTGAGGGAACCACTGTCTTGGTTTTCACCATGAATATGGAGTTTACATCAAAATTATTAAATGTTTCACATCCTTCTGGCATTGTTAGAGAATTGGAAACATTTGCTGAAGTACTAAAATTCTCTAAAGAGTGCTCACAGTTGAAATAGGTTTACATGAACACATATAATTAAAAACACTCACCTTAATGGAATAAATCAAGGGATTTATTACCAGTCTAAATATTAAATTTGTTAATACTAAATTTAGGAAGCAAAAAAGACTATCTGTAAAGAAACTGTTATTTATAAAATGATTCAGTGGTAAGACATTAGATTCCTTTACAAAAAAAAAAAAAAAATTCTGAGCAATGGGTTCAACAATCTTAACCAAAAGGTTGCCTAGATACCAGCCAGCTACATCAAAAATTGAAACTGGGTCACTATCTTATTACACACACACATACACACACACACACACACACACACACAAACACACACACACAAAACTCAAAATTGACTTACAACTTGAATATAAGACCCGGACCCTTAAAAATCCCAGAAAAATAAGCAGTAAGCTCCTGATATGTTTTGGAGATGATTTTTGGGGGTTTAACAGCAAAAAGAAAGGTAACAAAAGCAAAAATAAACAGTGAGACTACATAAAACTAAATACTTCTGCACAGCAAAGTAAATTATTAACAAAATAAAAAGCTATCTATAGAATAGGAGAAAAAACTTTGCAAACCACCTATGTGATAAGGAGTTAACATTCGAACTATAAAAGGAGCTCCTATAATTCAACAGCAAAATACAAATAACCTAATTTAAAAAATGGGAGAAAGACTCAAAAAGACATTTTCTAAAGAAGATACAAATAAATAGTCAACAGGCACATGGAAAGGTGCTCAGTGTCACTAATCATCAGGGAAATACAAACCAAAACCACAATGAGATATAACTTCATATGCTTTAGGATATCTTTTACTAAGAAGATAAGAGATAACAAAAGCTGGTGGGATGTGGAGGAAAGGAAACCCTTATACATTGTTTGTGATTATGTGAAGTAGTACAGTTACTATGGAAAACAATATGGAGGTTCCTCAAGGAATTAAAAATAAAATTGCCATATGACCCAGCAATCTCATTTCTGAGTATATATCCAAAGGAAAGAAAATTGTTATCTTGAGGAGATATCTATACTTCCCATGTTTGTTGCAGCATTATTCACAGTAGCCAAGATATGGGAACAAACTATGTCCATTGACCAAAGAATGGATGAAGAATATGTGATACACACACACACACAAACACACACACACACACATACACATACACACTGGAATATTATTCAGCCATAAAAAGAAGGAAATTATACTATTTGCAATAACATGGATGAAATTGGAGAACATTTTGCTAAGTAACATAAGGCAGACAGAGAAAGACATACACTGCAAAGGTATTACTAATATATGGAATGCTAAAAAAAAATTTGAACTCAAGAAAAAGAACAAAATGGTGGTTGCCAGGGTCTAAGGGGATGGAGAAAATAGAGAGAATTTGGTAAAAGATACAAGTGTTAAGTTATAAGATGAACAGTTTTGGAGATTTAATGCATAACATGGTGACTGTAGTAGAAAATATTGTATCATGTCATTGGATTTTGCTAACAGAATACAACTTACGTGTTCTTGCCAAAAAAAAAAAAAAAAAAAGGAAATATGTGAGGTCATAAAACTGTTGACTAGCTCAATGAGAATCCTTTCACAGGATATATATAAATCAAATCATCATGTCGCATATTTTAAATGTTACAATTTTATATTTTAATTATACCTCAGCAAAGCTGAAGAAAAGAATGTATAATCTGCTAAGTGATTTATCATGAGGGAAGGAGAATGGAGGAAATCTACTTCCTTTTCAATTTGTTGTATCCCTAAAACCACTCTAAAAATAAATTTAAAAAAATAAAAAAAAACACAAAAAACAATAAAATGTGTATTGATGAACATGCTTTAAATGAGACAAGTGCAAGCTTAGGGGGCACGCATAAATGAACATTCAGTATTCTTAGAAAGGGCACACAAAAGAAACGATGGAGATTTTTTTATAATAACTATAAACTGATAACAACATATTTAAATATATATGATAGATGACAGCCACCTATCGATATCTATATCTAATTTATTATGTGTTCTATATATATTATCTATCATTTATCTATATATAATATATATGTTATATACATTACATATACATTATCTATTATCTATCATCTATCTATCTATCTATTATCTATCATCTGTCATCTATCCATCAATCCATCCATTTCCTACTCTATCTTAAAAAGATGACAGGTTTTCACAGATAAAGAAATAGAATTTTGGTTTTATGGGTTAAGGGGCAATACAACAGAAAGAGGTGCCAGGCAGTATTTAGCAGTTATAGTAGTTTCAGAATATAACCCTGCCAATATTTATAATTTTCATGAAGGAAACCAATGATTCTATTTTGAATGATCTCAATCTAATTAAGCAAGATAGCTTAAGGAATTAACAGTAACCAGCCAATTTCTTTATACTCATTCATTTAGGCAAAACATTTAAGTTATCAAATACATGGTAAACCAGAATATTGCCTTTTATGTGTTTGATTAAGAATATCTGATAGTGACATCTTGCACATTGCTATTGCCATGTCATGACATTACTGTGACCTCTTTACCACCGAAAATAGTGTTATTAGTGCCTTTAAATATAATCAGATTAGATACTGATTCTAGAATTCTAGAAAACCCAGAAACAATTTAGAAAGCTCACCCTTAAGATTCTGTTCCTTTACAACGATTTTAGCTACCAAAATCTGAATCAGCCAGGGTTCCCCAAAGAAACAGAACACACAAATATAGTAGCCACTATTCTAACATTGTTGGTAAAATACACATATGTCAGAGGATGGGAAATCAATCTGACAAAAATTTAGGGAGCTTCAACTTCAGTGAATTTTTTAGAAGTCCAGTGGTTCCTCTTCTAAGGTGAAGCTGTGACATCCGTGTCCTAATACCAACCTAAAAAGAGGCACAAGGCACAGTGAGCCTGTCTGGATTTTTGGAAGCTCCATCTTCTCCTTTGGGTTTACTACTCCTGGTCCTTTGCCAAGGGAACTCAAAAAGCTGTTAATTTTGTATGAGACCCAGAACATACAGTCCTGAGGAAATGAACAAAGAGAGCATCAGTCATAGAGGCAGAGAAATTAGATCTCAAGAAAGAGAAGATGAACATATATGGTTAAACTGGATAAAGGAACTCAGGTTAAGGAGAGATTTAGTGTGCAGATGAGGATGATGGGTGGGAATTCGAAGCAGTTAGGCTTGAATGAATTAAGACGAAAGCCTAGATGAGAGAGGTGAAAAAAATTAAGGGGTGAGTTTCAGGATAAAATAATTATTGATAGACATAAGAAAGGCAGCTGGCCAAAAAATATAATAAGACTTTTGAAGTTGTCGCCCAGATTCTGGATTATCAGTTCTCGTAACTTCCACAGAGATTGTATTTCCTATGGTAGGTTTATCTAAGAAATTAATTTAATTGTTTTGTTACCCAATTACCTAGAAGGATTTTTTTAAATGGCAAGATAGTCCATCATCTGTACAAGGTTATTTTGAAATGAATGTGCTGTCAAAATTTGCCTCTGAATTTCAGAGTGTATTAACCAATAGCATACAGAAAGACACGAGAGATGGTTTAGTAAGACCAGTTCAGGATACACCAGTTTAATTGCCTCTCATAATGTAATCTTTTTTGATACACTTATAATACTCACATGTTCCTGGGCTCTGTGATCCTGTTCTTGTTTTCTTGTTTGTATGTTTGTTTGTTTGTTTTTAGAGGAGCCCATAGAAGGAAAAAGAATAGCCTAGTCTAAATTATTAACTCTAAATCAGGAAAGAGGGTAAATGGAGAATTTTTCCTACGCCGTTCTAGCCTAGTGCAAGCTTAATTTAATTTGAGGAGATATAATTTTATGTCTTAATGACAGAATGCAATTATTTTAAAGGTAAGTGTTCTTTAAAAAAAAAAAAAAAACTTCATATAAGCCATATTTATAGATGAGTTTTGTGCCTCTGATATCCTCTCAAAGGTTTTCAAGTCAGAAAATACTGATTCAAGGTGTCAGTGTTATGTGTTTTCTTTCCTTTCTAAATCCTAAAAGTTCCTCTTCCATTCAACAAGTAAATGATTTCGATGGAGAGATACATTAATTGGGTAGCAAAGAAAAAAAAAAAAACAACTTAAAGAATGATCCAGTATATCTATGTGTTTTTATTAAAATGTGTTAGATGAATTTTATTAATGTTTTTTTTCCTGGTTTTCTTCATGGAGAGATAATCAGTCATTTAATAAATTTCATTTCTCATTATTAAATTATGACAATCAAGATTGTCCTATGAAGCATTCCTGTAGCCAAGAGTTACTGTTAATTAAATATAAGAGCCAAAGAAACAGTGATAAATCTGATAAGAAATAGTAGATATTTGAGACTTTGTATTTTCAGAAGCTACTGAATCTCACTCTCATGCACATTCTTAATATTAAGATCAAAGCGAGATTCCTCTTATGTGTATCAGAGACAGATTTATGAGAGTAGCTAGGTAAGGAAAAGAAATTCATTAGACATAAGGGATGCTGTTTTGTTTAAAATTGTATCTGCAGTAACATGGCCTTTTAGTGATTATTTGAATCTAATACTAGAATTTATTCAAGAGCATGAAATTTTTATAGATCATGCTTCAATGTAGTAGAACTTGTACAATGATTTTTAATGGATATTTTTTAGGGAAATGTAGCTATTTATGTAATATATTTCTATAGAAAGCCCTAGAGGTAGTCAATTACTCACCAACCTACAATAAGAAGTGAAAAAATTATATGAATTTACAGTAAGATATAAATATCTTATGGAAGTATCCCTTGCTTTCTGAAAGTTCATGTTATACCATTTTGCTTTTAGGAAAGATCTACAAGAGTACCTATTTTCATTAACCAAAATAAATCCAAAGAAGATTTTTGCTTTTATGAAAAACCAACCAACCAACAAACAAACAATTACTGTACTAATGAAGCTCTTTTGTGAAATCAAAGTAGTATAACAAAACTTTTGGATAATAGGGGATCTATTTCTTCCCATTAAGATATTTCTACTTACAAAAGTTTTCATAGGAACGTTCAACTTTCCGATAGCATGAGAAAACTGTAATATGAGCAAAGTTAACAATATATATTTGTGTATATTTAAAATACCACCTGTATTCCCTAACATATATGCATATAGTTACAGTGGGCCTTATACAATGAATACTACATGGGATATTAAAAATTATAAATTTTACCACGCTGACCAAATCAAAAAGAAAGAATTATCTATATGTAATCCTCTGAAATTTTCAAATCAATTTTGTAACACAAGATCTCTAAGTATATATTGGTTGTTTAAATTTATATCATTTTAAAAGTACTTATTTCATAGTATATCACTCCTCTAACTAATTGCATTACAAGACTTATTCTGATGAATAAAAGTAGAAGTGAATCTAAACATCTAGTTTTCTGAGGATACCATCTCTATAAGCAGGAGCTATAGAAACAAAATGTATCGCAGCTTATCATGAGTGATTGAAGGACCATTTCACAGGGCTTCACCTAAGGACTCTTTTTTTTTAGAAATACCTGCTGGAGTTAGAGATTGCCTTCCTCTAAATATGAATCACTGATTACAATAGCAACATCACTCTTAGTGCAGTGCCAGTTAAAATAAGGAGGTAGATATATCCAAACATATAATTAATGTGCTAATTTAAAATACACTAATCTGTATTTACCACTATTTTAAAATACTGCAGTTGAAGATCACCCTTAAAATACACATTTCCTACATACATATTTGCTACATTACAAGGACAAGTATGCCATATTTAGGTGAATTAAATACCTTCAGTCCTCTCAGACATTATAATAGAACATACACATACTTGATAGTAAATAATGAGTTTCTGCTTACCTCCATTAGGAAGTCTGTTAAAATTCTGTGTATAAACATATTGTTAAACTATTTTAAATCATTACATCTATGAGCATGAAATTACTGAGTCCATTTGAAATTTTCTATAAATCAAATAGTCGAAATAGTCAAGTCACACAGGATTTTTTCTAGGAGACACATGAAGAATTTTAGTCAAATTATTTTTCACATTGTGTAGAGCATGACTTGAATAACACTATAAAAGGTTTATTTTGGCAAAAAGAAAAACCCTTAGTTTACAAGGCTGAAAACGATGAGGAGTAGGCTTAATTACATTCTATTTTTAGTAGCAATATAAACAATCCAGTTCAATTTTGTCAAGATTTAGTTGTACAAGTTTTAATGATTGGCAATAATTATGCATTCCAAGATAGCCATAGGTAAAATTTCAGAGAAAATATTTCTCATTGGTGGTCTGTCCAGATTTATTCATTATGTTCTTTCCTTCAGCTTTTTCGCTTTCAGTGATTTCAATTGTTTAAATAACATTTCTAAACTTCCAAGTACTCATGACATTTATAGTGTTCTGGCTGAGATCCTGTGCATAGGAAAGCATGCCAAAACATTGTCAAAACTTATGAAATTGCCATTTTAATAAGTCAAAAGAGAAGATATTGGACATTTCATATGTTTCAATCTCATATAATCATATAAAAATAGTGTACTTTGAACTGAAAAGATCACAAACAGATCATCATGTCTAATTTTCAATTTTAAGTGAAGAAAGTGAATTCCATCATGATGACATGACTTATCCAAGACCACAAAATAAATGATGGGCAGATATAAATATCAATCTTAAAAAGGGTAGAGAAATTGAGTGGAAAAACATAACAATGTTTATGCCAAAGGAGTTAATCTCTTTAGATATAATTTAGGCAGTGTTTATTGATTCAGAGTATAGAAGGTACAGGAGAGAGCTATTTATATATTTGAAAAAATACTCAATAAATTTTAACTACACTAATTTGGAACATATAATTATTAGTAAAAGATTAATATGGTGTCCTTCCTAGTATACTTCAAATTACATAATATAGAGGTGACATTGAATTTCTTCATTTATTCAATTATACTAGTTTTTATGTTGAAAAAAGTACATTTATTTTTATAACTGTTACTTATTTATTGATGCAGACGAACATAAAAGTACTATGGTGATAAAATGTATAAATCCTATTCCTGACTCTTAAATGTCTAGTAGAGTGTGGTTTTTCATAACAAGATACTGAACTAATATAAACTGTTGAGTGCCTGCTTCAGAATCACCCCAACTGAAGACAGCTCTCATAGAAATAAGAATAAACTTTGAGGTAAAGGCTGAGAAATAGATAATTTCTTTTGAAATCTTAAATATGGAGGTTGTTTCTCGAGACTAGATATGTCTGTGAGAGAATGATACAGGAAAAAAAAAAAAAAAAAACTTCTAATTCCGCTCTTGCTTCTCTTTCACATTATTTTAGGAAATTCAGAACTCATTCTTCCAAGTAATGTCTTAGTCATCTGCTTTTAAGAAACATAGGATTAAATTCAAGATAATTCAGAAGGTGAGAAGCTGTAAGAAAAAATATGTGTGGATAGGCTAGCTTTGAAAAGTCCATTTCTTATCTCCAAACTTTTGTACACACAAGGCTGAGGAATCTAAACACAGACAGTGGTTCTTATTGGATGCGTGTTGGAGTTACCTGCACATTTTTTTTTAACTCTCATACACTAGCTACCTACCATACCGATTAAAACACAATTAATCTGAATGTAGTCATAATCATTATTATTATTTTAAGCTTGTCTTATAGTATTAATATTCATTGGAAACTTGAGAAACACAGATAAGAAGTATCGTTTTCTAATATTGTTTCTCTTTGAAAGACTGAGAGAAAATCTCCCTTCACAGAAGTCATTTCATGAGATGAAGAAGAATAAATATAGTTTTTTCATACCTAGAGTGCTCACCGTTCCAGGAGTTATTTTCACCTAGTCTTTTCTTTGTGGTTATAGTGTTGATACAGACTATAGCATATCCTTTTGTCTTCATCCAATTTTTAACTGCAAGAATAGGAGCTCACAAATAAATCAATAAGCTACCTGAGAAATACCTTTATTTCAAAGGAAATCAATAAGCTGAATCAATTACAGATTCAGTAATAAGCAAATGTTTTGGCACTTTTGAAGAACAAATAATAAAACTTCACATAACACAATAAAAAAGATACGTGTACTAACTAGTACTACTACATATAAACCAAAAATTGTTTTAAAAACACCAATCCAAAATATATATGGGAAATAAAAGTTAAAATAAAGAACATGGTAGATGGGTAATTAGAGAATGGTTTGCCCATTAGAAACAAATTAGAAAACTGGAGTATCAAATTGAAAACTCCCAGAAGTATCCATAGAGGATAAATCAATAAAAAGTATAAAAAATAAATGAAGAGACATAAAGATAATGTAGAAGTTTTAACATATGAATTGTAGGATTTATAAAATGATAGAAAATAAAAATTTGGGAAATATTTGATGTATTTAAATATCTCAGAATTAAAAAAAAAATGCATGTAAACCCTGAAAGTTAAAAATCCCTTAAAATGCTAAAACAGAGAGATAAGGATCATTTCACATGTAGACACTCAGGAGAAATTTAAAATATAAATGACAAAAATAAAATTATAAAATCTTCCAGAAGAAAAGAATACTTCCATCCAAAATAAATAAAAATCAGAATGTCAAAATATTTTTCAGTGACAATAGTAACCAAATGAATATAAATTTTATAACTATAGGGAGAAGAGAATTTTAATAGAACTCTCATTCAAATATGAAGTATATTAAAAGTATTCTCAGTCATTTGAGTACCAGAATATCTGTCATATATTAACAAATATTGAAAAGCAATTTTAGATAAAGTATTCATACCGAAAAAAACACATTCAGGAGATATTGCAAGGATAATTAAAGTAAATAACTTTTAAAATTTACTGTTGTAGTAAAATAGCTGAGCTCATAGAAAAAAAAGACGTGATAACCCAGTAAAAGTTTTAAATTAATATCAACCTAATATGTGGTAGGGAGATAACAAAGGATGTGAGTATATATGCTAAATTTCTTGCCTGACATGTACAAAGATTATGTATGTATGTATGTATGTATGTATGTATATAAATTTTTTTTAATACAGAGAAAATTGAAATTGCCTACTAAAGCTAAAAATGCACATATGTGGATCCAGCAATTCCTCATCTGAATATATGCCCTAAATAAGCTTGCATTTTTTATCAGAAACCTGTAAAAGGATGGTTTTGTTAATACTGTTCCCAGTAGCAAAATATAAGAAAGACTCCAAATGATAGATTATATAAATACATCTAATTTCATTTATCCAATTGAAAGTGATAAAGCCATGAAAATAAATGAAAAATAGATACTGCATTCAATGGCATCAATAATTCTCAGTAACATAATAGAAAATAGAAAGCAAGTTTCAAGAGAATAAGTTTAATATGATTTTACTTCAAAAACATGCAAAAATAAATGTATTGTTTAGAGACATAAATGTAAGTGATACTGTTATGGATAAAATCAAGGGTATGGCAAACACAATAATGGAATAAGATTACTACTGAGGAATGAGGAAAGTGTGCTCCTACATACAGGAAGACTTATAATAATAATAATAAAGGTCTATTTCTTGGAACAAGTGAAGTTTTTAAATTGAACGATATAGTTATATTACCTATAGTTTAAATCAACTTAAAATATCTGGGAAGATAGGCTTAAAAAATTCATTCAATAGGAGAAAATGATGTGATAAAAATATCAGAAAAATATAAAAAATCCCTACCTATTTCTACTATTGAGGTTAGATAGTAATTGAAGTTTTCTTTTCCATTTATCAGATGTGGGCTATGTTCATTCAGAATCACATTTACTTCATTGAATCAATGTGACTTAAGGACACACACACAAAATATTTTCTCTTTTACTCTGTTCTGCACCTGGAAGCTGATGCTTGGGTTGGAGATGTGTGTTAAAGAGATTTATGTTTCTCACTGGGGGCATTCTATGATTAAGATCATTCGGGAAAGTCACCAATGCAGACCAAGGATCAAAAATATACAAGTAAACCTCATTTTATTATACTTCACAGATAGTATGTTTTTTACAAATAGATTTATAGCTACCCTGTGTTGAGACCAGTGTATTAGCACCATTTTTCCAAAGGCATTTGGCCCACTTTGTGTCTCTGTGTCACATTTTGGTAATTCTTGCAATATTTCAAACTTTTTCATTATCATTATATTTGTTATGATGATTCATGATCAGTAGTCTCTGATGGTACTTGTTTTGAGTTTTCATGAATGGTGTCCGCATAAGATGGTGAACTTAATCTATAAATGTTGTATGTGCTTTAACTGTTCCACTGGCCACCCATTCCTCCTCTACCTCTCTCTCTCTCCTCAGACCTCCTTGTTCCCTGAGATGTAACAATATTAAAATTGGGCCAAGTAATAATCCCACAATGGCCTCTGCGTATTCATGTGAAAGGAATAGTCCCAAGTTTCTTACTTTAAATCAAAAGTTAGATATGATTAAGCTTAGTGAGGAAGGCTGTCAGAAGTTGAGACAAGCTAAAAGACTGACCACTTGTGACGTTCAGCTAAGTTGTAAATGCAAAGAAAAAGAAATCAGATACAAAAGGCCAAAGCTTGCACACTTCCTTTCAGATTAAATGCCCAGAATAGGCAACTTTATAAATAGAAAGTAGATTAGTAATTTCCAGTAGAAGGTGGAAAACGGCTATGAGGTATAACTGTTGGTCAGTATAGGATGATGGAAATGCTCTGGAATTAGTGGTGATAATTGCAAAACTTTGCAAAAATTAAAAAGAAAACACTGAATTGTACACTTTAAGAGGGTTAATGTTATGGTGTGTGAATGATATCTAAATTTAAAAAATGGAAAAAAAAACTTGAGACTTTTTAAAGAGGACAGACTCTTTTAAAATGACTTTATTAAATAAGCTATTTGAATGAAATAGTTAATTATATCTACACTGAAAGGCAATGAAACTCTTTGCAGGAAAACAAATTAATAAAAATAAGCACTTATATCCAATGATATTGCTAGTATTAGCCATTGCTTAGTTGTACTTTCACAGTTGTGGTGGAGGGAAAAAAGGAATACAGTTGTATATTTGTCGTTCGTTTCTTTTAATCGCAAACTAATGAAGACCAAGAAAGCACTGAAGTACTCCCAGAAAGAATACAACTTGCTCAAACACCAGACTCTGGCATTCTTTCCCAGTTATTTTCTTTGATTTTGTCTTTTAAAACATCACATCTCCCCAATCCCTAAAATAATTATTAGAACTTCCAAGAGCACATAGAGAGGAGTTATGGTTCAGGTGATGAAGTGAGATAATTTGAACATATAAATTTCTTACATGTGTGGTCAAATTCGTTTAAATGATGCTAAGAAAAATGTATCTCTATCACCAATATATTATGTAGAAGAATATTTAAAAGTAAAATAATAGAGAAAATAAGTGATCCTTAAGCCTTTTCTTAAGGGTCATTCCAAAATCCTATTTAATGGATTGAAAGAGTGTATGGTATAATTGGAATAAATTAAAACCGATCTCTAGAGAAAAGCTTCAAACATTCATAGTAACTTTTAATAAGCTGAAAAAATGGCTTCAGAAATAGCCTGCATACATCCTGAAATAGTTAAAATGAATTTCAAGAAATACCTAATAAAAATAACAATTTAGAATGCATGTTTTCAATCCTTGAGGCTTCAAGAGAACCTTTTCATCTCTGTTGGTTATATATTCTGTTTGTTTTTCTTTTTTATCTATTTACAACATTGTCTTGGACGATATTTCAGAAACGAAAGTGGAAACAAAGACAACATTATTCAACAGTCATACCTTCTTATATATAACCTTACATTCCCTGGATTATGAATTTCTTTTTTACTTTCATACATATACATAAAAAATAATGAAAATTGTACCACAGGGACATCTCTATATGGCTTTGTATTCTTAAATCGGAATGGTTCACATTTTTCATTTCCTATTAAACAAAAGTTTTAATGTTGAACATCTATACAATACGCAAATTTAATTACAGCCTCAATTGTTACATTTCATTCTTAAATATACCAAATGCTTTCAATGGAAATACAGCAGTATAAGCCAGTAAAAGAAAACTTCTAAATTAAGCCAAGAGATTTTGTTCTGGTGTTTTTTTGTTTATTTGTTTGTTTTGTTTTTTTGGGTTTTCTTTTTTTTGTGATTTCATCATGTTCGTTTCCTCCTTTTGGGGGAAAGCATTTTATGTTGATAAAATCAAGCATGAGAAATGTACTCTTATTTTATTACCTAGTTATTAGGTAGGTCCAATATTGGAGTCCAAGTTTTTCTGAAACAAGAAGTTATATTGGGTTATCTGATTATCTGAGCCTAAGTTGTGTGACAACAAGAGACAGATTGATAATAAAAACTGGAGAATGTTTTTATTTAGTTTTGGATTATGTATTCTAAAGTTGTTTCCCGCCCTGCCCCCCCCCCCGAAATGGCTTATATTACTTGTGTTTAAATCCTCTTCTTGAAGAAAATCAAACATTGCTTTTGTTTTTGATTTTTTTTAACTTTACATATTTTATAATAAGAGGCTCAGATCAAATGAACCGCCAGTAACAAGGGTTTGAATACTGGATCCATAAATGATTAAATTTAAACCTGTTATATCTCTAGAATCACTTATCTCTCAATCACACTATTACTAAGATAACCATCAATAAATATTCCAACTTTTTATCTTAGAACTATATCACCAAACAAGAAAATTGTATTGAGAGAGACATGCTTATTTCACAATAAAAAGGAACCAAGAGTAGGTACAATATTGAAAGTAAAAAAATATAAAGAATCATAGCCCTGAACTGCCTATTCATGTGTACTTTTATGCTGATACCTATGGTCCCGACTATAATACAAATTCACTGAATACTCTGATTAATGAACTAGTGGGTTGCTTGGGACATGAAAGCAGCAACTTTAATAGGCAAACACTGACACATTAGCATTCAATGATATCTTCCTACCAGCAGAAACCTAATAAACAAAGAAATATGCAGGAAGAAGATAAAAGAAAGACAGTGTACATTGAAACAATGCTTTTTAAATCATTTGGAGATTTTTCTCTCTTACTTCTTGCTATCTCCAATAAAGTCAATGAACTGTAGTGACTCACTGCAAAGGAACAAAAGTTGCATTGGCACAGGACTGTTTTAAATTTAATTTGCCTACAGCAAGGTTTGGAAACTACTAAAACTGTTTTATAGAACATAAGCAAGTGGATTTCCTGTTACTAAGAAATGTCATTCTTATAGCTAACTGATCAAGCCTTACCTTCTTAGGAATAAACTAAAAGTTCATCCTACTAAAATTTGTCTCATATTTTTTTTTCTGCTGTTAGAATAGCGTGTGTGTATCAACCAACATGTATTTTTAAAAAAAAAAAATGACTTTTTAACATTTCAAATTTGTTTCTTTTTAATTATGTCTTATTTTTCAATGATCTTAGAAAGTCATTACATTCATTAGTTTCTTTGCCTCCTCTCATGTGATATATGGCTAGTGATAAAATATTTGCACCCTCTCGTTGAGCCTTCTTTTATACATGGATTAGTGGTTTGCAGATGGCTTGGACTTTGTTACGAGCGAGACTTCCCTTCTAGATGTTTGTGGAAAAATTCTCTTGATAATTTTATTAATGGCACTATAGCCACATGGTAACTTTGATACAATCTGTAACAGTAGCTGCGCTTGCATTTCTATGGTACGTGCATGGCTTAGAATGGTTTGTGTTATGGTCGTGAATATGATTGCGATATGGCTCCTCCACAAGCCTCTTTAATCCACAAACCAGGGGAAACGAGATCACTTGCTTATGCTCCACACGAATGAAGCCAGCAGAGGTCTACTGTGGTGAAGGCTGGAGCCTGTGGCAGTCAGAGTGCCCGCTTCACTAATAGGTTGATTGTTCTCTTCAGAGACCATGGAAGCAGTCTCATCTGAGTTTGCAGGTTTTCAAGAGAATCTATAAATTCACTTTGTTTTTGTTTTTCTAGGCTTCAAATAAATTTTAGATGTAAATTGTGTCTTTTTACTATTTATTTTATTAAAGGGATTGGGTGTCATGGGTTAATAAAATTATATAGGTTTCGGGTGTACGATTCAATAATACATCATCTGTATATTGCATTGTGTGTTCATCACCCAAAGTCAGATCTTCTGTTACCATAAATTTCATCCTCTTTACTCTTATCTACCTCTCCCCTTATCACTTTTGTTACCACTGTAGTGATGTGATAGGGGAGTAGGGTAGAGGTTTGTGTGTTGTCCTCTGGTTCTTTCTCATTGACACAGCAAAGAATTACAGGTTGGTGAGATTTAAGAAAAGTAAGATTTATTGAAAATACATTTTAGAAGGAGATGGGCCATGCTAAGGAAGGCTGAAGTCTCGTGGAATTTGGGAGGTAAAGAGATATGACAGTAAACCCCAAGGGAGGAGAGGGTTTTCAGCAAGGAGAGTTGTAACAACACAGAAATGGGAAGGTCTGTATTATATTGGGGCCATGATGGGAGGTCCTAGATGATCCCTATGTAAGGTCACCTTGACTGACCATTGGCTGCTATAGAACACTTTGTCTACTGTGCATATGCTTACCCAGAATTCATTCTGTTATAATTAGATTCATGAAATTCCAGGCATAAACATAGTATCATACTGAAATATAATGAGCATTAGATTGCAGCAAATTGGGATAGTACCTTCGGCATATGCATTTGTAGCTGGTTTGACCAGCAGTGTTTATGGCCTTAGTGCTCTAGGATTTGGGGTAATTTATAACCCCAAAAAGGAGACGTTTCTAGGAGGTGCTTAAGGAACGTTGTCAAGGGAAGTTTCTATGGTTACAGAGCTGGGTCTTCTCTCCTGTCAGTGATGCCTGACTAACTACCTAATACTATCTCTGGTAATCCCTAAACTATTGTCTGCATCTATGAGCTTTTGTCTTGTTCATTTATTGCTTTCAATTTTATGTTTTTTCTTAATTTTTTTAAAATTTAATTTATAATAATGTTTTGTCTAAATGAATTGTGTGTGTGTATATATATGTATATATACATATATATGTGTATACGTGTGTGTGTGTGTGTATACCCACATATTTAGTATGTGGGCTCCCATTTGCTATTTATTCTCTAAGCTGTGTTGAACAACTTCTGTTTTATCAAGCCCTGAAAATCCTTTATTGTATGACATTGAGATTCTCCTGGATGACTTTGCCAAAAGTGGCAAATTCATTTCAACCAAGAACACAGTGTTAGATAATGACTTAGCACAGTGCTCAAGGCATGGGTTAAAATCTTAGATTCTCTGCTGAAGGGTCAATATATCTATAAATTCTCACTTTTTACCTTATTTAGTTCTCTCACTTTATTGTTTCTATTGAATAACATGCTTACATTTTAATGAAAAAATCATGTTGACTGTTATTTACATTGCTAAAACTAACATTTGAGGAACATATTTGGCTTCAGACAGCCTCTGGCACAATATCAAGAACCTGAATTGTACAGGAATCCTAGTTTGAGCGCAATGGATCACATTTACCAGATTATATTGTATTCACCATTATGTATTTGAAAAAAGTAAATTTCATGTAAAATGTAATAAAACACCAAAGGACAAAATTTTATATTTTTGAATAATGGACAAAGGACCTTGAATAATAACAGAGGAGCTGTAATTTGCCCATCCTGTAAAAGGAAACTGCTTCTGAGTCAGAAGATTCTCTTCAAGAAGCTCTGAAGAGAATCCACTAGCCAAGAATAGAGTAGAAAAATGACTTTTTTTTTTAACTAATTACTTTAAGGTTTCCTGAAATGATGAGTACATGCCAAGAATTTCAAGTGATATTCAAGAAGAGTAAAAATGAAGTTTCTCATTACTACGAATTTGAGTCAAACTTGTTTTGGTTAAAATGGCTTGTTTAGAGCCAATTACATGAGGAAAAAAGTAGTTTCAGGACATAGCTTCATATAGTTATTTCAGCATGCTCAGAGAGAATGAATCATTCTGACTCTATGGCAGTGACACACCTTCACTTATACCATAGCACTTTCTTTTCAGAACTTCCATTCATAGAATCGTTAATAACCTGAGAAAAAATATTACTAAAGTATAGTTAATATTCTACTTATTAAATGTATAGGTATCATATAGAAACCCTTATTCTTTCACACTAGTTAATATAATTTCCAAGCTTCTTCCTCCCCCTATCCCCTGTTTTTTGGTGAGAAGGGTTATTTCTTTCTTTTGTCTGCATTTGAATAAAAACTTCTTGTGAAGACTCATCCATTATGCTTTTGAAGAATGCATGAAGTAATTGATTATGTAGTTCAAAGCAAACCAAAAGCAAAAAACAAATAAATAAATAAATAAACTCAAAGAGCATGCAGTGCTAATGAGCTTGTTAGTGTCATCATTTTGTCAGTCAGTGGCTGTGGGGCTAAGGGATTCTCAGGAAAGAGGTTGGGGGACAATCTGACAACTGAGAAGATGTCCACTAGGAAATGGAATGCTAATTAATTTAATATAGAGAATTATACTAAGTATTATATAAACACCATATAGAATGTGATTCATAGCATTAATTTTTTGGTTCCTGTTGTTTCAGTTTATTGTCTTTGAATTATTAATACATATGATTTCATTCCTGAGTAAAAATTTTAACTCTTCTGAGACTTCATTGATTTGCTATTTTTTTTCTTTCATACATTCTCATTCTAGGGGATAAAAAAAAAAGCTTAGATGTCAAATTTTCTCAGACTAATGGAAGACCGAATTCTAATGACTTGAAACCTTTGCTTATGCTGGCAGTTTGGCTAGTTCTTATCTATTAATTAGCTTAATTTTGTTGGTAATTTAGTAACTAAAAATCAGTAAGTTGATTTGTATGAAACAGCTTTAAATGGCACCTATTAGAAAGTTAAATTAAATTGTAATAATGTATTTGTGGAATTAGAAACAATTGAAAATGATTTTATCATGAGCAACCCTGCATAATTTCACTTCAGCTTCTGCTTTTGAAATAGTAATTTATATCAATACTTGCATAATTTTAAATTAGTACATTTGCTTCATGATAGGCACTTCGTTTAATAGTATATTGTAATAAAACACCAACATAATGGAATGAAATAACATAACATAGGTAGTTTTTGGTATAATGCTATACACATGCTTCAATTTTCTATCAGAAACATATTAGAACTGAAATGTGATGGATATCAATGTCAGTATGAAATAAAGCTAGACATATATCCTCCTGAGTATAGAGGAAATACAAAACATTTTAGATGGGAACTAATATTGCATACAAATATAAAACATCTTCGATGGAAACTAATATTACATGCAAAGAATATAATATAAAAAATAAATAAAATACAATTACGTTGAATCATAGAACTGAATGAGAAAAATGTAAGATTTTTTCCAAAATTAATACTTTACATAGATGCATGTGATAGAATTCTATTTTAAACCTCATTTTTTTATTCATTTAATCAGATGAGAAATGAAGGTTTACATACAGTTCATAATTTGGTCAAGCCTTATCTCTATATAGGATTAAAATCAGAGTAACTCAAATATGTGCATTCTTGTCCTTTAACATTTAATAACTATTTTGGTCTAAATTTTCTGCTAGAAGAGACTTAGAAACAACAATTACGAATGTAAATTTTACATTCAAACTAAAAACACTCTGAAGCATCGTTAGTTGTAGAATATATCAGAAGAAAGTACAATGAAAAAATATGAACGATAGTACAAAATAACTTTAACATCAATGAAGATGTTCTTACTAGGATTATACTATTTTATGACTATAAAGGTAATCTAGAGTTAAGTACCCCGATTATTAATAAAATATAAGGATATGCATCTTTCTTTAACACTGCTTCCAAAAATTGTACCTGTATATGAAAGAGGTTGCATATGCAAAAGTACTCAGAACATTGGTAAAGAAAGGGAAACAAAATGCTACAATAATTTTAAATTTTAAATTGAAAATATCATGGAATATATTAATATCTATAGTTATACCTACATCTACAACTTTATTTATATCTGTTTAGTCACATATATACACATATATAAGTACATGTACACACACGAACACATTTGATAGCTTTGGTTCATAATATTTCCAGTTCTATAAACCTATATTATCATTTTCTGTTTTCCTTAACTTCCAAACACATATCTACTCCAATAAAATCATTTTTATTTTTGGTTAGCATTTATAGATAAATCAAGTTATTTATTAATTTTTTGTACTTGCTGTTAGTTATTTTTATAAGTAAAAATAATGATTATCTACTATTTTTATCTGAAAATATTTATTTTACATTATAGATATAATTTCATATTATATTATTTTTTCTCATAACTGGCTTTGTGGAGAAATGAATTTGTCAAATTCAAATAAATTGCTTGGGACTGAATGTCCCCTGCCCTTCCCCAATTAATATGTTGAAGCCCTAATCCCTAATGTGACCATATTTTGAGATAAGACTTTCATGGAATAATTAAGGTTAAATAAAGTCATAGAGTGGGATCCTGATTTCATAGGATTAGTATCCTTATAAGAAGAATCACCAGAGAATGCTCTCGCTCTCTCAATGCACACAAAAAGGTCATGTGAGCACACAGCAGATAGTGGCTACCTACTAACCAAGAGAATACTCCACAAAACAAAACTTACCTTGATGGTACCTTGATCTTGAATTTCTTAGCATCCAGAACTGTGAGAAATCAATTTCTCCTTTTTAAGCTACCTAGTCTGTGGTACTTTGCTATGGTAACCTGAATAAACTGAAACAGAAGTAAATACACATGAAGAATATGAGGTTTGAGCAGTGGGAAAACTACCCTCCCCTCACCAGACTTGGTGCACAGCAAACACACTGCTGTCAAAGACTCAGCGCCTTCTGAATAGCTACGCTCTACATATGTCTACATTCTGAGCTCAAAAACCTCCATCCAGAGGCCTCTTTATCTTGGTGCATTGGTAGAAACGTCTCTCAGGTTCTTCCGCTAAGGCCTTATCAGAGGGGAGGAAGAATTTGAGGACCTTTTTCTCCCTCTGACTCAGTACTCAGTTCATTTCATTCCTAGTCTTTTTCTTCTCTCTTCTTCTGGCCACTCAGGTACAGAAATTGGCAGGAGCCTTTTGTCTGGGGCTCCTTGGCAGTAAGAGTTCCTCTGCATCACATCCCACCTCCTTCTGCAATGATAAATCTGATCTTCGCTTGGCAACTTTCTTGAACACTGCTGTAGTTGGGGCTTTTTCTTCTTGCTTATACTATTTCAGTAAGTGATTTAAAACTTGACTGTTATTTTCATGTTAGCTTGTTATTTTAATCAACTATTCAATACCTGGTAGCTGAGCTCTCTCTAATTTAACTCAGCTCTTGACAACTTATTTCTTTACAAGTTCCCAAAACATCTTTAAAAACTGTATTGTTGAGTCTAGAATCTGTCTTAACAAAACAGTTCAGTGACAGTTTTATAGATTAGAAAAGATATATGGTCAACCACATAATACTAAAGTTTCTTTTAGAAAATAACCAAATATATACACTCAATTATGTTTAAAGTTTAGAAAGACATACCAATTAATAAAAGTACATGTGCCAGAAACAGTTCATTCTTCCCCATTCTCTCTTTTTAAGAGAAGTCATGGCCTTTTTTCGACTCTTCTCTTTTACTAAAAGGAATGTATATGTGATGGCTGCTGGCTGAACTTGAGTCATTATAATGGAATATGTATGCAATTGTGACACACTTGGAATAAAGCCACTGATACAAGGATTCAGATTCCCTGAATTCTTAGTAAAACCACCATACTACCACTAGGCTGCATACTGCCTACAACTCAACTTTTTGAATTATAATTAAATGCTTCTTTAACTTATTGTTTATCGGGAGTTTTGGTATAAGATTAATCTAATTAATTCTCTCTCTCTCTCTCTCTCTCTCTCTCTCACACACACACACACACACACACAACATACTATAAATTTGTACATACTACATATAGTCACTGCATTATATTTTGCAAAACTTGATTTTCTGTTCAAGTTATAAAGAAGATAAGAATTGTTAGAATATCAACATCTAAAAAAAGAGAACTGAATATATAGTAACAGACTCTTCGATATATAACTTTTTAATTAGTAAATGGGTGGAAGATAGAACCAAAATTGAGTCTCAATAACAACTGAAAAAACTAATCAAGCTGATTAACTTGCATACTACTAAGATAAAACAAGAAAACTGACAATCAAGTTTAAGAAATTTCTTCTAAGGTAAAATAAATATATTTTATTGAGTGAGGCACATTCACTTTTTCTTACAAAATTAAAACCTTTCTTGATCACTAATTCACATGAGATTTTAAAAAGGTATTGTAAAATGTATTTTAAAAAGGTATTTAAAAAGGAAATCAGCAGTGTTTATTGGGTAAAAGATTTCATCAATTGACTCTTTTGTGGTTCTGATGTAGTTTCTATCTTTTCATACATCAGATATTTTAGTAAAAATAGTCATAAAAGATGGCTTTAGGGAATATTTATGCGATGTCCAAAATCCAATAGTGATAAAATCTATTGTTTAAAAAAAAAAAAAAGACTACTACGAGGTAGGCATTATTTTATCATAATTATATTGTTAAAGTATTTTAATTGGAGCTTGTTTCTCTCTCTAGGCTACATTATTACAAGCATTAAAAAGTAAATAAATTTATTCAATAATTATGCTTCGATTTTATGAATTAGAGCTTTTGATTCTCACTATAGAAAATTACTTTAAGGAGGTATTATCTGTTGTAAATAATGATGTCAACTTATTTTCTTAACATTATGGTGACACAACATACTATATAATTTTAATGAGTGCTGAGTGTTATACTAATTTTTCTTATGGTTCTTGAATTCTGCATATCAATGGACTATGTTGTTCTTTACTGTTTGCTTGTCTATTGAACAAAATATTCCCTTATTATAGAGAGGGTATGAATTATTAAGTATTGCAATGTGATTATTTAATAAATCATTACCTAAAATATTCTCATTCCTGAAGGAGTAGTTGCAAATATATGAAGAAATCCAAGAATGTTTTTAATTATATGAATCACAGAGTGATATGAAAGATAGGAATTGAAAAGGCATAGCAATTTATAGTTGGAATAGCCTACTATGTAATTTGTATAAAAATAAATGTAATTTTATCAAGCTGTCAATAGAAGAATCACAATGTAAGAAATACATAAAGAGTATTTTTTTCAAAGTGTAGCCAAGAAGAATTAACACCATTTGGTTTTCATAATTTGTTGTTTTGATTTAAACCACAGACATAATTTGAGGAGGAAGTTGGAGTATGTAAAAGATATCTGGATATGTAACATTTATATATCTGAAAGATGTCTAACTGGGCAAGGCTACTAACAGAAATCATACACTAATGTAGAGTGTTTTATTTTGTACACGAAGATATTTTTACAATTATTATAAAAAGGGTAATTGTGAATTAGAGGGAATCTCATAATGTTTAGAGGTATGAAGTGTCATAGGACTGACATTTAAAATTTAATGATGATTCTTGAAAGTACCAACATTTCTTTCTCTATCATATCTTGGCATACTCACCAAATTTATTTTTCCATCTTTTCATCAATAAATCAGTAAGTTTTCAGTTAATATTTGTATTTTTTTAAGAACAGAATTTGTAATACAAGTGACCGAAGATAGTAAGTGAACTATTGAATGAAGATAAGAAGACTGGTTAACAATTATGTCTAGTTTTGTTATTTTAACATTGATATATTTTTTACACAAACTAAACATGTCTGAGTATTCTACTCCTCCCAAGAAAATATTATACTTCCTTTTATACCTCCTTTTATGAAATATTATAGGTCTCAGTCTATGTGTTGGCTTTAAACATTTGGCAGAGATTGGGTACCAAAATATTTCACTTTTCTCTAAAATCTATTGAGTGCAGCGACAAACCAGCTGAATTTATCATCACCATCTCTGAGAAACCACTAAGAGCGTGATGAACTAGTATATATTATTTGAGGACTAGATCAGCTCCTCTATATATAGTCATAAATATTTACCTTCTCGGAAATAAATAATGGATTACTATTAACATATAAAAATAACTAATAATTTTATAATACATTTTACAGTTTTTAATGTATGAAGCTATTGATTTCTGTGAGGTTGATGCCACCTGTGCTTTAGAATTTCTGATTTGTGTAAATTTACTGTAAAAGATACATAGAAGAAAATAATGTAATCTTCCAAAAATAATTTATTTTGATTCTGAAACATATTTGATTAATAAAAACTATATAACAGCACATTGGGAATTACGGTTTTGTACTAAAAATATGAATATTTTATTTTATCAGTTTTTCAAATCATAGAATTACCCATCAAATGTCCTGTACCTATTTCATAATAAGCTTTATTATTATCAATGGTATATCTTTATTTTGTACAAGATAAAATTCAAATTAAGAGAAAAACATGTTACTAATTTTAATTTTTATAACAGAATAACTTAATTGTGAACTATGTTACCCTATCCAATGGAATAATATCTTAAAGGAAAAAGCCCAAATTAAATTAAAGAAACATTATGAAAACCCATTAGATACTGGCCTCAGGTGATGCTAAAATGAAAACACAGTTTCTCTCTACAAGTTATTTAAAACATGATGGAGAGAAGAACATGTACAAACAAATGATTATTAAAAGATGTATTAAGTATTAAATTAAATTATAACTGGCATTCTTTAGGGACATAGTGAGTGATTTATTATATCAAGATATAACATTTTTCATAAAGGAATTCGCATTTGTTTTAGATGTTGGAAGAGACAAGCAATTTTCATAAGCTTTGCGAGTACATAATAACATTTAGAGAGGGAAGGTAGATTAAGGGTGAATGCAAACAGAATTCCTACAGCTTGGCCTCTGCCAAGTAAGAAGCTAAAGGATGCATGGCATGCTAGAACTTTGAAAATTAAGGGTATGATCCTGAAAATCTTTTAGAGCTGATATTAGACATAACGTAAAGCATGGTTTAAATTTTAGATGCACACCAGAGCAAACTGTGTCTAAGTATGTTGAGGGGGAAACCTAATAGTTATCTAAAAAATCTGAAGAAAAAAAAAAAGATTAAAAAATCATGCAGTGTTTGAGAAAGAATATCTAAATAGCTGTGAACACAAAAGAAAAGAGCCTATCCATTGTGCTTCAGCAAAGAATTCTTCCACAAACTTTTCTCCGAAGGCCCCTGCAAATACTTTAAAGCTACGTTATACATTCATGTTTTATTAATATTCAAAGATTCAGAAATAAAGACACCAATATAAAGTTTATTAAAAAGAAAGCTATTTTAAATTTTTGATGGGATGTCTTTAAAGATTTTAAATTTCAGAAAAGTTGCGGTCTATAATTTAAATAATAATATGTTGTAGTTTGAGTGCATCTCATGAAAATTTAGCCCCAAACAATGACTAAGTGAAAACATTAAATACAGAAAAGCAGAGGATTTTGCTGTCACAGAGACTCAAATAAGGATTCTATTTTATTTGCTAGATGTGGGTAAATTGTGGAACCATTACATTCTTTAATCTTCAAGTCTTCTCCTTTTTCTCCTTCTCCTCATCATTTTTTTATGACAATTGTAGTCATATATAATTATAGATATAACAAAGTATTAATAAGAATTAAGGATAATATATTTAGAATGCATAATACCATCTAAATAGTACTGAATAGATTAATAAATATTCTCATATATATACATATTTGAAAGTGTAGTAAACATGTAAATAAAATAGTTTTGTGATTGTAATAATTTTTATAACTACAGCATTACTCACGGTTGTTGTAGAGATACACTATAAGTTATCATTAATTTTGTTATATGATTAGATAAAACAGGATATGATGTTTTGAAACTAGTAGTGGTGTCGTTTGAGTTCTCATTAGGAAGATCACTGGAACAGACATAATTGTCATACCTTGTCTAATTTACCTTTAAAAAAATGTACCTAGCCAAAGATATTTTGGCTGAAACTAACATCTCAGTATAAACACACAGACTGTGAAATCAGTGAATTTGACTTTATTAAGTTTTGGCTGTACAGTTTACACGTTTTAGAATTTTAGGCAATTTACTTAGTGCCTCTCAGCTTCTGTTTCATCTCAGAACATGAAGATAATGGGTCGGGGAATGAGTGTAGAATAACCATCATAAAATTTTACAGTGGACATTTTTTTCTAAAAGGTAATATGGGTTAATGTACTTTGCAATATTAAGGCAGAGGTCGTAAATTTGTTGTCATTAGGTAAGAGGTTTCCATCCATCATGTGTTCTGTGGCTGAAAGGATGTTGGCAAGCATTTTGTTTGGTGATTGAGTAAACAGTTGCCAATCTTAAATTTCAGATATTTCTTATAAAAATTCAGATTTTCAGCTTCTATTGAAAAACCGGGGTATCTGAACACAGTAGTGCAACATTCTTCAAAGGTAGCAATTAGTAGGAGCTGAGTAACTTTTTTTTCTCATTTGCAAGGCATGGCTGCTATTTTCTTGGGAAGAGTAGAATACTCAGACATGTTAATTTGTATAAAATAATAGTATATACAGATATAAACAAACTCTTAATAATTAGGACACATTAAGCCTCTGTTGATGATCATGCTCCAAATAATTATTTGGAAAACAATATTAAAGATGAAATATGTAACAGAATTTTTATTTGCCTTTATAAAGCCTACTACTTTTCTAAAGTTGAAAGTTCCACATATACAGTGATATGAAACATGGAAGTAAGAATGATTAAAAATGAAAAGAGAGAAGACATATTTTTATTTGCCAAGTAATTAGTAATTCAATACAAGGATATGTTCCATGTATAAACTTAACTCAAAATGGAAGATTATTTTGCAACTTCCTAATTTAAATCTAAGCAAGAAGAGACTTATCTGTCACATCATCCCCAAATATGAACTTGACATTTTATGGCATTATTTTTAATTTGTGAAAATATGTGTGCGATGAAAGCAATATGTAACACAGACCAAACTCAGATAACACCCACCCAATGGCATCTAAGAGCTATTTATACTTCGGATAGTCAAAAACAACAAAGAGAAAATAAACCGCAATGTAGATTCTTGAAAGACATGAAAGGATGGATTTAGGAAATTTTGCTCAATAAAAAGTTTAAAACCACAGATAAAATATTAAAGAGTATAAAATAAAAATGAAAATGTGTAATGTTTATAATTGTTCATAATTACATAACATTTTAAAATATTTACTTATTTATTTTTATTAGACTTGACATTCAATATTATTTTACGTAAGCTTCAGGTGTACAACATAATGGTTAGAAATTTATACAATTTATGAAGTGATCCCCATTAATCTAGTATGCACCTGACACTATGCATAGTTATTACTATATTATTGACTATACTCCCTATGTTGCACTTCACATCCTCATGACTATTTTTTAACTACCAATTTGTATTTCTTAATCTCTTCACATTTTTCATCCAACTCCCCAAAGCCCTTTCTATCTGGCAATTACCAGATAGTTCTCTGTATCTGTAAGTCTGTTTTGTTTTCTTTTATTCCTTAGGTTTAATATATAAGTAAAATCATGTAGTATTTGCCTTTCTCAGTATGACATTTCACTCATCATAATATTCTCCAGGTCCATCCATATTATTGCAAGTGATAAAATTTCATATTTTTAATGGCTGAACAATTCCATTGTATGTATGTATCATAACATCTTTATTCAATCATCTATTAACAGGCATATAAGTTGCTTCCATATCTTGGCTACAGTAAATTGCAAGCAGTAAATATAGTGTTTTCATTTTCTTTGAATAAATACCCAGAAATAGAATTGCTAGGTCAGGTAGTTCTATTTTTAATATTTTGTGGACGCTTCAAACTATTCTCTATGGTGGCTGTTTCAATTTTCAATTCCAGCAGCAGTCACAAGGGTTCTTTTTTCTCCACATCCTCACCAACACTATTGTTTTTTTTGATTTATTGATGATATCAATTCTGACTGGTGTGAGGTGACATATCATTGTGGCTTGTGTTTGCATTTCTTTGATGATTAGTGGCGTTGAGCATCTTTTCATATGTCTATTGGCTACCTATATGTCCTCTTTGGAGAAATGACTTTTCTAGTCCTTTGACCATTTTTTCATTGTATTGTTTGTGTGCTTATTTGTTTTTGGTGTTGAGTTGTATGAGTTCTTTATAAATTTTGGATACTAATCTCTTATCAGATGTATCATTGACAAATATCTTCTCCCATTCACTAGATTGTCTTTTAATTTTGTTGATGGTTTCCATTGCTATGTACAACTTTTTTAGTTTGATATAATTTCTTTTGTTTATTATTTTCTTCTGTTTACTTTGCCCAAGGAGATGTACCAGGAAAAAAAAATTATTAATAGCAATATCAGAGAGTTTACTGCCTATCTTTACTTCTACAAGTTTTATGGCCTTGGGTCTTACATTTAAGTCTCTAATCCATTCTGAGTTTATTCTTGTGTACAGTGTAAGAAGGTGGTCCAGTTTCATTTTTTTGCATATGTCTGTTTAGTTTTCCCAACACCATTTGCTGAAAAGAATGTTTTTACCCCATTCTATACTCTTGCCTCCTTTGTCATAGATTAATTGACCATGTAGGCATGGATTTATTTCTGGGCTCACTATTCTGTTTCATTGTTCTGTGTCTGTTTTTATACCAGTACCACACTGTTTAGATTACTATACCCTTGTAATATTGTTTGATATCAGGTAGCGTGAAACTTTCAACTTTGTTTTTATTCTCTTAAGGTTACCATGGCTATTTGAGGTTTTTTGTGATTCCATATAAATTTTAGTAATATTTGTTCTAGTTCTGTGAAAAATGTCATTGGTATTTTGATAAGGATTGCATTGAATCCATAGATTGCTTTGGGTAGTATGGAGATTTTAATTATTTTAATTCTTCCTATCCATAAGCACAGTATATGCTTTCATTTATTTGTATCTTCTTCGGTTTCTTTCTTACAATTTTCCGAGTACAGTTTAAATTTATTCCTAAGTTGTTTTGTTTTTGTTTTTGTTTTTGCAATTATAAATGGGATTGTTTCCTTAATTTTTCTTTCTGATACTTTATTATTGGTATATAGAATGCAACAAATTTCCGAATATTCATTCTGTATACTGCAACTTTGCTGAGTTTATCAGTTCTAACAATTTTTGTGTGTGTGTGGAATCTTTAGTCTTCTCTCTGTCTAGTATCATGCTATCTGCAAATAATGACAGTTTTACTTCTTCCTTTCTAACTTGGATACCTTTTATTTATTTTTCTTGTCTGATTACTGTAGCTAAAACTTCCAATTCTATGTTGAATAAAATGGTGAAACTGGACATCCTTGTCTTTTTCCTGATCTTAAGGAAAACACTTGTAGCTTTTGCCAGGTGAATATGATATTAGCTGTGGGTTTGACATATATGGCCTTTATTATATTGAGGTATGTTCCCTCTATTCTCACTTTGCTGTAAGATTTTATCATAAATAAATTTGAGATTTTATCAAATATTTTTTGCATTTATTGATATGATCATATGATTTTTTATTTTTCAATTTGTTAAAGTGGTGTGTCACATTAATTGATTTGTGGATATTGAACCAATCTTGCATCCCACAAATAAGACCAGGTTGATTATGGTGTATGATCTTTTTAATGTATTGCTGAGCCAGTTTGCTATTATTTTGTTGAGAATTTTTGCACTATGTTCATCAGGGATATTGGCTTATGATTATTATTTTTTTTTGTAATATCTTTGGTTTGGAATCAGGACATGGAGGCTACATAGAAGAGCATGGGAGCCTTCCTTTCTCTTGAAATTTTTGGAATAGTTTGAGAAGAATAGGTATTATTTATTCCTCAAAAGCTTGGTAAAATTTACCTGTGAAACCATCTGGTCCAGGACTTTTTGTAGTTGGGATTTTTTTATTTTTTTATTTTTGAATTACTGATTCAATTTTATTAGTAGTAATTGGTCGGTTCTGATTTTCTGTTTTTTCTTGACTTAGTTGTGGAAAATTGTATCTGTCTAGAAATGTTTCCATTTCTTCCAGATTGTCCAATTAGTTGGCACAATTAATTGATAGCCTTACTGAGTAAAGTAATATTGGTTGTAATCTTGCTTTTCATCACTTTGAATATTTCCTGTGAATCCTTTCTGGCCTTCAAAGTTTCTATTGAGAAATCAGCTAACAGTCTTATGAGAGTGCCCTTATAAGTAATTAGCTGCCTTTCTCTTGCTGTTTTTAGGATTCTCTCTTTATCTTTAACCTTTGGCATTTTAATTCTGATGTGTCTTTGTGTGGGTCTATTTGAGTTCATCTTGTTTGGGGCTCTTTGTGTTTTGTGGGCTTGTATATCTATTCCTTAACCAGGTTGGGGAAGTTATCAGTCATTGTTTTGTTAGATTCTCAATCCCTCACTTTCTTCTTTATCTGGTTCCCCTATCATGTGAATGTTGCTATACCTAATGTCACAAAAGTCCCTTAAACTATCCTCATTTTTTATTATTATTATTTTCTTTTTGCTGTTCTGATAGGATGTTTTCTGCTACATCATTTTCTAAATTGCTAATTTGATCCTCTGCTCATCCAATCCACTGTGATTCCTTCCAGTGTATTCTTCATTCAGTTACCATATTCTTCATTTTTTTACCTTTTTTTATGGTTTCTCTGTCATTTTGTATGCTTACTATCTCTCTGTTGAAGTTTTCATTGAGTTCATCTATTCTCCTACGTTCACTGAGCATCCTTATAACCAATGTTTTGAACTCTATGTCTGGTAGGTTGCTTGCCTCCATTTTATTAGTTCTTTTTATGGATTTTTCTCCTGTTCTTTCATTTGAAACAATGTTTCTTTGTTATCTAATTTTGGTTGCCTCTCTGTGTCCATATTTACATATTAGGTAGATCTACTAGATCTCCCATCCTTGGCCAAGTAGCCTTACTGTAGTAGGTGTCCTATGTGTCCCAGTGACTTGGTCTCCCTGATCACCTATGTTGAGTGCTCCAGCAGTGACATGTGTGGACATATGGTCATGTGTGCCCTCCAGTTGTAGTTGAGCCATGATTGTTGCTGGCATATCAGTGACTGGGATTGACTCTCATGAGCATTGGCCATGCCCATAACATGTGAGCTGATGTGTGAGGGCTGACTCATGGACTGGGGTTCACCCTAGCTGGCTTGAGTGCTTGTTGAGACCACTTGTGGGGTTAATTGTGTGGTTCTCTGTTGAGGTCCAGTGCCAGCCTTCAGATGTGTTAGTACTAGAGCCCTTTGGGAGGGGCTCTCATGAAGGGCAAGGTCAGCCACTGCCTGTGACTGGCTCAGGGCTACCTGATAAGAGCTACAAAGCTATCAGTGGTTGGTGGCTGCCTGTACTGGACCTGAAAACATGTGAGAAAGGCCATGGGGCAACAGAAGCTGACTGCCACCATGTGAGAAAGGCCATGGGGCAACAGAAGCTGACCGCCACCATTACTGGGCTTGGCGTATCTCAGCAAAAGGCTCCAAGCACCCCCAGGCTTGAGGCTACCTGTGGGCTGCTCATAAGGTTCAGCAGTTGAATGAGCCTCTTGGGTACCAGAGTTGGGTAAGGTGAGGTCTCAGGTAGTCACCAGGGTGTGGCAAGTGGTCTTCCCCAGGTTAGTGCAAATTCAGATTTGTTGTCATCACTGAACCTATGGCCACTCACAAGTCTGAGCTCACACCAAGGCCAGCCACTCCCTACCTTGGGCCCACAGACCCCTGAGATTTGTTCAAGAAGTACTGTAGCTCAAGCTAGGGCTCGTTAATACCACTAAAAGTGTCTCCCTTGGTTCCAAGTGGAGACCTATTGATTGCCGCCAAAAGAAACTCTTGCTGAGAGCATGGGTTGGGGCTGGTGGCCCAGTAAGAAAATTGCCACAGACAATTTGAGAGTTGGATGGGGTGAGGTCTCAGGAAATCACCTGGGTGGAACGAGCAGACCTCACAGCCAATGCAGAGTCAGTTTTGGCCATATAAGGGAGGGCTCACCAGGTAAGATTTCCTCCTTCCATCTCCAGGATACAGAGAAGGAGGGCTTGACAAAAAGACAATGGCAGTTGTCCCTCCAGACAACTCAGTTTTTATATGTATGTCTTTGGCACCTCCCAGACTGCTGTCCCTCGGCCGGAGCCCAGGGTGAGTGCCTGCAAGAGAGTGAGTCTTTGCACAGGCCCTTTAAGGGGACATCTGGATTTTCAGCTGCCTTCTGCTTCACTCTGACTGCCAGAATCCCCACTGATTTTCAGTCGGGTTTTGTAGGGACTCCTCTTCCTAGCACTGTAACCCTGAGCCAGGAAGCCCCAGTGTAAGGTTGGGGCCCTCACCCCATTTTGAGTCAAGGCCTGCAGCCAAAATATCCCTCTGAATGTTCAACCATCATACCTGGGTGTAGGACCAGCCTGTTTCACGTCTCCACCCCTCCTACTGGTCTCTTTACATCTCCAGTTATAGGAGTTTCGTTTATCCAAACTTCAGATCATTCTCCAAGTTAACTATTTAATAATGAGTTACAATTTTAATGTAGTCACAGAAGGAAGCATGTACAGCATTTACCTACCCCACCATCTTAAGTACATTACATTTTAATTTGATGTTTTTCATTTATCTATCCATTGGCTTCACAAAAGAAATTGCTTGTCATAAGCCATTATTAACTATGTCATTAAAATTAGAAAGAGCAAATATTTAACTATGTTTTTATGACTAATATTTCAACTGTTTCTAAAATCCAATTTAGGTCTTTTGGTTATTATTTTAGTTATAATAGAGAATAGTTACTTGAATTGATATATCATAATATTAGTTGCTGAAAACAATGCTTTATAAGATTTAATAAATCATTCCTAACACTAAAAATTATACTTTTTGTACTGACTTTTAATTGTAGATTGTTGTTTTTAAGTTTCAATATCTACCTGCAATTCTATATATAAAATGTTATAATAGTGCTAGGAATACACACACATTATCTAGTTGTTTTATTTTCTGTTAAAATTGCAAATGGAACAATTCCAACATATTTAAGTCTTATTAAATGATCATAGAGATACCCATTTTTTATTTCTCTCTTTTTTTCCAATGGAAGTAACTCTCATTGAGATGACGTATGTGTGTAAAATACAGAGAGAGGGCTGAACAATGAAAATAACTTCTGAATTTAAGATGTAGTATTTTACTGCATAAGAAGAAGAAGAAGAAAATAATCATACTGTTAGGAGATACGGTTTTTTTTTTTAATTCTATTTCTTTGTTAAAAAATTTTCACTAATTTACCCTGCCATTAACATGTTATTCAGGCTCTACACCCATTGGAGAATGCTGGCATTTCTAACTCTCAAGACAAAAGTATGTGCCAGCTAAATAAAATATATTCTAGTAAATATACACTTACAGCCATAACCATCCTGCTTATTATGCCTCTAATATTTGATTTCTATTTTCTGAATCAAAGTATGATTCAAAATTTCAAAGAAAATACAAATAACAGATAATCTTGCTAAAAAATATGGTTGTTCCACATTGATTAAGGATAGATGTATTATTACCTCAATTACATTTATACATAAAGGAAAGATAGTAGTGATAAGGAAAAGATATTAGAAATAAGTAAGATATAAGATATAGTAAATTTTATAAACAGTATAAAATTTATTTCCATAAGTTATTGTATTTTGTCCAGAACTTGTATGATCATAGTTACATTTTTTTCAATTATCAGTTTAAATCACACAAATTTTTATCTGTTTTTCTTTAAGATGAATATAAATAGTTAAATGTATTAACTATAATATGACATTTTCCAAAAGATGTTTTTAATGCAATACAAAAAACTGTCAAAACTAATAAGAAGATTTTATTTGTATTATTTTATTTGTATTATTTTATTTGTATTATTTATTAAATCCCCTTCATAATCCTATGAAGTAGACACTAATATAGTCTACCTTACACTGACAAAAATTTTGAGGTTTAGATTAGGGGCCTTCTCCATCTTGCTAATTGCTGTATCTCTGTTATCTAATAATGCAACCAGCTTTCAGAAAACTGATAAATATTTAAATTCAACCATAAATATTAAAATAAAAACAAATATAGCAAGGCATCATTCTACAGATATAATAGTGAATAAAATAAAATCTGCTTTCTTAAATCTATTCTGGTGGGAGGGATAGACAAAAAAAGCTTTTGATGAAAAATATAAAGGAAATGAAAACAGGTTTAAAAAGACAGAAAATGAATAAATAAACAAACAAATAAACAAACAAACAAATAAAAATGGCTGTATACTATAGTGGTTGGAATGACAATTCTCTGGCTCTCTTGCAGTCTTATACATTTTGCCGAGTGGGACTGAAAACCCCTAACCTCTAGGTACCTCTCATGTTTGTTTCTGAAGGTTCAGAGGTGAGTTAATGTCTCTCCTCTCTCTTGGACAAGGAGCAGGCAGGCTTGCTAACAGATTGCTCTAAAGGTAGCGATTCCCCAAACTCAGTGTTTCTCAGCTGTAATGCAAACCAGCTGCTTACATAGCATCCATCAGGGTTTATCATGCTGCCCCTATGAGACTTGAGCAAGGGGAACCAGCACAAATATGCTGACACTTATGTCCCTTTCTATGTCATGCGTAAAAAGATATTTGTTTCTCCCCTGTGAATTTCATGACTTCCGTTGGTACCCATAGAACAATAACAGGCTAATTTAGCTTGTAAGGAGATTAAAATCAAACCCTAGGCTTAAGAACACAGCTCAAGTGCTGGTATCAGGTAGATTTCCTGTCACCACGGTCCTTTAGGGCCATGCTAGAATTGAACTTCCTTAAGGAATAGATTGTTATCTCTTGAAATATTCTTTAAAACTCTCTGCAAGTGTATTGCTATATGACTGAGAGTACTTTAAAATATTATTCTAAATTCCTAATTGGGAAGATTCCCAATTAGGGAATTGATTGACTGGGAAAATTCCCAATCAGGAGTTATATTATTCTGTATTTTTTGGCCTAAAAAGAGAAATGGTCAGAGATACAATTGTACACTGAGTTGTGGGCTATGACTAATGGTTTGGCTGGGAAGCCAGGGGTTTGGATATCAGTGGAAAAGAGAGAATATCATCCTTTTCTGTGAAAAAGCTTAGTATGTTTTTAGATTGTATGCCAGATAATTATATTTTGTAATTTGAAGTATTACTTTGTTATTTATGTTTGGAAATTATGTGCTCTTTAAAGAAATGTGAATGAGTGCCAAATTGACAAGAAATGAACGGTAACGAATGTACAGTATGTCAAAATGGCTTGAGTAAACTGTTCCCCAGATTTTCCTTTCTAATATGTCTGGATAGAATAGATTACAAGATATTCCCTTGTGAGATCTGGAAAACAAAAGAGAATCAGTAACCATTTCGTGGCATATGCACACCTCCCAGTTACTCAAATGAACACTAGTCTAGGTATTTTTCTGAAGAGACATTTTTGAGTGAAACTAAAGTCTCTAATCAATTGACTCTAAGTTAGATTTTCCTGAGTGTACCTAATTTACTTAGTTGTAAATTCTTAAAATTCTTAAAAGTGAGATCAAGCACTCTTTAGAGACAGAGAGAGACTCCCACCTGTTGTAACAGCTTTGGCCTGTGTCTCTGTGATTTTAGTCTGGTCATAACCTTTCCAATCTTGGACGTGGACTTGCTGAGTCAGCATCTACATTTGAGTTGTTGAACACTCATCCACTAGTTAGTTCTGTTATCAAACCAAAGTTTGATACCAAAGTGATTACAGGGTAACAGAATCTTAAGGATGTGTTAATTTAAAGTGTTGGGATTTTCGGGAATTGGTTTTCCAAAATAGTTTCTAGTGGTAAAGAGAGCATTGATAGTCCATAGGGGATGCAATAAAGTGATTACTCAAAATATTGCCTTTGGATCCCTGTAACTGATTACCTATAGAAGATGAGGCTCATGCGAGGCTTATGGCAGAGGGTCTAAAGGTCCACGATGAGAGATGTCAAAGAGACTTGAGACAGTATAGATGTTTTTCTGTTGGATTTTAGGAAGCAACCTGTGATGTCGTAGAGAGTGATGCAGAGAATAATGGCAGAGAATGATAGGCAACCACTTGGATCCGAGGACCTCAGTTCCACAAACCATAAAGAGTTAAATTCTACCAACGATTTTTAAGCTTGGAAGAAAATTCCTCCGGTGAAATCACGTTCTTTTCCAAAAATCTTGATTTCACCCTGGTGAGACCCTGAGCGGAGGACTCAGGAAACTTGTACCTGGTCCCTTGACCCAAAGAAACTATGAGATAATAAATTTATATTATTTCTGTTTTAAGCTGCTAAGTTTGGGTTAACTTATGCAATAATAGAAAACTAATATAAAGAATGATATCTAGGTATATTATTTAGATATCATATGCACTATTAGAGCAAGTCTATATAGCAAAACATATATATGCATATAATATGTGTATATTAGCAGAGAAAGACTAAATATGCACCATTCGTATTTTTTCAGCCTGGGCAAACCAGGAAATTGCATTTCTCAGTCTCTTGTAGTTACGTGGAGGCTATGTGGCTGGGTTCTGTTTAATAGAATGTAAGCAGAAGTCATATAGACACAATATCCAGTGCTGGCCATAAAATGCCTTTGGAGTTATACCAAGTTTTCTCTGCCAGGGAGGAATAACAAATTGTAACGGCCCCATTACTCTGGGTTTCCATATGTAAAATAACCCTCAATAATACAATCTCAGCCACAAAGAACTGGGATTTGGGGAAAGTACACAGTTTCATCATGTTAAGCCACAAAGACTTGAAATTGTTACCTCAGCTAGCTTTAATTTATGCAGTCAACTACAGTATATATATATATATATATATATATATATATATATATATATATATATATATAGTCACCTGAGAGACAATATGTTACCTTGTACAAAATTCGAGAGTGAAAGCTTGGAATAAATACAGCTATTTCATTTGCTAAATGTGTGACTTTGGACAGGGTTTATGCAGTTACAAAAAAAATGGGTATGCCAGAACATTTCATTCTCTTTCTCTTCCTCACCCTTCCCCTCTCTTCGCCTCCTTTACTTTTTTCTTTTCCTCTGTTTCTCTCCCTTTCTCCTCCTTTCATACTTTGTTTCATTTGTATTTAAGTCCACATAATTTTTACAAATTTATCTTAAAGTCCATCAACACTTCTCAGCCATTTTAGTTTTTTTTTGTTATTTGCAGAATTACCATTTAACTTTATATCAAATTTATATCTCTTTGTTGCCATTTATCATTTTATTGCTATTTTTATTTCCCTATTAGTTCCATCATTAATGTCACATCTTATTACTTTTTTTTTTCTCAGTGCACTTTTTTGTACTTTTTCATATCCTTTTTTTTAATTTTTGGTGTTGTTTTGGAAACAAAACATCCTATAATGGAGAGTAGAGAATGAGATGAAATTTTTAAAAAGTATGGATGTGATTCGGATACCATTACATTTATCTATTTAAAATGTATAATATAGTGATTTGTATTAGAATCATAGGTTGTTCAACCATCACTGCTATAAAATTCCAGAACATTTTTATCACTCTAAAAGAAACTACTATACCCATTAGTAATCACTCACTATTCCCTACTTTCCCCTGGCCCTAGAAATCAATATTCAACTTTCTTCTATTGATTTGCCTATTCAATAAGTAGAATAATAGAACTTGTGTCATTTTGTGACTAGAATAATGTTTGCAAGGTTTATCTATGTTGAGGTATCTGTGAATACTTCATTTCTTTTTATGGAAGCATATTCCATTATATAGATAGATCACATTTTTTTTTTTTTTATCTGCTAGACTATTTATGAGCACTTGGATTGTTTCAACTTTTCGGCTAATGTGCATTATGCTTTGATGAACACATGTAAATTTTTCTTTTATACAATATGCGCTTGTATAAAAGCATGTAGATGTGTTTTCAGTTCTCTAGGAATGGAATTTCTGGTTCATATGGAAATTTTATGTTTAACTTTTTGAGGAACTATTTTCCAAAGCAGTTTTTCCTTTTCATATTCCCATTAGCAGTATTTGAGAGTTCCAGTTTTTCCACATTATTGCCAATATTTATCATCTATGTTTTTTTTTTTTTTTAATTTAACTATTCTGATGAATGTGTGGTAGTATCATTACATAGTGATTTTAAATTACATTTTGTCAGTGACTACTGAGCACCTTTTCAAGTGCTGACTAGCTATTTGTAAACCTTCTTTGAAATAACTATTCAAATCCTGTGTCCAGTTTTAAATCTAGTTTTTTATTTTATTGTTGAGTATTAAAATTTAAAAAAATATATTCAAGATAATAGGTGCTTACCCTTATAGATACATAATTTCCAAATATTTTAATGCATTGTATAAATTGTCTTTTCATTTTCTTGACAATTTCTTGAAGAGTTTTAATGAAGTTCACTTTATTTTACCTTTAATCATTGTGCTGAATTTGTCATGTATAAGAAAATGTTTAGTAATCAAAGTAACAAAAAAATTACACTTATGTTTTCTTCTGCTGATGAGTTTAGCACTTATGTTTAGATCATTGATTCATTTTGAATTGATGGTTATATATGCCGTAAGATGAGGGTCCATTTTTTTTATATTCTTTTTTCTTTTATTTATTTATGATTTTGTCAGAGCAACATTTGTTGAAAAGAGTATTTTATAGTCTTACCCCATTGAATAGTGTTGGCACCTTGTCAAAAATCATTGACCATAAATCTATAGGTTAGTTTCGGAGTGTCCATTTCACAATATTGATGTCCATGTCTATTCTTACGCCAGTACCACACATTCTTAATCAGCATAACTTTGTAATAAGTTGTGAAATCAAAATGTGTGAGTCCTCTACGCATGAACTTCTGTCTTAAGCTTCTTTTGTACATTCTTACATGACTGACTTTTGCCCAGATTTACCATCTTTTTGGTATCTTGTGCCATTTTGTGCCAGACACCATACCTACATTATCTTCCTAGGCTACA
The DNA here is from genome assembly GCA_028627145.1 of Eidolon dupreanum. Classification (NCBI taxonomy): domain Eukaryota; kingdom Metazoa; phylum Chordata; class Mammalia; order Chiroptera; family Pteropodidae; genus Eidolon; species Eidolon dupreanum. Next base: position 5,697,811 of record CM053508.1, read on the forward strand.
TTCGGTATTTAAGGAATGTAATATTAGTGCCTTGGTAGGACTGTAGTTAATAGATCACTTTGCAAGTAGATGACAGATTAAAATCTCATGTTCCCTTGATGTCAAAATCAAATAGAGTTTTCTTCTCTCTATCACGATTTTTCTCTACAACATAATTTATTTTCATCTACATATTTAAAAAAAAAACTGTTTCAGTGTGTTGCCACTATGTTTAATAAGTTTTATTTCTCCCTTAGATAAAATGTTTCTAAGATTGGGGATTAGTGGACAGACAAGCAACACAAAACAAAAGATGCCCTACTGATAGAGTTTTTTTTTTTTTTAATCGAGATATAATTGATTTCTAACATGTGTAACTTTGAGGTGTACAACGTGTTGATTTGATATATTTATATATTGCACTATGATTACCACTGTAGCATTAGCTAACAGCACTATCATGTCACATAATTGTTTTTGTAGTGAGAATAATTCAGACCTGTCTAGTCTCTTAGTAACTTTGAAGTTTATAATATAATGTTTTTGACTATAATTAGTAAGCTGTGTATTAGATCTCCCAAACTAATTTACCTACTAGTTGCAAGCTTGTGCCCTTAAATATCCCCCTCAATTCCCCAACCATAGCCCCTGGTAACCACATTTCTACTCACATTTTTATGAGTTTAGCTTTATTAGATTTCATATATAAGTGATATCATACAATATTTATTTTTGATTTATATATATTTGAATATGCTTTTATATCTATATCTATAACTATATTTATATATCTATTTATCTATCTATGTATCTATCATCACTTCATTCATTTACTTTTTGATGGATGCTTAGGTTGTTTCTGTATCTTGACTACAGAGAATAATACTACAATAAACATAATTGGTATATAACAAATAATTGGTTTTATACCTTTAAATTTTATTTAGCCTTTGCTGTCATCTGAGTTGTCACTTACATATTTACAACCCATTTTCCTTGCTATATGATTTCATCCTTTTGTTAAGTATTTACACTTTAGGAAAATGTCCTCATAAGCCTAGGTATGTGATGTTGCCTTCTCGAAGCTAAGCTCTGTTAGATAGAGCTTTAAGTACAAAGGTCTCTGCTCACACTGCTTATTTAATTTTACCATGTACTTGCAGATTAGCAATTACTAATAGCTTCTTTAGGGTATTAAAAACTATGATTTTCCATCAAAGAGTTTACTTCAAAAAAGAATCAATACACATTATGATCTTATCATTTAGTTTGAATGACAGAACCACATAAACAAGTGAAAAACAGCAATTAATCAATATTCATAGCCCCACCATAAGAAAGTTCAGCTACTTTAATAATTAATGTTTATTACAATTTATTATCACTTTTTAGCACTTCAAATTAAAAGACTGAAAATCTGTGTAGTTATGTTCTGGAAATTGAGTAGCTTCTAAGAAACATTAAATTCTAGAGATGTTTTCAACTCTACTCTTTTATTCCACCTTACATAAAAGAATATTTAAATTTCCCAGATGAGGTAATGAGAATAAGAAGCAACCATTCAAACAGTTGTGTTTTAAGACGGCACGTCTTTTGCAAAAGAGATGTTCTAAAGACATACGTTTGAAATAAGGTAAAATCTTAAGACAATCAGAGACATGGGGGAGCTTAGTTAGAGAATACATTTCAGAAAAAAAAAAATGTTGGCTCAGATGCAATAAAACACATCTTGAGTTTTAATTTTGGATTAGGATTTAGACTTAGATCAGACTGCTATTGCAAAAATCACCCACCGAGTGAATACTACTCTGTGTGCTCCGCAATCACCACCATCCCACAAAGTGCGGAAAGGCACTTTTTTTTTTAGATTATTGAACTTTCATTTTTTCACACCTCCTTCACATGCAGCTGGAGTGGCTTAAAGTCTCAGTAATAAGTTTGATTCATTGCTGCTGCTATGTAGACTTGGTTTTCATATTTTTAGATTTTCACTAACAGGGATAAAACATATTAAGAGTTCATGTATTTCAGAAAGTATTTTACAGTATTATTGATTCTTTTAAATATTTATTTATTTTTATTAACGTATCCTTGGGGGAAGTAAGAATGATCAAGCAATGCATTATATTGTGTATATTACTTAAGTGTGTGTGTGTGTATGTGTGTGTGTGTGTGTCTTCCTGACCATTTTAAATTCAATGTCACACACATATATATATATGTATAATCCTATGTTGCATTATATTATATATATATTATATAATAATGGTGAATAATGGTATACATACGTCTAAGTGTGTATCAATGCCTTATGTGTGTGTGTGTGTGTGTGTGTGTGTGTGTCTGTCTAATCGTGCATAATTTAAACTCCCATGGTATTGAATTAACTTAAATTTACATATTGTAGTGAATAAAATATGAATCTAACATATTAATTTCTACTGCAGTCAGATACAAGTATATATCTAGATATCCAGATAGAAACATATGAATTAACTCAGTAAAAAACAAAAATCATTTTTATTTTGTATCGCAACTTATTAACCCTGTATCTATTTAATATTTGTCAAGGTTAAGATTGAACAGAATAATAAAGGTACCCAATTAATGATTATTTTTTTCTCTTCTGTAAATGCACTTACTAATATAGATATTTTATATCTTCAGGAAGCATTTATAATTTATTTTCTTTGAATCACTGTGACTACAGACTTTCCTAGGTAACAATATCATTTAAACATTGAATTTTCATTCCTGCTTTAGTACAAATATTGAAAATAAAGCTGTACTAGGAAATTAATGCTTTCAACTATGTAATTTAGGGAGTTACTAACTTCATTGCTGATTACGAGTAAGCTAAAATGTTTTGTTATGTTAAAATTTATGAGCTAGCTTACGTTAGGACATTTTCTGTAATCTATAACTCTTACCATGTGTATAGGCATATAAATTCTCTTACACACATATTCATGTATCTACGTGTGTTCCAGTCACCTCTCAAAGGTGAGATGAAACACCACCACACAAAACAGTCTCAAATGGCAGAAATGGTGATGTCATCCATGAAGAGAATTGTCACTCACATATGAGGTTTCCTGGAGAGACTGACCAGGCTCCTAACGATTCCAGAGAGCAGGGAGAGGCAACTGGCTATTGTTCTTATTATCCTTAGAGGGCAAGCTGACCTGACAGTTCCCACATGGACAGGGGCTTGCATAGTTTTAAATTCCCACTGGTGCCAAAGGAGGTAGCACCTGGACTCTCTTATCAGCTTGCCTAAATGGAGAAAAGAAGGAGCAGGAGGCCAGAGTTTGAAGCCCATCAGCAGTGAAAAATCATAAATGGAGTCAGACTCTATTACAATGTGATGCAAACAAACTACCTGCAATGAAGTATTATTTACTAAAACAAGAAAGTTTATTTTACTTAACTACAAATAATGTGATCTAAAGTAGTTGATTCAAAATACATAGATATACTCTTCTCATAATGAGTAATATAGGATAATTTATGACTTCATGCATCATATTTTAAGCAAATTTAGTTGAAAAGCTCTGTCTATCACTGTAAGACTCTGTTTTTAACATAGACAATATGTCTGTCTTGTTCTCTGCCAGTCTGTTTGGCATTTTCCAATTTTCTTAAGCATCTCTGAATTTTGTCTTTAAGAACTAAAATTTCATTATTCCAGTTCCTTACAGGGTATCACCATCAAATGGATTTTCACTCTTATCTATGTGTCTTCCTTTCAAAACAGATGGTAACACCATGTACATTTTCTCTTCAATCTAAAATTATTTTTCCTGTCTTTTCATGTCTTTCATAGACCTTCTAATAGGATAAAAAATTGCTTTACCTGATGGATATTCACAGTGATGTTTCTGCTTCTTCAATATATGTCAAATGTATATTCTGGGCAGTGCAAAAAAAAAAATAACATAAAAACAAAAATGTTAAATAAGATATTGGGATTACTTTTCTTTAACCATGAGCTTTTTCTTTTTTAATTTTCAAGGTATATTATGTGCAATCAATCCCCCCTTAATTAGGCTGTTGACATATAGGTTGTAAAATTGATATTTTTATAAACCCATAAAAACTATAATAATTATAATTTTAAAGAATCTGAACAAATGATTTATAATAACATTAGCTGTTAAATTAGTTAAAACTGTCAAAAGACATGCTCAGAGATAATTATGCCATACTCTTATTTCTATGAAGTTACATTTCTCAGACATATTTCCTTCATGACTTATATACCCACGTACACTTCAGAAAAACAAGTCAAGAATATATTATTCATTTGGACCCTGTATTGTTAATATTAGTAATTCTAAAATTTTCTTTATCAACTCTTTACCCCAATTGTTTTTAAGTAGTGTGAGAGAACTAATCAATAATGTTTGGAGTAGGAACAGGTATCACCAAATGACTCTTTGCTCCTTTCCTCAAGGAGAAGATGTAGAACAGACTGAAATAAGCAAGTGAGTACTTATAATTTTCTAAACAAGGGGATTTCAGAACAATATTCTGTTTGAATGCTGGGGGAGGAAAACACTAAAGGAATGGTCCTAAATTTACATGTAGAGTAAGTGGATTGCATAGATATTTGAAATTGAAGAGTACTGGTTAAGGTTATTAATATGAAGATAGGTTCTGCTAACCAATGTATTGCACTAATCTATGCAGATCAATTATTTAGTAATCAGAATCATAGCAGGAAAATTCTCAATACCAGATATGCTAAATTGAAGGCTCCTCATTCATTTTTTCCATTTCACTCCAATCCTCCTAAAGAGAAACTCTAACAGACATGTTGGATGAAATGGATATGATGTCAAACCAAACCTAAATATTTCTATAATTTGTTACTTTATTACTATCATGAAAACAGGGTAGCTTTGTTGTTGTTGTTGTTGTTGTTGCTTTATGCCTACAGCACCTGGTCTTCCTAGGTGGTCTCCCATAAAAATACTAACCAGGCCCAACCCTGCTGAGCTTCCAAGATCAGGCAAGATCGGGCATGCTCAGGGTGGCATGGCAGAGAGGGTAGACAGGGTATTTTTAAGAGCTTAATAATTCAGTAAAAGAAATGAAGATAGAACAAATGTATTTATTCTTCATTTTCTTTTCTATCAATAGAGCACCACTTTAAATGAGAATGTTTAGAGAATTTCAATTTTAAAACATAAGGTGTCTTCTGCCTAGAGAGACCATTAAAGTAGATACTTAGCAATTTTTCTTCCAAGAACACTCTTTCACTTCAATTTGACTATTTCATCAGTATATTTTCCAAGGAGCTAATGGCTTCACATACACAATCCATACTGTGACTTAAGTTTATTGGTCTAGGGATAAGCACTTTATGAGAGGCTGGGACATTCATTTGTTTTACTTGGATTTTTAGAATATAGTTTTTATAGTATCTTTTTCAATGTCCTTCTGAGATATATAATGGAGAAGTGATTGAAAATTATTTTTCTGACATGTCCTCAAAGATAAATGAGAGTAGAGATTAGTTTAGAAGTGTGTAAATAATGATAATTACAAAAAAAAAAAAAAAGATATGTATAGAGGGCAGGGAGAAAATTGAAAAATCTAACCAGACTTATCCAGTGGGAAATTATTGATGAGGTTTATTGTAATTATTGTAATTATTTTGTCTAAATCTTAAAAGATGTGTAGTCTTTTGCTGAGGGGACAAGACAGAAAAGACTATCTGCCAATACAGGAAAGTTTGATAAAATATTGTCTATTTGCAAGCAGTTTAGTATTGCTGGAGCAAGAAATGTGTTCATAGAAGTGACAAGAACTGAAGCCAGATAGGTAAGTAGCTATGACATTACAAGTGGACTTTGTGATAGATAAAAATATTGTAACATTTACCTTGAATTTTATATTGCATACAAAAAATAACATTGTACAGTTGTGGATTGGAAATGATAAAACCACAAACTGAGAGACTAGAAATGAGGTTTTTGAAATATTCTAGAAAAAGACAATATTTCTTTAAATAAGAAAGTAACTTAGGGATAGAGAGGAAGGCAGAAAATTAGAAACGATTAGAAAGTTATTATTAGGAGACCTTATTACTTATTTGCATCTGTGAAGTTAGAGTATAAGTCATCATAGCTGGTATAATATCTGTGAATTTGGTGCTAAGATTTTACAAGACCATGTGGTTTCCATCCATGAGTTCAGCATTGCATACACTGAAGGTGAGAAATCTCTAGAGCTTCCAGATGGGGTGTAATGTACTCATCTCATGCTCATAACATTTGTTAGAAACTTGTAACAGCTCCAATTGTAGCAACCTTGCCACACTGACATTTGTAGCTAGATAACTTTTTATAATGGGGGAATGTCCTATGTAGTATATTTAGCAGCATCCCTAGCCCACTAGACACCAGTAACTCCCTGTTCTAGTTGTGACAACGAAAAAATGTCTGTAAACATTGCCATATGTCCCCATCCATTGCAAAATGCCCCCTTTAGGAAGGGAAAAAATCATCTGTGGTTGGGAACCACTGAGCTAGAGTAACAGCATAATTCTAAGCCATGTGGGTAATTGCCACGTGGTGACTAGAGAATAAAGCACATGGCAGAACTCTGAAAAGAATAGTATTGAATGGTAAACAGTCAGTCTGTTCAAGAACTGTGACAGGATTCCATTAACTAGGTGGCTTGTAAACAGCAGAAATGTGTTGCTCACGATTCTGGAGGCAGGAAGTCCTAGATCAGGATAGTCACATTCTGGTGAGGTCTGGGTCTCCGACTGCTGATTTCTCCTCGTATCCTTCATGAGGAAGGGATCAGGGGGCTGTCCATGGTCTCTTCTATAAGAGCACTAACCCCATTCATGAGGGCTCCACCTTATAAGGTCATCACCTCCCAAAGTCCCCACCTCAAAATACCGCAACTTTGGGAATTTCATTTCAACATGTGATTTGTGGGGGATGCAGACATTTGGGCCATCACACAGAGGGAAAGAAAGGAGACTGAAAAAGCACAGATAGTCAAGTGTGAGGCAGTTGATGACACAGTGATAAGACAAAAACCAACGGTGAAGCAAATCTGCAGGAGACCAAAAGAGAATTATGTAAGTGTTAAGTTAGAGATACAATCCTTTTGAGAAAGCTTTTTAATAAAAGTGTAATTTAAAAAGTGTTATGCTCATGTCTTTCAGTATCTCGACATGGTGATAAGATTTCATGTGAGGAGGTAACCATTGTTGCACAGGGAGAAATCTTTTTAGGAATTCCCATGATCATTTTTATAGCATTGAAAGGCTTAATTTAGAATGTTAGCTACTCTTACTGACATTATCATATCCTAAAAAAATGTCTGCCCTAAAGAAGAATAATGCCAATTAATAATATACTCAGAAACAAGTGGGGGAATTCATAAACAGCTTCATCAAACATTTAGATGGTATACAGAAATAAATGTTCTTTTAATGTTGAATTAAATTTTAAAGAGCAGATAACGACAATAGAAGCATATAGTTAGATATATTTTAGGTCTCCATTTTATATTAGAAAGGCATAGCTTTGAATATTTATATTTTATTTAGTAGAATTGATAAAAGTAGATGTCTCAAAAATCCAGAAATATTTCAGTATAACAAACACATTAAGAAAAGCTTCAATGTCCATTGTGTGCTTTGCTTAAAGGAATCAATTTTGTTACTTTAAGATAATGACAGAAAAAAAGATTTTCTGGATAAACTACCATAAAAAGACAAAGTTATTTCTACATCTTTAGCACTTCTGTTCATAGGGGACAGTGGAGCAATGGGAATATAAGAACTTGTCATAAAATTATATCCTCTGATTTGGAAAAAGAGTGGCATCAATAAAGGCTTTGGAAATGCCCTGCTCATTTGGCACCAAGCAGGTCACGAATCAAAGATTTCTCCTTGGGCCGTTTAATCCTACCTAGAGCCCTCACTGTTAGATGTCAAAGTACATTTCTGTTCCAAATTGTCTAGTTCTCCATGCGTTTGGCTTCAGTCCATTGCTAGCATTGGTGGTGATGGGGGGGCAGAGTATGTTGTGGATAATTGTACATCAGCTGTCAATGAAATATGCGACTCTCTTATGTGAACATGTGTCTAGTTACATTTGTGGTAAATGATCTGCCATTTTAATTATCCTTTGCCATGCAAGGGAAGAAGCCACATCTTCAGTTGTGTTTATAAGTATTATATAACATTAAACATGCTTCCAGCATTATTTAAGTACTATTTAGAATAAAGAAGTACTATATAAATTAGTTTCTATACTGAAATAATATCATTTTCTGGGACATCTAATGGCTTTTAAACCCAAATGAGAATTTTACTTTCTTATAGTCAGCTTTCCTGTTCTAACATCATTTAGATGATTTGTCCTTAATTGGGGGGAGGGGGGGTTAGGATCGTATTGATTCATTATATGACATCAGATTTAAATCATGGAAATTTAAATCATGGAAAAGCCCAAAGAAGCTAAGATCGGGATGTTAATTGGACTAGGTGGGTACAATACATTCAGGCAAGTAAGAGATTATGACAAGTATGTACTTGCTAAAAATATATAAATAAATAAAATGGAGAATGTGAAAACGACTATTTCATGCTACATACTAATACTTAAGGTATATTAAAGTGATTATAGAAATAGACTTTATGTTTATTTTAAATTTTCATTTTGGATATGGGTGAGGCTGAGCAGTTTTACATGTTAATTAACGATTATGTGGTTTTTCTCTTTACATTCTTTGCCTATTATCTTTTCCCCCCATTTGGAGATATTGGTATTTCCATCATTTCTCTGAGAACAAGTAAACAGACAAATCAGAAAAAAATAAAAATAGTCTTCAAATGAGGATACTACATAAGCAAAGGACAACACAAGGAAAGGGCGTTAAGCACTAATTGGACAGTGATGACATCGGTCTGACTAGAATAAAAAATGTGCATTGATAGAGGACGTAATTAGTTGGAAAAGCAAAGTAAGATTTAAAAACTCTTTAAAAAAAAAAGGGAAAGGTTTCCACATGAGTCAGTGGATATTAGAGCTATCAAAAAAATTTATAATAGAAAAAGCGATCTAACAATGGTGGTCTATTGATAAGCAAAGCAGTTTGGAAAAGAAGAAGTTATGGACTAGGAATCCAGTCAAAGAGATACCTACTGCTGTAAATCAAGGCAAAGGTTGTTAAAGTCTTAGGATAGTGTGGTAAACTTAGTAGTGGCCACCTAAACACATACCCTCATCCTAATCCGTGGAACACATAAATGTTATCTTATATGAATAAAAATGTTATTATGTGTGTGTGTGTGTGTGTGTGTGTGTGTATACACATACATACATACATATATAAAAGTTTCATAAATGTTAGGGATCTTCAGTTACGGAGATTATCTTGGATTTTCTGTGTGTGGTCTAAATGCTATCATATAATCCTAATAAGAGAGAGGCAGGGGGGATTTCTCTTAAGATTCTCTTAAGAGAAGGCAGTGTGATCAAAGACACAGAGATTGGAGTGATGTATTCACAAACCAAGTGATGCCATCAACTTCTAGAATCTAGAAAAGGCAAAGAATGATTCTTCCCTAGAGCCTCCAAAAAAAAACCGCAGTTCTGCTGACACCTGATTTTAGTTCAGTGAAACTTATTTTGATCTTTCAGTGTCTAGAACTGTAAGAACAAGTCTCTGTTATTTAAGATACCATGTGTGTGGTAATTTGTTAAAGTCATTGTAGGAAACTAATACCAGTGAGGTGTTATTTAATCATTTATTCAGAAACAATGTTCCCAATCATTTATTTCAACCATGGCATTAGGTAATATTAAAACATTTAAGAGCAGACACTTTGAAATATATCAGATATTTTTAAATTCCAACATACAACCTATCTTTAAAAATTTAGGCATGTTATTTAATGTCTCTAAACATTAGTTTTCTCTTTTTTAAAGGAAATACTGATCCTTAGTTCATAGAATGAATATATGTAAAAAGTAAGTTAGAAAGCATATGTGAAATACTTTGAGAGTATAAATGTGCCATAGACAGTAATATAATTATTGTATTACTTTACATCTAGTTTCACTTCTAGACTCCTAATTTCCTATAGACAAAACTTCGCCATATTGCTTTCTTTATTCCACGTACTTACCTCATAGCTGACGTTCAATACATTCATTTTTAAGTACACGAGTGGATAGACAGATGGATGAGTAGGGAGAGTGAGTAATAATTATTTTTTCAAAATTTGGTGACTAATATCAGGTGGAAGATAAATATTATATTTTTCCTATTTTGCTTTACCTCAAAAGGTCACTTGCTAATGGTAATTTAAGAAAAAAAAAAGCTTTAAATGATATCTAGAATTACTCATGGGAAAATTAAAATTAAATCCTTCAGATTTACTTAGTTCTGTGAATGGTGAAAATATAAAGCGAGAGATATAACAATATTCACATATAGGGCTTGCTAGCAGATGTAAATGAAATTATTTTGGTCACGTAAGAAATGTAGAAATAATTATAAAAACATATACCAAAATCATCTTGTCTTTAACACCATTTCAAATGATATTTTGCTGTGTTTATAATGATTAGATTTGTTTCTCGAAAATTACCAGATGCTCGTACCATTAAGGTCATTCAATGTTTATTCTGTGTTACGGAGGCCATGCGCCAATTTTAATTTTCTATATTTCTTCTTTAAGCTTTCTCTTGCACTTGATACATTTTCCATCTACTGTTAGATTTCTAATTAGCAAATGTTTGTCAACAGTGTGCATAGCATGTCCTCGCACAGCAGAGATAGCTTGGTGGCTCTCTTAAGCACATTCTCAACATGCCACACTGTGTGTAGGCTTCAGGCGTGCACATCCGCTGTGTTATCACAGCCTTTCTTGTTTGGGTTATTTTATTTTAGATTCACAGATACTGTTATGAAGCACTGCCTTGTCTTTTTATATCACCTGTCCCCGAATTACTATGCAGTAAGTGTTATGTTATCATCGGCTGAAAATGTTGTTAAAATCAAATGCAACTGTTTTGAGCTGTTATAAGCAACAATCAATAACGATCACAAGCAGAAGTGAGAGGGATGAAGAAGATGATAACACCGCTATATTGCAAACAGTTCAGATAGTTATTTGATCACTACCTTCATCATCACCATATTTTTTTGCTTCATTCCCATACCCAATTTTTCACATACATGTGTGGCATGTGTTTTCTGCTTTAAAGTGGCAAACATAGATAGAAGTGAATATCTGAGAATGGAATACATTTTTATAGTCATATTACTTTTTATTCAAATAGTACACATTAGAATTATTTCTAAATTTGATTAATCTTCCTGACAAAGGACGATTATATGCAGTCTTGTGCGTGAGTTTATACAAAAGATTACAGTCCCTATGGAAAGTTCCTTGTAAATTATGGATTATATAAAATCTAAAATCAATAGTGTCCATAATAAAAAAAAACTGATCATAGCTTTACTAAAAGTTATTAAATTCTTGTGAAATATAATCTCAGCCATACATTATCAGAAGAAAATAGTTTAGAAACTTGGTTGCCAATGATAAACAGTTTAATTCATAAAGAATGAATCATTCTACGTTCCATCATTTAGAGTTTTTGTAACATATTTCTATTAGGGAAATTAATACTAACTACTTCTCTCAGCCAGTCAAAATAAGCACTTTCATAACAAAGTAAATTCCTTTCATGTGGCTTCAACCTCATTTTTAAATCTGCTTGAGTCATTTGTTTGAACTGAAATAAAGTCATTTCAAAAGAACGTTGTCACAAGATCAATATCTTTGGAACGATGCTTTGGCTGTGACCGAGCATTTTCGTAGAATCAGAGCCATTATCTGGTGATAGGATGCCAGATCTGCTGACAATTGCTTTCAGTTTTAAGCATCGCCGTAATAATGTCTGCTGTTTTTTCTCATTAAATATTACATTAATGTTTTTGACATGTGAAGCTCTGTTAGCATGTCTTCATTGAATTATTTAAAGAAATAAGTATCCTCAATATTATTTCCATGCTCGATTTCATACAATCACATGCATCAAAATCTTTATCAGTTATATAATAAGAGAATCATCAATATAAAATATTTCTTGAGCACCAATTACATGAGTTCATAATCTAGACAGAGAGAACACAGTCTGTGACACTTCAGTTTCTGATATCACTGTCCAGACTTCAAGGGGATGAAGTCCATGTGAATTTTAACTAAACATTACTCTTCTTGAATCTGTTTTGTGACTCGGTTTTTCATCAATCTGACTCTCCTTGCCAATGTTCACTGGAGTGCCAGCGATATGTTTGGACATCTCCATCTCTGTGATGTAGCCTGAAATCCTAAGCCTAACTCTGATCTTGTACTCAAATAGTTTTGTTATGAGATTGGTGATACTTAGCCTTTGAGGAAAAAAATACAGGCTTCTTAAACCTCTTCTTTCTTTGCTTCAAGATTTTCACTCACATTCTTGGTCATGTCTGTCCAGTTCAGGGCCTGTCTTCGCACTTGCATCCTCTTTCCCTCTGTATCATCTGGAATTTCCATGCTATTACATACAAAAAATTTCATTCTTATTCTCTTCATAGAAATGTTTCTCTCCCTCCTTGCTTCGTTCAAAATTGTCTCTCTCCCACTCTGTCTTTCTGACTTGTCAATGAGAAACTGTGCTTTTCGCATATTCTGCCTAATAAAGAGCCAGACTACCACTTCTCAATTCACATAGAATAAACCCTTGTCCTTTGGGATTTTATGCAATCTCATTCTGTCACTTTCATTATGTGCTGTCCTTGACATCTTTTAACTTCCAGGGTCAATTCTCTACATTCATTGAGAAGATAGGTAAAAAAGGATTTCTGTTTTATTCCTACCACTAAGTATGTGATTGCCCAGGATCATTTTAAAATCTGTCTAGAATACTAATTAAAATACAAAGAGAGAAGTTCCTCGGCTTCATTAAATTTAGTTGTTTTCACTTTATAGCGGTGATCACACCTTTTCAAGACAAACAGCTATAACACTTTGAAAACACTAAAATCTATTAGCCAAACATTTAATGTAATTTCTTGTCTTTAGTGCTTTTCTTTCTTCACAACTGAAAATAACTGTGTTTGACCTTCTCAGAGTCTTTGTTCTCTTACTCATTTTTTGTCAGTGTCCAGACAGACTCACCTTGTACTTATATAAGGTCTAGGTATCATGGACCCAAAATGCAAAAACATACATTAAGTTTTACATAAGAGAATGAGAGAAACAAAGTCAAGGAAGACAGCAGACCTCTCTCTAATAGGTTCACGGGATCATGAGCAAATTAGGAGAGAATATTTTCTTGAGAAGTAAATTGACAAAATATGTAGATATTTGTGTTAGGATGGTAAAGTAAGAAAACAGAAAAAGTATTTCAGACATGTGCTTTATAAAGGGAATAGGTTACAAAGTTTTTGAAGGGGCTAAACTGGCAAAAACTTCATGGTGGATGCTGAAGGAATAGACAAAAGGGGTGTAATAACATCTGATCTGGAGGTTGCTTGTAACTTTCAGCTGGAGTTTAACAGCTCACACTTCCTACTTAACTAGGGACATTGACCCTTTCTAGGCTTGAAATACCGAAGAATTTTTTGGCATTTCTTCTACTGGAATTAGAATTAAGACACTTTCCTTTCCTCTTGGTTTTTATTCTCCCAACAGAGCCTCAAATCAGCAGAACCTAATACAATGGAGTCTGAGAAATGTGGCTTACAGATTTCTCAGCTCCATCACTACAAAATTTAGCACGGAGGGGCATGTATGGGCCTTACTAGACATCAGATAAATAAACAGCATGTCTTGATTGTGAAAAACAGTAGAAGCCAGATAAAAAATTAGAAATTTGTTTGTATGTATTACAAGGTTTTTCAGAGTTTATCTAAATTCTTCCTTCTCTTTTGAAATTTCCTAACAAAAACATTCCTATTGTAAGTGGTACCTTCTCTTATATAGGCACTATTTTTTACACAGGAATCAATGCAACTGTGATTGGTAATTGCTGCTTTTATATGACACAGCATCTTGAGTCCTTATACTTCAAAATTCTTGAAACATTCAGACCAAAGTCATGACAAATAGGCCCTGAAGGGAACAGCCTCTGCATTAGATAAACAAAATTGTGTAAAGCAACCCAATTTTACTGAATTATTTTTCTAGAAAATCATCCTGTTACATATGAATGAACAACTTTACGACAACATTAGAAATCACACTGAGAGTTTAGAACTCGGGAGATTTTGCTTAATCCCGGGTTTCAGAAAATAATGATCTTGTCATCCCATTGTTATTGTACCAAATTTATTTGATTATTCCCTTTGATGTCATTGACATGAGAAAGATAATCATAAAACTATCTTTAAAGTTTTAATTAGTCCACTAATTTAATATAACCACTTAGTTTTATAGAATTAGTGAAAGTAAAATAGATATCTCTTTGCACCCCTTTGTCATTTACTTCATTACGTTTATCTATCTTACTC
>CM053508.1:5712833-5729330 GCA_028627145.1 Eidolon dupreanum
TATTGTATGACAATTCAACTTAATCCTTAAAGGCTATAAAAATTTTCCCATACGTCCTTTATTTTAAAAAAGGTGACAATTTAGTCTCCATTCTTAGATATTCTTCACATCACTGCAGAGTTTCACCTTAAAGAAATGTAGAGGGGTTGAAAGATATATAGACATATAAATATCATGTTTCAGTTTCTTCTGTGAGCGGGATAGAATCCTTAGATAGAAAGTTTCAAAAGATGCCAGACCAGGTGTTTCACCTTCCCCTCAGCCATAATTATCATCATATACTGTATTTGTTTCCATGAATTCTTCTGGGTTTGAACTGCATTTATGTTTCCATATCCTCACTGACTTACTCTGTTAATAAATGGGCCTTGAGAAACTTATCACAGTAAGGATCCCTGTTATTTGGGACCTAGGATGTCAGAAATGTGTTATCAGATACATTTTACGAATCACAGAAGTAAAATAATTTCTTGGAATTCATAGCTAAGACCTATACATAAAATTGGTGATTAAGATAATTTAAAAAATTGGAATCATTATATATTTTGCAGTTATAATTAACAAATAAGGTTTTTTCAAATACACATTTAATTGCCTCATTAAACATTGTACTTAAACTTCTTTATAGGTTTTCTTTATCTACATCATTAGGTGATATTTGAAAATCGGAATATTATTTTTTTGCATTTTAATTGATTAATTAATTAATTGATTTTTATGATGACATTGGCTAACAAAATTCAATAAGTTTCAGCTGTACATTTTAATGTAATCATTCATATATATATACATATATATATATGTATATATATATGTATATTTACACGGTGTGTTCACCTCTCATAATTAGATTTCTTTCTGACACCACACATTTGACCCCCTTTACCCTGTCTACCTGTTCCCTCCCCCTCCCCCCTCCCCTCTGGTAACCACTAGTCTATAGTTCATGACTATAAGTCTCTTTGTCTTGTCCATTTGTTGCTTTTAGGTTTATATCCCACATATAAGTGATATCATGTGGTTTCCAACTTTTTCTGTTTGACTTATTTCACTTAGCATGATTATCTCAAGGTCCATCCATGTTGCAAATGGAAGTATTTCATCTCTTCTTCTGACTGAGTAATATTCCATTGTACATATGTACCACAGCTTCTTTAGACAATCATCCATCATAGGACACTTCGGTTGCTTCCATATCCTGGCCACTGTGAATAATACTTCTATGAACATCAGTGTGCAAACATCATTTCGAATATAGGTTTTCAAGTCTTTGGGGTTAAAATCCAGGAGAGGGATTGCTGGATCATATGGTAGATCAATTCTTAGTTTTTTGAGGAACCTCCATACTGTTTTCCATAGTGGCTATACCAATTTGCAGGCCCGCTAGCAGTGTATGAGGGTTCCTTTTTATCCACATCCTCTATAACATTTGTTATTACTTGTCCTGTTGATTATAGCTATTCTAACAGGTATAAGATGGTATCTCATTATGGTTTTTATTTGCATTTCCCTAATAGCTAGCTATGTTGAGCATCTTTTCAAATATTTGTTAGCCATTTGTATGTCCTCTAGGGAGAAGTGTCTGTTCAGGCCCTCTGACCATTTTTTGATGGATCATTTGTTTTTTTTGTTGTTACTGAGTTGTATGAGTTCTTTGTATAATTTGGATATCAGGCCCTTATTTGAGGCATTGCTTGCAAATATATTTTCCTATTTGAATAGTTGTCTCTTTACCTTTTTGATGATTTGCTAAGCAGAAGCTTTATAGATTGATGTAGTCCCATTCATTTATTTTAGCTTTAATTGGCAGATAACTGTAATGCTACAGACATATACACATTACATATATAGTATGTGTGTGTATGTATATATGATATAGATGTATTACTTGTTAAACATTCTTTCAGTCACATTTTTTTCCTGACATATCATAACCTTTTATTTCCACGTTCAGTGTACTTTCCTAAAATAATAGTTTATATTTAAAAAAAAGACAGGTTGTTGTTTACCAGAAACATTTTATTCTTCATAAAAATGAAGGAATGTTTTCTGTCTTGATCTATCTTTGAACAGAGAAATCCTACTGATTTTATGATGAGCTTCAAGAGGCACAGAGCAAGATGAAACAAGCTGAGTGCTACTGAGATCTGCCAGGCTGCAGGTATGATTTGGTTTATCACCACTGTCTCTTAAAAAAGAACAATGTTATATAGTGTTTGCATAATTAATACTATGCATTTCCCTGTGCTTATGCTTACAGCGATATTTTTCATGAGTGATTTTCTTATTCCTGATATAAAACTCATGATGACTTGCAAATTTTTTTAATAACATAACCCATTTTTGTGAATTATCATAAGGAAATAACATAGAAAACAGAACAAAAGTCATATCTGTTAATTAAGTAATTTCTTGCATTTTTTGTATAAATATCTTATTGGTCTGGAGTATGTTTTTATCCATTCACTAAAAAATCTATTTATTCAAGCAACTTTTCTGTAAAATTGACTAGTCTCTTTATATTGATTGGGCTAAACATGGAAGATATAAAAGTGACTTAGATACAGTTTATTCTGTGTGTCAAAATCTGTCCTGGAAAAGAAAAAAACTGGTACATATATAAAGTAGGGCTGATCAGTAGAGCTTTTGGCCGTGATAGAATTATTCAGCATCTGTAGTTTGCATCATTAGCACTATATGTTATGTGTAGCTACTGGCTATTTGAAATGTGGCTAGTATAACTGATAAACTGATATTTCAATTTTATTTAATTTAACTAATCAAAACTAAATAGTCACATATATCTAACAGTATCATATTGGACAGTGCAGCTATATGACATTTTAAATATTATTATATATATATATGAAATAAGAATACATCATACATTTTTTAAAAAGAAACTCTTGATTTTTGAACATTTTCCTTTAGACTTTTTTAGAAGATGGGACTATAACTGAGAATAAAGCATAGAGAATAAGGAAATTTATACCTAGAAGGGTGAAACAGAAAAAAAAAAAATACATACTATGTCTGATGGCAATGACTGCTATGAACAAAATGGCTACAGCAAGGTACAATAATAAAAACTGTCTACAGGGCACTCTTTTTATACGGGGACAAGTAAGACTTTTATGATAAATTGACATTTGAGTATAGAATTCAGCAGAATGAGAGGAGGGAGCTAGATTGATATTTGAAGAAAAATCTTTCAGGATAGATATAATACTGACAGGTATAGAGACTCTGTGACAGACACACTCTAAGAGTCCCATGACACCCAATTTTTGATGTCTACACCCTTATATAATCCTGAGTGTGGGCAGAAAGGTTGACTTGCTTTTAATCAATAGAGTAATGTAAAAGTGATAGGATGCCACTTCCTCAATTATGTTACCAACAGTTGTAATATCTATCTCGCTAGAAGATTGTCTCTCTGGCTGGCTTTGGTGAAACAAGCAGCCATTTGAAGAGGCTCATGTGGGAAGAAACTAAGGAGTCCTCCAGCCAACAACCAGCTAGAAAATGAGGGCAGCCTCTGGGTGACAGAAAGTAGGAAAATGAGGCCCTCAGGCCAGTAGTCTGCAAGAGACTGATTTCTGCCAACAGCATCTGAGTTTTAGAATCAGATCTTTCTATGTCAAGCCTCAGATGAGACTTCCACCACAGCTGGCATGTTGATTGCAGTCTTGTGGAGCCCTGAAAAAGATGACCCAGTTAGGCCATCCCTGGACTCCTGACCTACAGAGATGGAGCTAGTAAATGAATATTGTTTTAAACCCCCATATCTATAGTGTTGCTGACATCCTGCAGTAGATAACTAATACAAATCTTAAGGAAGGAGCATGTTTTGCATATTCTAAAGTAAAATGGTAGTGAATGGGGTCAAAGAGGAAGGAAAACGTCATTTAGAGACTGGGAATTAATTTAATTAAATTTTTTTTTTTTTTTATTAAGTGTAAGATTAGAGCCATTTGGAATGTCTTATTCAGAAGCTTATCATGCTGTGCATTTAGAAAGGTCTGTGTAGATACTGAATGAAGAAAAATCTGCAGGGAGTCAGACATAGTAACAAGGAGGCCTATTAGTTGGCTATTGAAAAATCTGGATGAGAAATGAGGATGGGTTGGATCAGAGTATTAGCAGTGAAAGTGCTAGAAGTGGAACAATTCTACATATGCTTGGAAAGTGTGGCACAAAGGATTTTCTATTACTAGTGAAAGAAAGAAAAAGATTATAATAATCCAAAGATTTTTGACTTTCCAGCTTTGTTTATTAATTTTCCTTGAGCACATCAACTTGTGATTTTTATGCAGCAATAATTCAAAATGTATATCTTGAATATTCAATTTAATTGAACCAATATTTAACTGTCTTACTGTATGTCAGGGTAAAGTAAGTGCCTCACTATATATACAAATAATAACTAACTGTGCAGACCTACTAAAACTTATCACCAACCTCAAGTATTCATATTTTTTTGCTTTTCATTGTTTTGATGGGGTTTAATAATATAAACTCAATAGATTTGAGCTATAAATAAAAAGATTATAAACATATCAAAATGATTATCACTAAAGAAGAAAATAAATATAAAAAACAGATTTTTACTTGGTTATTAGTTTATTAAAATTTTCCAAATAAATGGTTAAAATGATTCTACATCTATTAAAATACCTAAATAGCTATTTAAACTTTATGTTTTAAAATAAAATAAATATAGAGACTGAAATTAAATGATAACTGGCCTCATGGTTCACTTTTTGTAAAAACAACCAAATAGTGATTATTTAAATACACTAATATTTACATATATGAATTAAAAAAAACTTTTTAAGTGTATAATGCAAACCCATAAAAATTTTAATGGTATTTTTTCAATATATAGAACAAAAAAAATTATTAGATTTATATGGGATCACAAAATACCATAAATTGCCAAAGTAATCCTGAAAGAAAAGAACAAGGCTGGAGGTACCATATTGCCTGACTTCCGATTACATTATAAGGTGACAGTAATCAAAACAACATGGCGTTGGCAGAAAAACAGAAACACAGGACAATGAAAGAAAACTCAGAGTCCAGAAATAAACCCACATGCATATGGGCAAATAATTTTCAACAAAAGAGACAAAAATATATAATGAAGAAAAGAAAGCCTCTTTAATAAATGGTGCTAGGAGAATTGAAAAGCTATATGCAAAAGAATAAAACTAGACTGCTGTCTCTCACCATATACCAAATTTAATTCAAAATGAATTAAACACCTAAATATAAGACACGAAACAATAAATTGCATAGAAGAAATGTTGATACTAAACTCATGAATATGGATCTTAGAGAGGATTTTATAAGTTTGACCTTAAAGGTAAGGGAAGTAGAAGCAAAAATAAATAAATGGAACTATATCAAACTAAAAGCTTCTGCACAGCAAAAGAAACCATCAACAAGACAAAGAGGCAAATGAATGGGAGAAGGTATTTGCAAACAATGCCTTTGATAAGGAGCTAATATTCAAAGTTTATAAAGAACTCATACAACTCAACAACAAACAAACAAATATTCCAATTTAAAAATAGAGGACCTGAACAGACACTTCTCCCAAGAAGACACACAAATGGCCAACAGATATAGGAAAAGATGCTTAATTTCACTAGTTGTTAGGGAAATGCTAATCAAAGCCACAATGAGATACCATCTTACACCTGTTACAATGGCTGTTATCAACAAGACAAGTAATAAGTGTTGGAGAAGTTGTGGGGAAAAGGAACCTTTATACACTGATAGTAAGAATGCAAATTGGTATAGCCACTATGGAAAACAGTATAGAGGTTCCTCAAAAAATTAAGAATAGAATTACTATATAACCCAGAAACATCTCTTCTCTGGATATCGACCCCCAAAATTTGAAAACATTGATCCATAAAGATATGCACTCCAATGTTCATTGCAGCAGTATCCATGGTGGCCAAGACTTGGAAACAATCAGTGCCCTTTGATAAATGATTGGCTAAAGATGATGTACATATATATATTTGAACATTTCTCAGCCATAAGAAGAGATGAAATACTGCCATTTGTGACAACATGGATAGGTCTTGAGATAATCATGCTGTGACATAAGTCAGATGAAAAAGCTGGGAACCATATGATTTCACTCGTATGTGGAATATAAAACTGAAAGCAACCAATGAACAAGACAAACAGACTCATAGACACGGACAATGGATTATTGGTTACCTAAGGAAAAGGGGAGAGGGGAGAGGTAGGTAAGCATAAAGGCGGTCCAATTCATAGTGACAGGAGATATGACTTTATGTGATGAATGCACAATGAAATACACGTATGACATATTATTGAGTTGTAACTATATAATTTATTAATCAATGTCACCCCAATAAAGTTTATTTAAAAGGTGTTTAAACCTTAAACTGTATAATTAATTTATTTTTGGTTTATTTGCATAATTTTGTGTTACTTTTGTTTTTTTCTACTTTCCTCCAAACATAGAATGTGTACAAAATTTTCAGTAATAGAAAATTAAATAATTAGAATAGTTACATAATTAGAAAATTAGACAAAATCGTCTTTACAAAATAAATAAAATTATATTATTTGAAACAAGCTTATTTTAGACCATTCTTCCTAGGCTCATTTCAGCCCTATGACCTTAAACAAAAGAGAAATCATAGCATTATCTTAATGATAACTTATGAATAGCATAGGCAGGGCTGGTCTTTTTATTAATCAAGGACAATCTCTTCTTTTATGAATTATGACCCAGATCACTTTAACTTAGTATTTCTTCTCCAAAAGCTCTAAGCACAATACAATATAACAAATACAATATTATTTCAAAAATTGTGTGTGTGTGTGTGTGTGTGTGTATTTGGAACAAGACTTCATGAATTTATTTCTTTAATAAACATATAACATTTTCATCTTTGATTTATATAGCATGGTAACAGTTTAAATAATTCACACATGATTGTTGCAGAATAGTTTTTACTTATTTAATAAAGGTGAAGTACATTTGAAACCAAGCATAAACTTATTTGTAGTACAGATTTTTGAAGATTAGTAGCTCTTAAATAAGCTCACATCTTGAGAAAATCAGAGTAACATTTCTACCCATGGTGTCTCAGAGACAAGCATATTCATTGACCTAAGAAATATTATGATGATAGATCCCTAAATCACTTGACTGTGGATATAAACATATTACTGATTAGTGTCATGTGTTGAATGAGGCTGCAATTGGAGGAATGAATTAGGCAAAATCAGAAATGTGCTAGTGTTCTTTATGCATAAAAAGAAAGTAATAGATGAAATTACTTGTAAAGCATATTTCGTGGTATTTTAAAAAGCATAATAAAGTTTCACAAAATTCAAATAACATCCTTCTAAAAATATTTTTTTAAAAGGTTAATGAGCTGTGTCCCTTTTTACATTTCAAGATCTCCTAAATATAATGTTCCAGTGAAAATTACATATCATATTTTATTTCTCCAGCAATATATGTAATATTTCCAAACCATTATCTGTCTGTAGTATTTTTCTTTAGATTTAGTTCCTTTAGGTTTTTAAATGTGTTTATGCATAATTGTAACAGACATCAAGAATTATTGATACTCAATTTGGAACATTAGCACCATTCATTCCTATTTCTCCATGAAACATGAATCTGTAGAGAAAAAACATAGGCACAACCATCGACAATGCAGTTACACGTTAGGCAGTAAACTAAGTACTTTTCACATGTGATCTCATTGGAAGGTTATAAAATAAAGTGAGAGTGTCTGACGTCACTGTTAAAGCGTGAATTGGAATAAAAGAGTTGATCAAAAGTATAGCAATTAAGATGTGATGGCGACTGTCTTTCCCCAAATGTAGTCTATGAAAATTCTAATAAACAACTAAATTGTTATCTCTGGGCATTAGGTTTGGTCACTTGCATTTTAAACAAAAATATCCCCACGTTATACACAACAACATTTAAAATGTACTGAGATGTGTCATCTAGAAGTATAGAAAATTTGTAAATTAAATTTTATAGTTTCATAGTATTACCTTCCTAGATTTCTTTGTTGCTCTTCATTCCATGATTAGCTTGGAATATAAGGTCTCATAAATAGGAAATGAGGGAATTAATGGGGGAGGGGTTAAATATTATCAACAAGACAAGTAATAACAAGTGTTGGAGAGCTTGTGGAGAAAATAGAACCCTACTGGCAGGAATGTAAATTGGTGTAGCCACTGTGGGAAACAGTATGGAGGTTTTTCAAAAAGTTAAGAAGAAAATTACCATATGACCTACCAATCCCTGTTCTGGGCATTTACCCCCAAGATTTGAAAACATTGACCTGTAAAGATATATGCACCCCGATGTTTATTGCACTATTATTCACGGTGATCAAGACATAGCAACAAATGAAGTGCCCTTTGATGGATGATTGGATAAAGAAGGTGTGGTACATATATACAATGGGATATTACTCAGCTCTAAGAAAAGTTGAAATACTGCCATTTGTGACAGCATAAATGGATCTTGAGATTATCATACCAAGTGAAATAAGTCAGATAGAAAAAGTTGAGGACCATATGATTTCACTCACATGTGGGATATAAAACTGAAATCAACAAACGAACGTGATGAACAAACAAAAACTCATAGACACAGACAACAGTTCAGTGGTTACCAGAGGGAAAGTGGGGAGGGAGGGAGGTAGACAAGGGTAAAGGGATCAAATATATGGTGACTTAAGGAGATTTGACTTTGGGTGCTAAACACACAATGCAACATACTGATAGTGTATTATTGACTTATACACTTAAAACCACTGTAATTAACCAATGTCACCTCAATAAATTTAATTTAAAAAACTATACTAGCTTCTACCAAAATTTCATGAATCTGAAATGCTTAAAAAATGCATCACTTATAGTTGTAAAAATCATGTAATTATAGATAACAGGCAAACAGTTTTCTTTCTCTGTAAAATCAAAAACAAGAAAAAAAAATATGTCATTTAAAGTAGCTGAGTTCCTTAAAAGAAGCAGTTAATTCTGACCATGTTGGTATTCAAGTAAGATGTGTCTCTATTGGGCAGGGTGCGGAGGACTTACTATCTACAGAGAGGGATCATCAAGTGTTTATTTAGAAATTAAAATTGTTCTTTAAGTCAACTCTTTATTTAAAAAAATAAAAACTATTATAGACTGTAGATAAAAGCAGAGTACTATCTTCCCAATTTCAGAAGCGTACTCCAAATTACTTTGTGGAACTCTTCATGGCTTTATAAAACACAGTTTGAAAATCATCTCTCTAAGCATATAAGCAAACTAAAATACCTTCAGTATATATGCAGTTAATGAAAATATGTGATTAGGTATAGGTGTAAGACAACTAGTGTGATAATGCTTATACTGAAATAAAGCATTAAATGCCTAGGGATATTGCTTTTAAAACACTGTATCAAACTGAAAAATGCACATCTGGAGGCAATTCATAGCTCCTGTTACTGTTTTTTTTTTTTTTCCTAAGGTTTAGAGAATGTATCATAACTGAACTTTCAACAAAATCAACTCTTATATAATAACCATTACTACTGTTAAGTTTCTTACAAATGTTTAATCTGAATTATATTAGTTGTGCTTCTCCAGAATAGCACAGTCTAGTGATGTTATTTATTCGCACTCAATTAGAAGAAACTCAATTTACTTTAGAGACTGAGGAAAAATTGTCTTCCAGAGTAAAATTATATACAAAAATCAGCTAAGTAGGGAGTTTCAAAAATTAATTGTAAATCTTTCAATGATGGTCTGCTATTTAGTGACCAAACTATAATTATTGAATCTTTCTCATTTGCTGAAGTTATCTCTCAATCTTTTTGGCTACTCCCCAAGGAGACCTGAGATACCAGTAGCACTTTGATATATTCACTTAGAAACTTTTTCAGAAAAGTATATTCTCTTACAGTCTAAGTAAAATTCCAGTTTTCTAAGAGGAAACTTTGTCCTCTTGATCAGATGCAAAGCTTCGGGAGACTTTCCCCCTACGTCTACTTAAAAAGGTTGTTTATTGGATATACAGACACCATACCCTGATTACTCTCCTATTCTACTGAAATATTTTAAAAGCCCAAGTTATAATCATTATAGTTAAAAACTACAACAGTGCTGAATAGAAGATTAATAATCATTTTTGTTCTTTAATATTTTCATGAGCAAAATTATGATCCAATTTTATAGGTTCATGTATATATACTTACATATGTATGGACATTTCTATATAGCCATACAAGGATATCAGAAATTTAATTATATTTTTCAATATAATAAGTGACTGCATGTTTTCAGATTTGTATTTTTCATAAAAGAAATAACATAAACCTTAAATAGACAACATTCAAATGTACTCTGTTGGAGCAAGTAGTTACTATAGAATGCAGCATCCTTAAAAGACAGGTACTATTTAATAACCACAAGTGCACCTTATCTGATAGCGAAAATAAAAAAGAAAGTACATATTCAGTAAGAAGCCAGAAGAGAGAGTATGCATTTGCCACTCAGTACTATAATGGACTGTACTTACCATAGCCACCCAAAGAAGAAAGCATATGATTGCCCACTATCAACTACTAATTCTGAAAAATACAGACATCGTGATTAACAGCTCCCTGTGAACCTCACAAAGAACCATGATTCACAGGACAATAGAGCTGACATATTTGTCATGCCTGTGATGGTCAGTTATTAAAAATATAAAAAAAAAAAAAAAAAAGAACTAGGACTAAAAAATAGTGCTGCCTCTTCTGTCAATTTATGACAATTTTCAGTCTTTTTAAAAACCATCCTTTTTGCGAAGTCTAACCAGGGCCATCATTTTCCAACTGGTGTATCAGAAATCCAGCTATAACATTCTTTCCCCTATATGTGTAAAAGGGCTAACCTTGCTGTTTGTCTTGTTTGATTGTTTAAGCCAATTTTCAAGCCCCCCGCCCCCCCCCAAAAAATAAAAAGATAAAACCTAAATCCTATTTGAGAGTTCCAATTGTGGTTACAGGTATTGGAAGGAAATTACTTAGAATTTAGTCACCATTACAAAGGGCAACAGGATGTCTCACAGTGGACTTAGAGAAAGCTTAAAGTCACATTTTGATACTAAAACAGAACAACCCTTTCAAGCAACTGCGCAGGACAGAATGAATCTAGGCATGAGAATGACATAGTGCTGGATATTAAAGTGTGTAATTATAGTCATTTAAAAAAGATAATTTTATCATCGTGAGCTCAAAATAAAATTTGTTCTAACTTTTCGGCCAGTCATAAATAATCTCTTTAGGTAATAGTGTCATCTGTGAAGGTGCTTCTTTTAACATAACACACAAAATGGTTTTAGAATGGAAATGATAGTATAGAAACCATGTATCTCTAAAGGAAAAAAATACATTAGACTTAAATTTTTCCAATGTCAAATTATTTCATGTTTTAAAACGAATTTATTTTTTTTAAACTTGTTTCAAGAAATAAGGCTAAAATTAAAGATTTTCCATTTATCCACATAATATTTAATAATCAGGAAATATGTTTATTTTACATATATTAGCATATTTTATATAGTATGTCACAGCCATAATATTTTAATTGGATGTATTTTTTTTTTCCCCTTATAAAAGCAATTAGCAACATATTTATGTTGCCTGATGAATACTTTCCTTTGTTTTAAGATAGCTCTGATTGGTTGCTTGTATTTGCTCAATTTCTATCTGGGCAATAAAGATCACCATCTTCGTTTTCTCTATAAACTTGAATTAATTTAATTTCAATTAAAAGTAAATTAAGGTTAAAAATAAAACAAAAAAATTCAGGATAATCTTTTTCTTTAAAGTATTCTGCATGGTTAAACTCTGCATAAAACGTGCTTTAAAAGAATAAAACTTTCTGCCTCTCTCCCTCTAACTAGTTATTTTGAATAGCTACAGAATGTCAAATTCACTGACAGACAGGAATGGTAAACACTGAACTTTAGGAGATTTCATTGCTCTTTTGCTTGTCTGCTTGCTCTTTTCTGTATTGTTATTTAATTACAGAAAAACAAGCCAGTACACTAAAGCCAAGTATCTGGTTCAATTTTTAGTTTACCCAAGACTCTCTTCTGTGATGACCACATTCAGAAGTTCATCCTCAATGGGTGTGTTCATCTTCTCTCTCTCTGTCTCTGGCTCTCTCTTTGTCTCTCTGTCTCTCTGTCTCTCTGTCTCTGTCTCTCTCTTTGTCTCTCTCTCTCTCTCTCTCTCTCTCTCCTTTTTTATTTTTAAACAATTAGATTCACTGTAAATGCAAATATAGTACCCTTCACCGTGTTTCCAACAATGATTGTATCTTATATAACTAGAATCTAATATTAAAAAACAGGAAATTGATATTGGTAAATGTGTAATGTGTAGTTCTATGCAGTTTATACCATGCATAGACTCATGCAAGCATTATTACAAGCAAGATATGTAACTATTTCATCACCCCAAAGATCTCTCTTTTGCTACCACTAAATATACTCTCTCTCTATCATCCCTAATTCTTGTCAACCACTGATTTACTCTCCATTTCTAAATTACGTTATTTTGAGAATGTTCTATAAACGGAATCATACAGTATGTGACCTTTTAGATTGGCTTTTGGCAGTGAAGATAATGACCTTGAGATTCATTCAAGTTGCTACATGTAATAATAGCTGACTCCTATATTTTTCTGAGTTTCTCATGGAATGGATATGCCACAGATCAGATAACCATTTACCTGTGGAAAGGCATTTTGGTTGTACCCTTTGTTTGGCTATTGAATATAAATAAGACTTCTATAAACATCAGTGCACAGGATTTTGAGTGGCTGTGTTTCATTTCCATGGGACAAGTGCCCAGGAGTGTGATTGCTGAATTGAATGAAAGTGTATGTTTTCCAGACTGGCAAACTGTCAGAGAGTTGTTGCAATACCCATTCCGACCAACAATGTGTGAGAGATCCAGTTGCTCTGTATTCTTGCCAGCATTTGGTGTTGTCACTATTTACAAATAAACAAAAAAATCTGCCTTACTTGTTACCCAGAATATATAACCATGTGTGTGATATGCCATTGAGTTGTCTCTGACTCCCTTCTGTTGACCCTGTTCTATACTTCAGTGATGTCTAGTGACCTGTCCTCAGAAGCCCTGCTCAGCTCCCGAACACTCATCCTTGTGGCTTCTTTTATGAAATCAATCCACCTCATGTTTGTTCATCCTTTTTTCCTACTACCTTCTATGGTCTCATGACTATTGTCTTTTCTTAAGAACCCTGCCTTCTCATGAGATGTCTGAAGTAGGACTTCAGTTTTATCCTTGTTGCCTCCAGTAATGTTTCAGGCTTAATTTGTTGTCAGACCCATTCATTCATCTTTCTGGTGGTCCAGGATATCAATAGAGCTTCCTCCCAACACCGTATTTTAAATGAATCCATTTTTCCCCTATCGAACTTCCTCACTTTCATATCCATACATAGTAAGTGGGAATAAAGGGTGTGGATAACCTTAGCCTTGGTCTCTAACAACACATCTTTGCAATTGGTGATCTTTACTAATCCTTCAATGCTGCCCTTCTAGATCTCAGCCTTCCCGCTCTTGACTTCTTGGCTGAGGTTTCCATTTGAATTCATGACTGATCCAAGGTAAGCCAAAGTTTTAACAATCTCAATGTCTTTATTGTCTATGTTAAAGTTTTGTGTTTCTACGGTAGCCATGATTTTTGTCTTCCTGACATTCAAATGCAGTCCTGCTTTGGCACTTGCTTCTTTTACTTTCATCAGAAGACATTTCGAACAATTGCTCCTTTCTGCCAATGAGTTGCTGTCATCTATACATCTTCAGTTACTGATATTTCTTTCACCAATTTTCACTCCACTTTCCTCTGAGTCTAGCCCAGTTTTTCCTGTATTCTATGCACAGATGAAACAAATAGGGAGATAAAAATGCATCCTTTTCTGACTACTTTGCCTATAGAAAATCATTCTGTCCCTCCATATTCTGCCCTGAGAGTGGCTTCTGTCTATAATACAGGTTATACATCAGGACAATCAAGTGCTGAGGCACACCCATCTTTTACAGAGCAACCCATAGCATTTCAAAATTAACACAGTCCAAAGCTTTATTTTAGTCTGTATGACAGACATAGACTAACCTTCTGAAATTCTTTGGAGCATCTCAGTATCCAATGAAAACTCACAATTAGATCTCAAGCACCTCTTCTTTCTCTGAACCCAACTTGAACTTCTGGCATCTCTTACTCCATATAACATAGAAGCCTTCGTTGCATCAGCTTGAGGATCATTTTACTTGCATGGGAAATTAGAGCAATGGTCCTATAATTACTATACTTCTTGGCATCTTCTTTCTTGAAGATTAGGAGGTAGTTTGAACATTTCCAATCCGTAGGCCATTGTTTCATGTTCCACATTTATAGACATTTTTGTTAGGACTTTGACAAATTCAGTCTCTGTGGCTTGAAATAATTCTATCAATATAACCATAGAGAAGAATAATTACTGCATATTTTAATACATACTTTGTAGTGATTTATTAAGTAATTAAGTTAAAGTATAACTGTTATATTATTATAAATTACTTTCAGTGGAAAAACTTCAATTGTATACATAGATTAAGTGAAGTTTTTGTGCTTATAGCCAGAAAAAAATTAGTTATACTTACTATTTGCACACAGTGATATATAAAATTACATCACTATGTTTACTTAAATAAAACTTTGATTCTGAAATTATTTCACTCTCTCCTGTGACATGAAATTTTGTCAGTCATGAATCTATTCTATTACAAAGTTAAGCTTAAAGATTGAAATTGTAAAGTAAAATAAAATTCCTTGAAAAAAATTTCTTTTAACCCCACACTTCCTCTCTTTAATATTTCATTATATTCTTAACAGCAAAAACATGGGTATTACTGCCCATAGTTTTTCTCTCAATTCTTTCACCTTTAACTAATTGCACTCTGGCCCCAACTGCTTCACTGAATTGCATTAATTATGAAAGGTATCTCTATTGCCCACTCCAATGTCCATTTCCATTTTCTTATCTATTTAATCTCCCATTTGACAAATGGATTTGATACATTTGCTCTAATGTGCCTCATGAAACATTTTCTTCTTGGCTTTTTTGATACCATATTCTTCCTGTTTTTCTCTTTATTTCATTCACTATTCACTTTTTAATATTTCATGGCTCTTTTGCTAATATTCTAATATTTGGAGGTTCAAGGATGTGTTCTTGTTCTCTTTTTCTTATCTATAAAAATGAAAGAAAAGAACAATATTATATTCCTTCATTGAGTAATATAAAAAGTTGACTCCAAAATCAACATGGAAATCAAAAAGATAAAGGTATTCAAAATAATCTTGAAGAAGTAGCACACATTCCACAAAGATAGCATTGAATCAATAGTCACCCGTTGTCAAGAGTAATGATTTTAGTGAGTTGGTGTTTGTTTTGTATTATTTTTGTAAACAAAGGTAAAATTTGATTCTGGGAAACAAGAAAGCACTTCAGTATATTGTGTGGGAAACACATTGTTTCGATAAGAACATAGGTAAATTCATATAAAAATTGGTCCCTGATCAGAGGATCAACTAACTATTTGCCATCTTCAGATCTCCATTTCTCTATTTCTTCAACATTCAGACACTGCAAGTTCTCCAGAGAACATTATTCTGACTTTTCTATTTCCTCCAGGCCCCTTCCCTCTGCTTTCCTCCCTTTCCCACCCTTACCTTTTCTATTTTCTCTACTTTCCTAGGTGACCTCATCCAATTTTATGGCTTTAAATGCTATTCTTATGCTAATTCCCATCTCCTGCTCAGACCTCTTCCATAAATGCCACAACCTTCCCCTTTTTTCTCCTACAATTTTTTATCACTCTATTCTTACAATTTCTCAAGTCCATAATCTTGGAGTATTTCTTAAATTATCTCTTTTTCTCACATTATAAATCCAGTCCATTTGCAAATTATTTTTGGCACTACCTTCAAAATATATTATGGATCCAGACACTCATCTCCCCCTCATCTACTAATTCTTGCATAATCTCTCACAGATTATTTCAGTAGCATTTCCTCTGGCCTGCTAACTCTACTGTGCCTCCCCTCATAGTCTGTTCTTCACAAAAGAGTCAGATCTACTCATCGAAGTTATGTCACTTCTTTGATCAAAGCTAAGTAATTTTCCCATGACTCCAAAAGTAAAGAATAACATCTTTATATTGGTTCTCACCACTGAATCTCATCTCCTATCTCTGATCATTTTGCTTACCATCTCCAAGGTACTCTGACTGTCTTAGTATTTTTTTATTGTGCTTTGCACTTATTATTTCTTTTACCCAGCCCAGAGTGTGTGTATGGGGTGTGTGTATGTGTGTGTATGTATGTATGCATGAATGTGTGTGTGTGTGTGTGTGTGTGT
>CM053508.1:5729830-5748080 GCA_028627145.1 Eidolon dupreanum
CACTCTTGGAATTTCTGATTATTTTAATGCATAATACATAATTCTTAATTTTTCTATTTTCTATCAATGACCTATATATGTACTTACCTTTATTTATCTACGTTTGACATCAAAGATGAATCTTTATTCTCTTTCACACTCATTAATCACGTCAGTCGTCATTCCTCTTCTTGGTTTTCTTAATCATTTCCTTTTATTCCCACTCCATGCAATGCAGTTTAAGTTATTATTACCTTTCAAATGCAGATAGACTCTCAATGTCTTCTATACTGTTCCTCTATAATCACCTCTACCTGTAACTGTCAGGTTATCCTCTGAAGAGCATAGCACATAGTTTGTTTGGTTCTTATCTGTTTATGGTTTAAGAATGGTTCCCTGATACTTAATTAATGCTCATGTAAAGTCCAAATGTTGTAGTGTGAACCTAAAGGCTCTTCTTTTTGAAGTCCCATCATCACCTACTCCTCTTAAAAGGTGAGACTTTTTAGAATAATACTTCCCATTCTTTTTAGAGTATTTTATTTTATTCATCAATCTTAGAAAAATATTCTCATTGTTACATATTGTTTAAACCTCAGATCAAATGTCATCTTCCATCAGAAAACTTCTCATCATGCTCTCATGCATAAGTTGAATTTTCCTCTCCTCTCGTTTCACATGTAAAATTTACTATTTACATGTTCTATTTTCTTAAATATTGCATATCTCAGAATGTTTCTCATACTGTGGGTGTCCAATAAATCATCGTCAGGGGAGTAAATGAATGAAATGAATAGATTCATTCAAATTTATTTCTTAAGAATTTCCAGCTTTTGGATTGGTAAAGTGTTACTATTTTCACTGCTATCTTCTTTAGGTTACCTGTACCTAGAGGGAAAGACATTGAAAATACATTCAAATTAAAGTAGTTAAAGCTGTAACAGAATTAATAGGAGATACTTAACTTTGATATAGCCTACTATTTTTATGCTAGGTTTTGACAGCCAAAAGTTATAAAATTATGACAACCAAAAGTTATGGCACTGTGGCCACTAAATGTGACAGCTTGCTGTGGGTCACCACATTATAACTGTATTTTCTCTTAGTAAAGTGGAAATCATGGTGTTACAGTATCATGAGTTTCTTACAAAGGTTTTCAAGAGGAGAGTTTAGTTATGCCCATGGTATAAGACAGATGTAGGCTGTAGCATTTTTGAATCTGTCATGCAAAAGATTTAAAAGTAGTCAAACATTTTCCATAAACATTTTTTTGTTTGTCTAGTGGCTTTCACCAACGTGCCAATTTCATCATGATTGAGGCTCTACAGATACTTATCCATGTCATCATTTTCTATTTTATTATAGGTCTTTATTTAAATGTACCTTGCTACCTGGCATCAGTACTCTGATCTGAATAACGATGATTGCCATATTTCAAATCAACATACAGAATTGCTGAAATAAAATTTATAAATTAAGGAAAGGATTTAAAAAGTATTTTTGTAAATATATAGAAATGAGAGGTTTTCTTGAAACTATTTCTGAATGACTGTCGGAAGCATTAAACATGTTAGGATATCTACTGTTTTCCAATTCAGTTTTTCTGGTCTCTATTTGTGCATATTTAGGAGAAGATTTGTTTCACAGCTTTATTATTTCAACAAACATTTATTTAGCACCTTTGTCCTCAAAAATCCACTAATTGATACCAAAAGAGAAATGTAATTTTATATTTATAATGTAGCTGAAAACAAACTTTGACAAAGGTTGCACTGGGCAGCTCAAAAAAGGAAGACTCATTGGTGTGTCTCAGGTTTGGAACTGGGGCTAAGGGAGGCTTCACAAAGGAGGGAATAGAATGTGAAGTAGATATGCAAAAATGCCATTTGCCTTATCAGAGTAAGAAGAACTACTTTAGGAGGATAGAGGACAGGCTTAGAAATCTCCTTAACTTTATCATTTATTGCCTTATATATCTCTAGTGTATTTCTGACCTGGTGAGGGGAAAGTGAAGAAAAAAAAAAGAATCACATTAAAAATAGTCAGATAAAGCATGTCTTCTGGTATTAACATGTTTTCTTAAGATCTTGAAGTAACAAGAAGGCTTATAGACTAACCTTAATTCTCTCACTTCCTACACCTCAATATACCATAGCCTCACACAAAAGAATCACCATGGTTTCTGGTATTTTCAGCATCCTCCCACATTTGTTACTCCACTCTTAATCACTATAAAGCATGTTTATGGGAGGCAAAATTGTTTCATTTGAATAGATTGTGCCTTTATCTCCCCGCCAGAGTGAAGAATTAAATATCTCCAAGATCTAATGTGTGAAGTGAAACAGTTACACACAGATACTAAGATAACACAGACATCAACTCCACCATCACACCCTTTGATTAAAACAAAAACAAAACAAAACAAAACAAAAACAAGAATATATAAACTGTTAAATATAACATTTCAGAACAAATAGGAACTGGAAAAAGGCATACTTGGAAAATGTGCCTTTTTCCTGGGTTTGTAGAACACTAATACACAGTAATGTCTTAATTGTCCAACTTGGGAAACTGGAAGAAACTCAAACAAGGACTGGGGAGAACTGAGCTTCCAAGAGAAACTGGGAAAAAAGTTTCCACTGAAGTACTCAAATTGAAGGATTCAACCAAGAGAGCAGTTATAAAGTCGAGGCTATTAAAACAAGAATTCTACCTATCTCAAATCATTAAAAAACAGAATAGGAGATTAATAAATAAGATTTACAAAATTAGGTAAATTGGCAGGGAGGGTGAGAATACTCAGTTAAGGCACAAGAAGCAAAGGAGAAGGGAGTAAAAGAGAATGACATTCTTTTATTATATTGTTGTTACTTGAAATTTGGTTAATTGGAAAAGAATACATAATATTAAGGGGTTCACTACACACCACCCCAAACATGCCACTCTGGCATATTGACTATCTTGAGTTAAAGGCATTTGAAAAACAGCAGACACAAGAAAAAAATGACCTTCTTTTCTTCTCTTCTTAAAATTGGGTAAAATGTCCATGTGAAAGATGTACTTTCTATACCAGAAAGAAGGTAGTATCTTACCATCAAGGACAGGAAGTTGAAACCAAGAGAATTCTGTACAGATGTTAAAATGATTCTTTTCTTCTTATAGCCTTCCTATGTTGTTTAGTTACTTTTCCACAGTTGTGTCTCTTTGTTCACCTTGTGACAAGGATTTAGGTTTTAATACTTCTTTGCGTCTTCATTTCCATAGGAAGGCTCCTGGACCACATAAAACATATTAAATAAATGTATATGTTTTACTCCTGTTGATCTATCTTATGTCAGTTTAATTCTCAGGGCTAGCTGAAAACACTAACGGGGTAGAGGTTAAATTTTGCCTCCCCTGCAAATATAAGAATATGTCTATGAGTTTTAGAATCAGTTTATCTCTGGCTCTTATATTTATTATTATTTTTTTAATTTAGGTAAGTAATTTAACAAAGTATAACACCCAGTTTCTTCATCAATGAAGCATAGCTAATCACATTGGAATACTGTGAATTTTAAAGGGATAATGAATACATCTGTTAACATAATATGGAGTCCTACTCCTGGTTAAAAATCTACCTGTGAGTTTTGAGTTCTGGCCATAGGCAATTGTAAGGTTTTATCTGGCACACCCCAGACTTGGTACACGACCAAGCATTCCAGCCCATAGGAGAAGCTGCAATCAGACTCAGCCCCACCTCCAGCCCCTATGGTCATGCTCTTATATGTATTTGCATTAAGATCCTTTAGCCCCAGTACTTAGGTCTCTTTATCTGAGGACATGGACCTAGGTCCTCCTTAAATGTCTGTAGAAGCCTCCTTGGGGAAGGAGGGGAGAAATTTGAAGACCCTTTTCCCTAATCTGACTAAGTACCCAGCACTTTTCCACGCTGAGCCCTCATCCCTCACACTGTTCCCAACCCCAGGATCCATAAAGCTGCTAAGCCTTCTGTTCTGGCCTTCCTCAACAGTGAGGCAACCTCCAGGTCAGTGCCAATCCATCTGACCCTCTCCGCCTGTGTGCCATTCCATGGGGAAAATGAAAAATGGGGAGTCACTGCTACAGTCTTAGCCTCTTGCTTATTACCATCACAGTAAGTGATTAAAAGGCTTAACTCTTTCATTTTGGACTTTTTCCTTTAAGGGGCTGCTCAGATGCCTAATAGCTCAGTACGCTCGCTCGCTCTCTCTGTCTCTCTCTCTCTCTCAGCAGAGCTGAATTCCTGACACATAGTAAATAGTCTTCCGTGATTAAACTTAAACGCAAAAGAAATACAGAGAGTGTATTAGAGATATAGGACATACACAGGTAAGAAATACAGGTATTTTAATACCTGGCCATTATATCTATTTTGAAAATATGTTGAAAATGAATTGCCTACCTCAGAGTAGAAATTCTGTAGGAAAGTCAGTAAAAACAGCATTTAAAATTCCTTCCTGGGGTTGAGCATTCCTGCCCAGCTGCTGTTGGAGTGATCATAGTCTTTATTGTCAACTACTCTGTTAGCAGTGATCTAATTGCTTGGGTCTGTCCCAAGTAATTTGATATTTAATCAAAAGTCAGTGTACTTTTTTAA
Source organism: Eidolon dupreanum (assembly GCA_028627145.1). Lineage (NCBI taxonomy): Eukaryota > Metazoa > Chordata > Mammalia > Chiroptera > Pteropodidae > Eidolon > Eidolon dupreanum. Next base: position 5,734,428 of record CM053508.1, read on the forward strand.
TCAATGATTAATGCTAAAATGGATATTGAATGTAACATCACTATTAGAATCCAGTTGTCTCACAGCTTACATAGAATTTTGTGCGTTTCTCTTGGGAACACATACTTCTGTCCAGAATTAGATATCTATGATTAAAATGTTTTATTTTTCTTATTTTATCCGAGTAACATTTCCCCCCTAAAAGTTATTCACAAATAGTGCTGCACTGTTTATGTATACAAATTAAAAAATAATTAAACAGCAATGCAATATGTGTTTGTGAATATATAATATGTATTGCATATACATACAGACATCAATGCATGCAAGATTATATATTATATATAATAAGATCTGTGGTACATAAATTTGTGTGTGTGTGTAACACTCGCATATAATATTTTTATAAGACATATATTTTGGTAATATAAAATAGTTTATATTGTAAAACATACCTTTTCTAGTTGTGTATTTAGCAACTTGTTCTTCCATATTGATGCAATAACCGAAGTACACTATGATTTGTAAGTAACAAATGCAATTAAATTACACATACCATGTTGAACACACAATGCAGTTAAGAAGTGCAAATTTAAGGTGAGAACAGGAAGCTGTTCTTGGAATATTTCAAATCAAATCTTCAGGGGAACAAAAGCAAGCAGAGGGAAACAAACTTTTTCTACACTAGAAATGTAAACACAAATATACATATATAGAATGGCAAAGGAACATATTTTCTTAAATTAATATATACTAAACATTATCCATATCACCCTTTATTTATTTTATACCACAAAACACTCTATACATTGTTGTATCATCTAATCTTGTTACTGTATATAATATACTTAGATAGAATTCCCAGTTTTTACCATTCATATATGCCATTGCCATAAGAAACACGTCCATTATGTAAATCAACTGAGGAAAGTGACCTACACTCTTGAACTCACTTGAACTGGTGATTTACAGCCACAGGCACTTCTATCAATCAAAGACTTTCATGTACAGAGAAAAGAAGGACATGAAATTTTCAGGTTACTTTGTACCCAAAGAAATGTGATCATATGATATTGTACATAACTACCAAAAGCGCTGTTACAGACAAAAAAAAAAAATGTTTCAATACAAGCTGAGGAATCAACTTGCAAAGGGGAAAAAAATAGTGAATCCAACATTGAAAGTTCAAATACTAAGAACAAGTCTTCAACAATCAGTAAAGATTCAATAAAGCTAGCATTTTTTTTATTATAACAGCTTCTGATACCATTTAAATGTCCCCAATAAAAATTAAAAGCGTGACATAATACTGTTTTACACAAAACCTGTACAGATTTATACTCAAGAATGGACATAATAGTTCTTAGTACCTTCAAGGAGGACTAAAGTCTGAAATAAGAGGAGGTGCCCCTTTATAGCAATAAACTGACAATGTCTCAAGGCATCGGCATAGAAAAGAATTACAACTGTTATAAATTTGTTCTCTAGGGCAGCTTATGTCATGAGACAGGAGCTATTCATTCTTTAAAAGAACTTTCAAAGATCACACAGTATTTTATCCATTAAAATGATGCTGCATTGCAAAAGAAAGGATAAATACTATATGTAGTAAAGGAAATACAATATTTTCAGTATATACATATTTATGTGATTATAAAATAATCAAATTTAAATTGACATTACATATAGACTAGACAGATTTCATAAACTTTAAAAATCACAGGTTTTCTTTTAATGCAAACCTAACAAGGATAAACTCCAAATATCTCAAATGCACACAAACATACATATACACACAATATATATTTATTAAATAGCAATAATTATATATAATATTCCAATAACATATATTATATATACATATATGTATATGTGTATAAAGCAGTTCAATTCTTTATCAAAAGCTCCCTTTTCCTTTTAATGATGTAAATTAATATGATATTTTTACTTACTTTTGGTTGCATATTAGCTTTAATACCTTAAAAAATCTAAATATGACAGATAAACTAAAGTACAATATATGACCAGGCAACCAATTAATAAGAGCTTACTGAGCACTTTTTATTTAATTAAAAAAAAAATGTTCTGTACTAGGAACTGCAAGATATAAGAAAAATAAAACCTGCATTATTCTCCTGGAAACTTCGAACTATTTGAAAAGAAAAAAAGTTGTAAAAGTTTACGTAATTTATCAAGTATAACCACTATATAATTATGTGTTCAAATGTATTGCAAAAAAAAAAAAAATGGAAGCTCAAACAGAAATTACTTGTATTCAATAATCAAGGTAATATCAATGTAAAAGTTTCTTAATTTAAAATGCTGTTGAATTCAATAATGAAAAATTAGAAGGAAGATGCAAAAGGAGGGAGGTAGAAAGGAAAAAGGGGAGGAATACAGATGACTTTAGCTGTATTTTAAAGAATGAATTAAAATATAAATAGAATTATAAAAATGATATTTTGGAAGGTTTTACTAAAACACAAAGAAACAGAAGTCAATACAATATATTTCTGATATGTGTGGAGATTGATTTTTCTGAGGACTTAAGGGAAGAGTATAAAAATCAAGGTTGGTTATGCAAATGGGGGCCAAAGAGTATAGAAGATCAAAATGGGTTATTGTTTGGTGTAAATCATAATTTTGTTAGAGGAAAATTAAATAAACACTAAGAGTTTATAATTTTGTTTTAATATAAAGATCATTTCCACATAGGTTTAGCCAAGACTCAGTATGGTATAATGAGAAATACAAAACTGAACTAAAGTCAAAACACTTTTGTTCTTTCCTTGGCTCCTCATTAAATAACTCTATATATCTAAAATGTGGTACTCAAAAGTTATTTACCTTATCTGGTTAGTTAGCATCTCTGTGTTTCAGAATCTCTGCCTGCAAAATAGGATTTATAATGCTAAGGTCATTTTGTGAATTAAATTAGATAATTAATATAAAGTATTTGGAATTTAGAACAAAACACATATCTGGACTATAGGAAATACTTAGCTAAAATTATTGTTACTCCCTTGAACTTCACCACCAGTTCCTTTCATCCTGATCAGATTTTTAACATTGGCACTGAACTATTGTCCCATTCACTTGCCCCTCTTTAGAGTAGTCCTTTTCCACATTCCTATGAATAAATTTCAAAGGAAACCAAATGCGTACTTATTGACAAAGTTGTGGGGAAATCAGTAGCTGTAAAAATGAGAAGCAGCACGTATCAAATGAAAGAGGTTCAGGTGTCTTGATCTGGTATCACTGCAATGGAATTCTAATAAAAATGTGTGGGAGTTTTAGGCACAATGACATATAAGCATACTTATAATGTAGTACTATTGCAAAAGTTGAAATGTTCATGTAGAACGGTTAATTAAATTGTAAATTATGGTACATCTTCCTAATGAAAAACTATATGCCTATTAGAAATGGTAATTAGAAAAATTATGAAGCACTATTGAGAAAAATGAATATAATACATTAAGTGAAAAGAGGCATTATAACAGAATATAAATGTGTATTATGATGCTAATTTTGCAGAAAATGTATATGCATAATAAAAAATATTGAAATGGGATGCATACAAAATATTAGCTTTGTTATCCTAGTGGAACTAATGATTTTTTTCTATTTTCTAATATTCTGTAATGTCCAAATATCTTTTAAATAAAAATTATAACTCAATTTTCTCTTGGTTGCTTAAAGATGCAACACTAATTCCATATTACTCTTAAAAAAAAATCAAGTTCTTTATCATGTCAGGCACAATATATCTCCAGTTTGTCACAACTGCTTTCTAGGCTCATATTCTGTCATTCTAGTTCATGATTTTTCTGTTATGGGAAATTTTTCATTGTTTCCCTAAGTATCATGCATAGATGATTCTGCTGTTAAAGGCAGTGAGTTATGGATTAATTATGAAAACAATTATGATAATAATTATGATGATAATATGAATCACACCCAAACAACATTATTTCATGTCTATGCTTCATTTTCCTCAGGTGTAAGATAGGGATTAGGAATGATAAAAGAATGTACAAAGTTAGGACTTGTTAGGCTTAAAAGAGTTAATACAAAAAAGCATTTACCATGACTGGCCCTTACTCAGTACCATATGGGTTCAAGTTTCATAAAAAAAAAAAAAAAGCTAAATTCATTGAGCACTTACTCTACTGAAAGCTTTGTTCTGTTTTGTTTTGGTTTAAGTAATTCCATTTATGTTTTTACTTAATCTTCTCAAGAATTCTATGGTCTGGATGTTGTTATTATACTGATTTATATATGAGGAAGTCAAGGCAGAGGCAAATTGAATAGCATGTGTGGTAAAAGAGCTAAGGAGTATGCAAAGGAAGTGATGTTTTATTTATTCCTGGACATATTTTGTTTTATTTTTGCTGTTGTTAGGGACTAAAACAAGAAATTCATGCTGAGCAAAGTAAGTCAGATAGAAAATGTTGAAAACCACATGATATCACTCATATGTAGAATATAAAACTGAAAGCAACAAACAAACATGACAAAAACAGAGACTCATGAGAAGGGACAATAGACTAGTGGTTACTAGAGGGAAGGAGGGAAGAAAGGGGGAGATAAGGGTAAAAGAGATCAAATATTTGGTGATGGAAGGGAATCTAACTCTGGGTGGTGAACGCACAATGCAACATACATATAACTTACTGTTGAATGATACATTTGAAACATTTGATTTTGTTAATCAACGTCACCCCCAATAATTTTTATAATAAACAAACGAACAGACAAATGAATAAAATTAGGGACAAAAGGAAGAGCATAGCCAAATTTTCTGACTTTTAATCCATCTTTTTCCCATTGAATCTTACTGTATTATATTGCACTCTTGGGCAAAAATGTCACTATAATATATTTGGAAATGGTGTTCATAGTAAACAGATTTTTAAACTGTTATTTTTTTTTATTAAACTATTCTCTAATAGAAGTTTAGTTCATTGCTGTTTTCAGAGGATTCTTCTTTTTTTTTTTAGGTTAGTGGAAGCTTTAAGTGCACTGGGTAATGCATGAATTTCTTTTCCTCAAAATAAGTTATTTCTGCAAATATAGTTGAGAAGAGGTAAGGTGCTTTGTCATCTTAACCATTTTCAAATGCGAAATTTAGTAGTATAAAGAAGATTCCTATTGTCATTTGACCATCAACACCATCTATAACCAGAGCTCTTTTTGTCTTGCAAAACAAACTCTATACCCACTAGACTATAACTCCCTGTTAACCACTGCCTCCAGCACCTGCACCCACCAATCTACATGAATTCGACTACTCTAGCTACTTTATATAAATAAAATTTTACAGTATTAGTCTTTTTGTGATTGGCTTATTTCATGTAGTATAATGTCCTCAAGTTCCATCGATATTATAGCATGAGTCAGAATTTCCTTCTTTTTCAAGGCTAAATAGTATTTCATACTGTGGCTATACCACATTTTATTTATCTATCCACCTGACAATGGACATTTGGGTTGCTTTCACCTTTTGGCTATTGGAATATGTTGCTTTGAACATGAATGTATATCTCTTTGAGATCCTGCTTTCAGTTCTCTTGAATATAAAAGTGAAATTGCTGTATCATATGGTAGTTCTATTTATTTCATTTTATCTTATTTATTTATTTATTTATTTATTTATTTATTTATTTATGTTTAGTAATTCTATTTTTAATTTATTGAGGAAACCATACTGTCTAACACAGTAGCTTTGTACACAAACAGTGTACAAGGGTCCTAATTTTTCCATATACTTGATAACACTTATTTTCTGTTTTTTTTTTTATGTCTTTGTTTGTTTTCATTGTAGTCATCCTAATAAGTATGAGGTATTATCTTGTTTTTTATTTGTCTTTACCTAATGCTTAATGATGTTGAACATCTTTTTATATAGCATTATATGACCATTTGTATATCTGCCTTGAAATAATGTCTATTAAAGTAATCTGCCCACTATTGAATTGAGTTATTTATTTTCTTATTGTTGAGTTTTAAGATTTCTGTATATAAGCTGAATATTTATTTGGCTATATAAGTGTTTTATATATTCTAGATAGTTATCTATTATCAAATATATGATTTGCAAATTTTTTTTCATTCTGTGGGTTTTCAATCTGCGAAAGTTTTTAATTTTCATGAAGTGTATTTTTTCATTAAAAATGTTTTTGTTTTTTTCTATGTTTTTGGTATCATAACAAGAAATTATCCATTCTTTTAGTTTTAATTTATGTATGTCTTTAGGTCTAAAGTGAGTCTTTTTTTAGACAATTTATAATTAGATCATTGTTTTATCCATTGTATTCAGTTATATTTCTTATCCACAAAACAAATTTTCAAAATTATTTTCTCAGTTTTATGAGATGTTGTTACCAATCAAAAATTGCATGTATTTAAGATGTACAACTTAGTGACTTAATATATGTATACACGGTGAAATATTCAGTGCAATCAAGCTACTTAATATATTCGTGACCTCACATACTTACATTTCCTTTTTTTTCCTCTTTTTTTGTAGTAAGAACACTTAAGATCTACTCTCTGTGTGAATGTCTATGAATTTGGATTACTTTAGATCCCACATATAAGTAATATTATGCAATATTGACTTTCTGCATCTGGCTTATTTTACTGAGCATAATATCCTCTAGATTCTGTTGGTGGGAATATAAATTGCTATAGCCATTACAGAAAACAGTATGAAGGTTCTTCAAAAAATTAAAAATAGACCTACCTTATGATACAGCAGTGCTACTTCTGGGTGTATATTTCAGGAAGTGCAATCAGTATCTTGCACAGATATCTGTGCTTCATGTGTAATTCAATATTATTCACAATAGCCAAGCTATAAAAGCAACCTAAATGTTCATCATTGGATGAACAGACAAAGGAAATGTGACATATATAATGGAATATTTTTTATCCTTTAAAAAGAGGACAGTTCTATCATTACTAACAACATAGATGAACCTCTAGGACATTACATTAAGTAAAGCAACAATTCTTTATTACTCCACTTAATATTTGCTATTCTATATATGCAACAGTGAATAAATTTTCAGATGCAACATTTTACTTAGGACTCAGGTAGTTTTTCATAAGCTGCAATTGACCTCTTCAATTTTTGAGAATATTCAAGCAAGTCCCTATGTTGAATAGCATCATGATTAGAATAGAAATATAGTAATTTCCTTGACTACCAAAATTCTCTAATAAATCCACAAGGGGGAATGTTTAGCAAATTTATTCTAAAAGTACATATTGCTGATATAGAAGTTCAAAGATAGACATTCTAAACAAAGACATCCACCTCGCTGGGCACCCACAAGAGATTGAAGAGTTTTCAGAGTTAAGAACATTGATTCTGCTAGCAAAACAAAATGCAAATAAACTAATGAATTAAAAGAAAACGTTAGTTTTTCCGATGATAGATATAACGTTTTCAAGAGACCCAGCAGGGTTTTCAGCCTGACTGTCCTACACCATTTCTGCTGATAAGATACATGGGAAGCCAAATCCTTATGACTTGATTTGGTAAGAATAATATTTCAGAAAAGTATATACCATTAGTAAAGCAATCCAAAGATACATCAGATTCTGAAAACCTAAGGCACATATCTCTGCCATAGGATTATACTTGGCAAGCAAACCAGATGATGGCATCAATCTGGCAAGCCATTCTCTCCATGACAGAGTTTAGATGGATAAAGCCCTTCTCATTTATTTAATATGTCTGCATAGACTCTATACTTGAACATTGCATTAACTTAAAATTTTATTTGCGCCATTCTTAATTTGGTTGACAGATTTGTGTTCTTAAAGGACATTTCCTAATGCTACCCTTTATATTCAAAGGAAATGAACTTGAATTCTCCAACATACTTGACTATTTTTAGATTCTGATGCGATATGATGATTTGTATCATTTAGCCTGTCCATACTTTTATAATATATTTTTAAAACAATCTATACCCAGGGATGCTGTCATAAGTTGCATGTCATTTCTTTCACTTACATGAGGAGACAGCAGCAGTATTGATCATCACTCACTTTAAATAAGTGTTTGAAATGTAACCCTTGCCTTCTGTGACAGTACACAGAGTAGGTCTTGTAAAGGTGGGGCAGAAAGTACAACTGTTCAGCTTATGGAAGGATAATTACTGAAATATCATTGGAAGATCACAGGGACACCTACATCTTGGCTGCCGAGGGTGGCAGAAGCTCTGAGAATATCACTGCTCTACAAAGTGAAGGAGAATGTATTATTCAGATTACTCTGTCTAATAGATGAAGTTGAGTACTTTCAATTTCAGACTTATTGATACTGACAAGACATTCCAAAATAGGAGATTTCTAGTGTTTGAAGCCAAGAAAATTGGCCCCCATTTTAAACCACATAGCTTATTCCAGCTGTTACAGGCCTCCTCGTCAAGTTGGTTTTATTTAAGCAGTTTAACATTAATAGACTTATTTGAGCAAAGGGAATATTTGAGGTTGATGTTGGCTTAGAAGTCATTTCAGTATCACATGTTCATTCCTGCTTAGAGTATTTCTCTTAAATGGCTCAGAAAAGAAAGAGCTACAGAACTTATAAGTAATCAAAAGCTATTGAGAAGTTATAGATTAATGCTTAGTCATCCATATCTAACTAGTTAAAAGAGAGAGATGGAAATAAAAAAGCTAACTAGCTGACTAATTGGAAGACAGAATATCAATCAATGGATAGATAGATGACAGATAGATAGATAGATAGATAGATAGATAGATAGATAGATAGATAGAAATAGACAGCCAGAAAGATGTATGCATACATACATACATACATACATAGCCCCTGAAATTTATTTTCTATATCTGATTAGTTAGCATAATTTTATGACCCTCTGTGAGATAATACTTTTATACATTGCTTTCATTCTTGAAATAGTTTAGATTTATAACGTGATACTAAGTTTAAGAATTCGTTCCTGTCAAAATTTTTGATTGGCAGCTGTGGCCCTGTGAAGTGGCTAGCAATTTGGATCTCTACAGAAAGAGCATAGCTACTAAAATCAGCCCCCCCATATGTACACACACACACACACACACACACACACATACATACATACATATATATGTAGTAAATATAAAGGTAGCATGTATTTTACTGATATAAATTTTAGACTTAATCAGTTTTACTATATTAAGAAAGTGTTTCTTCTCTTTTAGCATTTTCTAAGACATTATTTTGTTTTATTATACAATTCTCCATTGTATTTCAGTCATTTCTAAGGTTTTGTTTTACAGGTAAATTTGTCCACAGTATTGTACTTACTTGCTTTTATGGAATTTAAAAATATAAATTATTGAGGAAAGGATCATTGGGGAATTCTCACTTAGACCTTTACATAGTTCAATTAATTATTTGTACTTTGAATATTGAAATATTTTGAAAATTATTCTAGAACTATGAAAAATTACAACCAGAATATTATGAATTGCTTCCTCTGTGCTAAACCTCCAGAAATTTTTTTTGGTCATCCACAAATCATGATAATAAACACTAGACATTTTTAACACTCATTATTTCCTAGAAACCTTAACTACATTTTGTGCCTTATATTTCTCATATTGACTTTATAAACAGGATATCATTATGTTCACTTTACGAGTGAGGAAATTGAGAATCAAATCAACTTTCCTAAAATCGCAGTTTGTAAGAAAGAGCATCAGAAATCAAATCTTTGACTCTGATCCAAAGGACTAACTATATTTTCATCTCCTGGATTCTCCTGCTTTCTGGTTTTCAGTCTGAGTAGAAATTAAACAGTTTCAAATACTGGAAATGCTAGCTACAGAACAAAATCCATATAACCCATAACAACATATATTTGTTCTGCGGACACATAGCATATACTTGGTCCACATGTGCCTCGTCTTTGTTTTTTACAGGTAATGCATCAGTGTTTTTCCCTCTCCCATACCCCAGGACTGGTTGTCTCTGATTGTCAGCGAACTTTAGTTAAGAGACCATATAATGTACTCATTATGAACCTTTTTTTTTTTTTTTTTGAGTCATATAAGAGTACACAGCTGGTTCTCAAATGGGGTAATAGTGTGCTCCAGGGAACTTTAGACAATGTCTTAAGATATTTTTGATTGTTACAGCTTCGTGTGTGAAGTGTATGGTTGCTGCTTGCTTCTTGTGGATAGGGAGAGGTTTGCTGCTAAACATTCTACATGTCTCATGACAGTCTCGCTACAACAAACAATTATCAGGTCTAACATATCGAGAGTGCCACGATTGAGAACACTTGGTGGATTCCATTAATGGGTCTGCCTCTCCTAAACTAGGTCATTAGCCTGTTTCAAAGCTTCTCCAAGCCTTGGTTTTATAATCTTTAAAGAAGGGTCTGCTGCTGTCTTCCACGATCATAAGGTAGATGGGAGGCATCATGGGGTAATGTGTGCTACGCATTTAGTACAATGTCAGGAACAAAGTTGGAGGTAAATAAATCATTGCTATAAACATAGGTCACTAATCCCTGCTGTAGTTCATTTATGGTCTTTATTGAAAGTAGTTTAATATCTCAATGTAACTGCGGTTAAATATAATATTTTTGAAATCAGTTTGCAAATTGCTATATCTACAATTTTCTTATTAGTATAAATAACAATTGGTTAAAAGAATGTTTTTTAATTGTTTTTCAAAATATTAAATTAATATCTTTTAATCTTAAAGAATATTCTGAAAATACTTTTTAAATATGTAGAAGCTCTATTTGATGATCTGATCCAGAAATACATTTATAATGCTTATATTGCTCTGTTTTATGGATCAACATATGTAAGCAATAAATTATATCTCTCTATTAAATTCACCTTTCCATCTGAATTCTCCATCCTGTTAGTAAATATAAAAATAAATTTTGTATGATCTCTAAAATTACATGTGCTTCCTACCCTATTCCTGGCAGCTATGGATATTTTCTTTTAAAGGGGAAATAAATTAAAAACTTAAGTTGAAAGTATGTTTTCATATACGTGGGCATGTATATTTTGCTATTTTTCTGTGTTTAAATTTTTAAATATTTCCTAGGGCTGATATTTTAACTGCATATTCTGTAGGCTTCAAGTTTTCTTTTCCCTCTTCTCTTCTGCCTTCATATCATTAATTCAACAAATGTGTATCGATTGCCTAAAAAATTTAGGTCAGGGCTCTGTTGGCCTAGTGACACAGAACTTAGCAATGTATAGTTTCTGCTTTCTAAGAATATACAGTCTAGTAAGTACCCTGACAGATGAGGCTAATCCAGCACATAAACTGACAAGTAACCATTATGAGATATGATAAATGATGTACAAATTTTACCAAAGCTCAAAAGAAGTAACCTATTCTGCATACAGAGAGACGATAGGAAAATTTTTTTCCAGACAGCTCGAAAACTCAGAATTGAAACCTAAAACTATTATTTAGCTTAATCTTAGTAACTGATTTGCTGAAAAGACTAACCATTTTCTAAAATATAAATCTTCCTTAGAAACATGTTTTGCTTAGTTAAAAAAGACCTGCATATTATCAATAAGATAGATGTCATACCAAAAAAAAAAAAGTGAATTTGTCAAACATATAGACTTTTCTAATATTAAAATATAAACAATCACTAGAACAAAAATCTAAGACTACAGAAAGTGAATGCATTCCTGCTTTAGATTCACTATGCAATAATTGAAATCAGTAGGGGCAGAAAGGATAGTGTTGAACAGCTGCATATTCACAGTTCAGAATGCAGGTTGCAGGAAGTGCAGACTCAGGAAGCATTTTACAGCAGTGTCCAACTTCAGAAACTCAGTGGAGGTGAGTGCCTTAAAGTCATTGCCAGGCTCCTAAGGCAGTCTGAGCAGATTGCCTATACTCATATATATTGTTATAAAAAAAAAAAAAGGGAAAAGAGAAATGTTTAAAAATCAGAAAACACTGTTGTTGCAACATTCTTTTTTCGTAACCCCATATTTCTCCTAATTTGTAGTAGGTCCTGGCTCTTAAAGGTTCTAAACTGTGCTTTTTGCCTCTGCATCACTTTCCAATGAAATCATCTCATTTAATTTCCTCTCAGGGTATTCTGACAAGGCTAAGGTCTATTATAAAAGACATAAAGTAGAAATATTTGTTATGTGACTTGTTCTCTTTTCCTGTGAAAGCTGCTTTAATGGGCTAACTATAACTAATGCCTGTACAAGCATCCCCTGGGCACAATTGCACCTTTTCTTCCTTTAAACTGACTATTCTCTTGGTACCTTCACGCATTTCTTTGTCTGGGTTCTTTTTTTCATTTTCCTGTAACTTACTCATTTTTACGATACTCTTTTTTTTTTTTACCTCCTTTTTTTTTTGGCCTATCCATTTGAGTTTTCCTTTCATATCTATTGTTTCTTCCACTTAAACAACAACAACAACTTCTTTATTTCTGTTTAACTAAAGACTTTATATATTCTTCCTCCTCTATTTTTCCTTAATCTATTTCTTTTCCTTTAACTCCTCCTCTCCTCTGTTGCCTCCTTGTCTTCTTTCTTAATTCTGTAATTTATTTTTTATCTTCTACCTCTCTTTTAAAAAATACCTTCTATTGATGTCAATCTTTAATACTTTCATTACTCATTTTTCTTTGTTCTTATATTGCTTTACGCACACTGTTCTTTTATTTTCTCTTTTACCCTTGTCTATTACCCATTGTTATCAAAAAAGAACAGTGAATGACCTATAAATATTTTCTTGCCTCTTATTTATTCACCTACACAATCCTATCATCCTGACCACTATTACTCACTATTTTTATCAGAATCATCAGGAGCTGGTTAGGTTTTTTTAGACTCAGATAAGAGATAGTTTAATCCAGCGATTATAAATAAATATGATAGATTGCCTTGGTTACTAAAAAATGAACTTGTTGCATAAGAATAGGTAAGTGATAAAATTAATCATGTTAACATGATATTTAGTGGGTAGATTTAAAATAAATTTAGTTGAGCCTATGAAAATCTATGCTATTGTCTGTTATACTTAGAATTTTCTATCGAGGTCTAGAATTATGATTACTCTTTCTATTTTAAACAATTGCTTGAACATATTAAAACTTCATTTTTTCCCATGCCATTGTGGTCTCAGATTTAGAAAAATATAAAATACATATATTTAAAAGAAAACCAAATAGCTTTATATAACTTTTTGATGTAGAACCTTATTCACTGACAAGAATGAGCAATAGTTTGTGGAGAAAATCATGGGTGTTTGATAAACAGAGTCAAGCTATTTATCAATTACTGGGCCATAATTTCAAAGTCTAAGTTTATAAAAATTGTATAGTATTTGGCAAGATTAAAGGGAAGCATATAATGTAAACCATTATACCTTATAAAATGTAATGCATAAAGTAAATGTTTATTAGGACTAGTGTGAGAAGGAAAATAAAAACATTTGAAAATATTTGCTTAAGATCCAGTTAGACATTATAACCTTCGGTATTAGAAACCTATCATCATTCTGTGGGTTTCTATAGTGCAATGATTAAATGATTAAGAGATTATTATAAGACTATATATGCTTCAGAAATTTATATATTTATTTCATTTGCATTATATAAATAACATAAATTTGGTAAAGAGAACATCATAGAAATCAAA
>CM053508.1:5748580-5776255 GCA_028627145.1 Eidolon dupreanum
AAAAAAAAAGTATTATGACACCATATAAAATTTCTAGATTACTGATACATTATCATGTCAAAAATTACAAATAATTGTGAGAGTATTAGGCATTTAAAGAAATTGGCTAATCACTAATCATAACTATTCTTTATTCAAGTATTTTCAAGACCTGGCAGATTATACAGGAATATATATTATGATCACTATTCATCAGGAAGCCTAAATTTACCTTAGAAGATAACTACTCTTATGAATATATGTTAGAAAAGTAAATTCATTATAAAAACTCATTTTATTTAAAACATTCAGCAATAGGCTATCTAGAAAACTTTGTTATAAATAATGTAAAATAATCGATTTAGTGAATGTCCAAGTTCTTCTATAAGATATTTTCAAATTGCCAGTGTCACCATTGGGGGTGATCTAAGTCCCTTATTGTCCCAGTGGCGCTGGGGACCTTGCTCCTTTCTGCCGAATCAGTAAAGAATTACAGATCAGCGAAGATGAGGAAAGCAAGATTTAGTGAAGTACATTTTAAGAGAGAAACAGGCTACACCAGAGAGGGCTGTAGCCTTGTGGAGGTGGGGAGGTCTGTCTTATATTTGGACTGTGATGGATGGTTACAAGAGCAGAGCTGACTGATGTGTGAGGTCATTTTGATAGAGAGTTGACTGTTATACAAACTATTGTTAACTGCTCATATTCCTTCCCAGAATTCAGTCTGTTATAATTAGATAAATGAACTTCTTGGAATATGCATGACATTATAATGATAGTATAATGAGGCTTAGATGAAAAGAAGATCAGAGTACTCCTTACTGCACAAGTGTTTGTACCTGGCCTAAACTGGTTGCTATGCTATGGTCATTTATTTCCTTGGACTCCAGGATGTAGGGGTATTGTTACCTAAAAAATGAGTTTTCTCTGGAAGGGCGGAGGGGCGACCTCTTGGGTTGGGTTATCAGTGTTGTCATTTCTATGGTTACGGAGCCAGGCCTTTATCCCTGTCGCTCATGGCTACCTAACTACCTAACTCCAGGAACCTAGTTCTCTTTCTTATGATGCCCACTTCCATTTGCATTGTCACTTTTGTGGGGGGCGGGGGAGGGGGACACATTCTTTTATACAAAAAATGAAAAATCTTTAACTACTAAGAACAAATTCTATGTTACCATTTGGGGGTGATTTGAATTCCAGCGTGGCCTCAGCAACATGGAGGTTGCAGGTAGCAATGCAGAATGGCAATTTGCATTTTTCCTCCATTCTTCTCCATTGACACAGCAAAGAATTACAGGCCAGTGAGATTTAGAAAAACTAAGATTTATTAAAGTACATTTTAGAAGGAGATGGGCCATGCTAAGGAAGACTGTAGCCCTGTGGAATTTGGGAGGTGAAAAGGTAAAAAAATAAAAGAGTACACTCCAAGGGAGGAGCGGATTTTCAGCAAAGAGAGCTGTAACAATGCAGAAATGGGGAGATCTGTATTGTATTGGGGCCATGATGGGTGGTTATAGAGGTGTTCCTAAGTGATTGGCGCGTGAGGTCATTTTGATTGACATTTGGCTGTTACGTAACTCCCTGCCTACTGCACATGCAGTTATCCAAAATTCAGTAGGCTGATTTCGTAGGCAGGTTAGGGTGAAACCTTCTGTGCAAGTGTCTGTGGCCAGATTAAACCAGTAATAAATTTATCTTTTTATCTCATAGTATAAAGAAGGGAGTCTTTAACTATTAATGGGGTGTTCTTTGGGTGATCTTTGAGCCGTCTCTGGGTTGGGCCTCCAATCCTTTGTTCCCCTTGTCGCTCATGTCTGACTAGCTACTTAACATGTATATTTTAACAAATCAATAGATCATTGATCTGGGAACTCCCATTTTTTTTCTTGACTAATAAAACTTAAATTACAGAATTAAAAAATGAGTTTACAAATACATAATATTATTGCTTAACAGATACTGTATTAGTTGAGTACACTATGTCATTTCCCTGTATTATTCTTTTATAGAACCCAGGTTTTGATTGAGCAGCAATATGAATATGCTTGGGAATAAATCATATCCATATAGGATAATTTTCGCCAGTGTTTAATCTAGGGATGGATATAGGGCTGTTTGCCATATGATACCTTGAGCTAAAGTTTCCATATTGCAAAATGAGGCCACAAGCCTCAGAATCAAAGCCAAATGGGGAAGATTGGAGAAAGTCTGTATTCTTAAGCAACTGAAGAAAATCCTGGTCCATCTGCCTTCAGATACCTTAATAAATGCAGGATATATTTCTTATGGTTTGATCTAGGCATAGTCTGGTTAAAATATTACATCTCATACATACGTTGACAAGGGATTATATTATAGTCAAGAAGCTCTAGTTTCCTTAGAAGCAAATGAAGAATAGACAGCAACTTAAATTAACTCATAGGGAGAATATAAAATAAAGCATTTATTTTATTTATTAATGTACATAATTTATTTATAAATTAGAAGAGGAAAATAAGAATTATTTAAGGTAATTTTTAAGCAAGTTACAATATTATATAATGCTTAAGATAATATTATCCTTAAATTACATAATTTTTGTAAACCAGATTTTGCCACAAATAATTTCAGGAATTCTGAGTATTATAACTGTAGCTTAGCTGAAAAATCTTGGATGTTGTGAAAAAGATGTATAGTCTACGGTCATTAAGAAGTTAAAGGATATTTTCTTCCAGTAGCGTTGTCGTTTCTTTTTCCATTGGTATTGCTGAAAGTTGCTATTTTGAACCTTCTATCCAGCACTAATTTAAGTCAACTATGCTAGGTTAAAGTGTTTTACATTTCTTTATTTAGGGGGGTTCATTTTCACTCTTCTACCAGTTTTATGTATTTCTCACATGCTTCTTCACTCATTAGTTCATCTAGTTCTGAAGGGTTACTCATTGTCAGCCTGAGCAGCTAACCATCTTCATAACAAAATCTGTTGACATGCCTACATTTTCTGCAAGAGCTTCATTAATTTCAGCTACTTCTCCCGAGAGAGGAGAATAGAGTTCACTAGCACTTTCACACTTTCCAAAGCACCAAGCTCATTTTGTTCGTTCAAATTTGTCCCTACTTTAAGACAAACTACAAAAGATAACATCTCCCAAAGCTCCTTCTGCAAAATTGCTGATTTCCACTGTTCCGATACGATTTTCTGTTGTTATTCATTTATGTTCCTCTATAAATTTGCATGTGGAGAGCAGTTTGGGGCTGATGCTCAGGGTCCAGACCGCACCCCACCTTCAGGCCCCAGGACAGTGATAGGCAGGGTACAGCCAGCACCCAAGTAGCACTGACACCATGGGCCAGAGCTGCAGGCTCCATATCACTTGTAGTGCTGTGTTCACCTTAGGTATCTCTTAAAATGGAAAATGTGCTCCAAATATGTTGGGAATCATGGTGAAATCTTTTCAACCATAAGTGAAATTATGAATATGCATTTCTTGTACAAATTATTGTCTTCTTTCTTAGGAAAAGATAGAAATTTCTTTCTACACCCTCCAAATATAAAATCCTGTTCTCTTCAGATTTATATAGATCACTAGACCTCACATTTTGGCTTCCATAATACCTTTACACTTTTAAAAGTTATTGAAAACTTCATATAGTTTTATTCTTGTGTGTTGTATTTATATATATTTACCGAATTAGAAATGAAAATTTATAAATTTGATTAATTTGAAAGTCAACGATAATAATTTTAACCTAAATAACATATTTTATAAAAAATATATTCAAAAACAACAACAAAAAAGAAATTATTGAGAAAAATGCAATTATTATAAATTTTTTCCAACTCTCTTTAATATATGGCTTACTGGAAGGCAGTTGTTTTCCTATATCTGCTTCTTCAATCATGCTGTTGAGATAATAATATTTTGGTAGTTATATAGAAAGAGAATGCATCCTCACACAGATATATAGTTGAAAAAGATCAGCCTTTTCATATAATTGTGGTTATTCTTCAATGCCATACCAAAACTCAACAAGCAATAGTTTGTTAAAATACAGTAATGATGTGGAATCTAAAGTCATGTAAACTTCTTCAACTCCTTTATATTCAAATCCATTGGTCTGTCTTACCCGTTGACTGTATATTTTACCCATGTATGAATGTGTAACATTATGTGTTACTCATTTGGAAAGTATTTACTCACTTTCCATACATTTTGAGTTTTGACATTCCATTATAAAATATAAAATAAAATTAATTGACATCAAAACTCATCAGAGACATCTTTAAATATCGAGAAGTTATTATGTCCATGATTATAGATAAAACTTTTGAAAATTCTAATTTCACTTGAAAACTTGAATTTTATTATTAGTTTTAAAAAAATACTGTGAGTTCTTTTTCTTAAAATGGAAGAATCAATTAGTTTCTTTTAAGGAAAATTCTGCTAAATATCCAAATTTGAAAAACCATAGTGTTTCTATCAGTTGTCATTTCAAGTAAAAAAAAAAATTTTTTTTTTTTTAAATAAAAATAACAACTAGTTCATCCTTCAACCCAAAGGAAAAACACAAGTGCTTTCTTTGGAGACATCTATCATGCTCTGCAACAAAAGTGCTTCAAGTGTATCTCTCATTTGGTCACATTGAATATTAAATGTTACATCTACGAGTACATGATTTAATAAAATTGATTATATTTATAGCTTCATCAGGGAGATGACTTAATAAAAGTGTTTTTTGGGTCAGTGCTGGTGGTAGCTCCCCCAAGTTCACCTCTCTCAGGGTATGGAGTTGGATCCAGTGACTATTAGAATAGTCAATGCCACTGACTTTTTGTGTAATTAGTCATCAAGAGTCACTCCCACCATTACTGGGCGGCATTACTGGAAATATCCACACAGGTAACAAAGGCAATTAACATCTTCGTATTAGTATGAAAGTGGTTTTGATCTTATGAACCCCCTGAAATGGTGCCTGGTTCCCACAGAGGTTGACAAACTGCACAATTATAGAATACGACTCCATAGCCATATTATATAATCAATCATCAAGGGAAAAATACTTGAAGAATATGTAAAGCAAATTATAAACCCAGGGAGACATGTTTTGCATTTGTCCTGCTGCTTAACAGATAGCCTTATTCATAGTAACATTAAAATATGAAATGTAATTGATGTGGATTAGTAATTCAATAATGAACTTGATAGCATTTTCTAGAGGGCAGATAAACTTCTTTAAGAGTAAGAGAAACCGAAAGGTTTGTTTCACATTATTTTATTTTTTGATTCCAGATCAGCAAAAAATTCTATTACATTTCTAGAACAAAAGTTGTTTCATGGTTAAACTTCTAATTTACTTGAGAGTCAGCATACCAAACAATAAATTTCAGGTTTCAATTTCACTCCTATTATATATGTTCAATTGTGTGTCTTGAAACACAACAGATATTTTATTTTTTTCTTTGCTTCTTCTAAAAAAACAGAACAGTATAAAATATACTTTTTATAAAATGGAATGTCAGTACAAATGAAACATACTCCTGGACATAACCAAAATTAGTTTATATAACTTTCAGCATTACTTTACTGAAAAACAAAAACCTCAACATATGTTACACATATTGATATGCTAAATTTAGATAGATTTAAAGTCTTCCCTGTATTGCTTCCCTGGAGCTGAGAATTCTAGCATGCACAGTGCATTCTTTAGTATAATTGAAAATGATGGCTTACAATATGAATTTGATAATCAATTATAGAATACAACTCCATAGTCATATTATGTAATCAGTCATCAAAGGAAAAACACTTGAAGAATATGCATTAAATTTCAGATTCTAATTAATGTGGCATATTGATCTTAAACTTGATGCACATATGAAAGCTTTCATTGATTTGCTTTTTAAAAGATGATTCTCTAAAATGATTTAGAGGAATATTTGCAAGTGAAATTCTTTTATTTATTTTTATCTACAATAGTACCAATTAAAACAGTATTTTAATTTAAATATTCATAAATGGCGCATCTCTGAATGATATTGAGAAATAGGCAAGTGACAGATTGATCTTATGCAACTATGCAATTAAAATAATTTGCTGGGCCTATTTCATAGGAAATGAAACCCATAATCTTACTTCTTTATAATTTCAATTAGACTGCAGATTAATTGATGATAAATTCCTTTGCTCTTTTATATGGAAATAAAATGAAAATAATAAAAAAAGTATTTTATGTGGAGTTATGAATTATAACAGTAGGCAGTTAAATATACATGTAATTTTAAGTACTAACAGGAAGTAGGAAAAATAGTAATTCAGCATATTCTTCTTACTACTTTTACTTTTTAAACTAGATAATGATATACCCTGGGAAGAAATCTGCATTTGATGTTTCTCTTGTTGAGGGGGGTGGGAATACAGAATTTGGTGATACTGGATTGTAAGAGATTTTTTTCTAATAATCAAGCTATATTTTTAAATTTCGCTTCATGACCTCTGTAATTTAGATGTCATATTATCAAAATTTGATCCAGTCACCACTATTATATACTCTTTTCCTACATTAATTACTGATTCACAATTAGCAGAAAGAAAACGATGCTGTTTAAATTTTTCATTCAAATGCTAATTACATGAAAACTTTCTATCACACATATGATGAATTTATCTTATTTTTTAATTATTTTTATGGGTGAGAAGTGGGAGGTATGAGAAAATATAAAGGCCCTGGCCAATGGGTTTTATATGTTAATTTTTTTTCAGCTTTATTGAAGTAAAATTGAAAAATAAAAATTGTATATATTTAATGGATATAAGATGGTGGTTTATTTATTAAATGTCTATTGAATATTTATTTAATGCTAGGTTTTGGAATGAATTGAATAATGAAAACCAGACTGGAACCCTGCACTCAGTATAATTATAGCCTAAAGGAGAAGAAGAGAGCATTTATTAAATAGCCACAGAAATTAACGTAAAGGTGTGACCATAATATGTACTTTGACTCCGAATACTTCATACTTTTATTAATTCATGTCATAGGAGATTTATCATATTAGGTCATTTATGTGTCTTTTAGAAAGATACAATTGAACTGATATATGAAATATAAGAACAAATCTATTATTTAATAAATCTTTATCTAAGAGAAGTAGAAAACAGCATTACATTCAGGTGGAACAGCATGGGCAAAGATGCTCTAGCATGAGGAACTAGAATGGCCAGTGGGACTAGAGTGGAGAAGTGAGATGATAGCAATGAAGAAGGGAATGGTGAATGGAAATAAAGAAAAAATTTAGAACTTAGCAATAAATTGGATAGGAGTGTCTTATGTAGAATGAAAGGTCTTATAAGATGCCTAAGTTTCTGGCTCAAGCAGTTTTGTAAATTCACTGAGATGATACTGGGAGAGCATCAAGCTTTATCTCTATGGAGTGGAGATGGGGAAAGGTGGTATGGGAGAGGAAATGAAGAAGATGAGCAATTTGGTTTTATACATTCGAAGGTTTATTTCCTCTTGAAATATCTAGAAATAAATATGAAACTGGACAATGAGCTAGAGTCTGGAATTCTGTGAAGGGCTTTTAGGTAAATTTGCAAGTCAAAGTTTATAGAGATAAATATTGAATCTTCAGACTTCAGGAATAAAAAGTGAAAGGAGAAAGTGTCTATGTACCAAGACTTGGGCGAACTCTAGGAGAGTGAGCATGAAAAGGAGATAGAGAGGCCAAGGGTGGGTTATGGGGAGCCCGGGAGAGTTTTGTGATACAGAATCCAAAAGATAACAATGTTTTAAGAAGAAAGAGGGGTCCTTAGTTTGCATTTCACAGAGAGGTAAATTAAATAAGGAGTCTGTCTTGTATGAGATACCTAAAATAGTCACACTCACAGAGGAAAAGAGTAGAATGGTGGCTGTCAGAGACTGGAAAGGAGGAGATAATGGAGAATAGTTATTGAGTGAGCATAAACTTTCAGTTATGCAAGATGAATTGATTCTGGAGTTCTGCTGTGCAGTATTGTGCTTATAGCTAATGATATTGTATTGTACATTTAAGTTTGTTAAGGGGGTAGATCTCATGGGTGTTCTTACCACAATAAATAAATGCATACATACATACATACATACATAAAAATTTAAATAAATAAATAAATAAATAAATAAATAAATAAATAAATAAATAAATAAGTAAATAAGTAAATAAATAAGAAGATGGGGACTAAAAAATATCCTTGGTTTTACAGACATTGCAGTGAATTAAAACTTTTATATGAGGCTTTTTGAAAATCTGGTAGATTGAAGGCTATTTCAGAGTGGATCGATGAGTGAGTGGAGGGTGATGAGACAGAGAGAGCCACCCTAGAAAGGTTTCCTGACAAAACAGTTTAAAAGGGAGAGTTTAAATCCGAGTGTGCATTTATATGCTATGAATACTATGTATATATATATATATATATATATATATATATATATATATATATATATACACACACACACACACACACACACACACACACACACACACACACACACAAACACACACACACACACTATAGGTAATACATTCTTCAACAATGTCAGCTTACCTTCTAAGATGAACTAAAAATATTAATAGTTTTCAAAGATTAAGCATTAAACAGATATTGCAGATCAAATATGGGAAGTTCTGGAAGAGAAACTTTTAGTAGTTGAAAATCAAATCAGGACCTCTGACTTACCAGGTTTTGTTTAAAACCATGTCTTTGTTTTTTGTTTTTGTTTTTGTTTTTGTTTTCTGTCAGTATATGCATTTAACTATTAGGTTATTAGGTTTAGCAACCTGAAATACACAACTCAATGTAACACCACTTGCATTATTCTAAATGTAATTTAGAATATATAAACTTAGAGGAAATAGCTTAGCATTTTATGAAAAACTGATAAAATATCAGAATGCTGAAATGATCTATTATTGTAATGCTGAATACCTAACTAGACCCTGTTTAGAATTTTGATTTTAGTCACATGTTTATTGATTATATTCCTATAATAAGGAATTTTAGGTGGCATTTCCAAAGCTGACCCACACATTTATATGAATTCGAATGTGTATGTATATACCTGCACACACATTTTTAATACTCAAGTTTCTGTTCATTGGGAAATATTCACATTTATGAGGGGTTCCAACTTGGAATTACATAAATTGTTAATCTGAGGCACTAGCTCACATGTATAAGACAGGAATTCAGTGCCAGAATTAGAACTGAGTCTCCAAAGTTGAGGAAATTAACAGAGCTAGATACATATCTGCATGTTCAAGATTGAACTAAAATTATTACTTACTGTTTACAGATAAAATAAATAAAAATTTTTTTCAGAAGCATGGTATATTTTACTAGTCCATGGTAACTTTACATGGGCTTTGGAAGGAGGTGGAGATTGTAAAGATTTCTGATAGTACAGACTCAGGGACTGACTGTTCTCTCTGATGTTTCTGAGGTTAAAATCTGTTTGACATTTTATACTTTTGCTTCTGGTGAAAAACCTTAGTCTAATGGATGTACCTTGTTAATACTTGATGGTGAAGTTAAATGAAATGGTGTCTTAGAAACAGAAGATTAGTGACTATTTTGTATAACTTTGCACATTCTTCCTCCCCTGTACCTGTAGAAATACTTAATATTGAGCTTTAGTTTATCTCATTGCAGGAAGAAAAAGTACAGTAAGCAAAACTAGATACAAAGGTTACATAAAGAGATACAAAATAATATTCCAGTCTATCCACTAATATGAGACATGAAATCTATAATTCCTGATTTAAATATTTTAGACCATGTGATGAAAGTGACTATCAGAATTAGAGGTTTTTATTCTATTGGTTAAGAGGGTTCTTAGATGTTTCTTAAAGGAGAGGAAAAAAAACATTTTGGATCAATTGAATGTAAAAAAAAAAAAAGACAAGTGCCATTCATGTTTATTCAGTTTGCTATTTAGAGATAAGAGTTGGGGATTGGCACAGTTTTGCAAAATTGCATAGTATTGTATTAAGGTTCCTATTGTTGTAACAAATTGCCACAAACTAAGTTGCTTTAAACAAAGACATTTTAGTATATCTTTGAGGTAAAAAGTACAAAATGGCTGTCACAGGACTAAAATCAAGGTGATGGCATGACTGTGTTCCTTCTGGAAGCTCTAGGAAAAATCCATTCCCTTGCTTTTTCCAGATTCTAGGAGCTTTCTGCGGTTTTTGGCTTGTGTCCCCTTCTTCTGTCTTGGAAGTTAGAAAGATAGAATCTTCAAATTTCTCTCTGATGCTGCTTTTGTTCTTTCATCTCTTTCTATGGTGTGTTTAAGTATCTTGTGATAACATTGGGTTAGACCAGATAATCCAGGATAATCTTCCTATCCTGTGGCCATTAATTTAATCATATCTTCAAAGTCCTTTATGATATGCAAAATGAAATATTATAGATTCTAGAGATTAGGATGTGAACATCTTGGAGGAAGCATTATTGTGTCTGACACAAGCAGTATATTCCTTTTCCATTCAAAAAATAAATATTTCACTATCTCTTTTTTTTTAAATGAAGGGAAAAGCCTTGTGAATTCCAATACCTATTTACTGAAACCTCATTAACAAGATCCCATTATCACTGTTTCCTTGAATACCTGAATCCTCTCTTTGCCTGAGTTCCTTGTTAGCACTCCATTGGCACCTCCTTAGCATATTTCTATTAGCGCTTTACAGTTGTATGAATATATATGATTATATATTTATTATATGAATGTATGTGTGTATGTCTATATAGATATATATAGTCTCAATGTTTTCGCTAAATTCAAATCAAAATGAGTCATAGTCACTTAAGCTTTGAAGGAAAAGTATTTCAAATATGAAAATATGTAGCCCAATAGGCAAATAACATATTTCTCTCCTCATTATCATCTCCTTCTAATTTGCATTCGTTTTCTTTCAAACCATGACAGGTGCTGAATGCTAATAATATATGTTCTAACAGCAGATATTTCAGGTCATTACTTTTGGAATCAAACTCCAGAATCAAATGCCAGATGAATAGGGTTACTACAGAATATTTGGGTATATTACTGAGTATCTAGTATTATAAGTAGACCATCTGTTACATTTAACATTATTTAAATGCAAAATAACAATGTGTTATACAAGTTTGGAGTGGTGACTATATTTCTTTTAAATGATCATAAATGAAATATAATGTTTTAATATAAGGAAAATAAATTAATCTGTGGATAAAAGGTAGATCTAGTCTCTTTAGTTATTTTAATTATGATAGACTTTGCACCCTAAACACAATCATTCAATACATCTTTATGTCTTAAATCCTCTGATAACAATATGACATCTAAAGTCAAGTAATTTACGTGGAATTAAAATGGAAAAAAATACTATTGACATGTTGTCGTAGATATGGTGACATGTGCTTTTTCTTCTGAATTCATATACATAACAACATGGTATGCTTTTTATTTATTTATTTATTTTCTGACATTATGTCTTTGTTTCCAAAGATATGGGGAACAATTTGGCTTTTATCATATATACATAACTGCGTAAAGAAATTCTCTTATATTTGGAGGCCTGGCAAGGAAACAAAATCAGTAGAGATGGCTGGATAACAAGAGGTGCATTAGACCAAAATGAAGTATCCAGAAATATTAATTTAAAAAAGTATTTTACGGAAAAAAAAAACCAAAAACATTAATGCCCAATATTAGGGATAAAAGCCTAGCTGTTAGAAAATTTGAGATTCTGAGGATGGAGTGTTCTGTTCATATGTATTTACCATTCAGAATTTTATCCTTTGAGCCAACCCACACGGCTACTATTTACTATTCCCTGCTTTCACTAAACTCAAGCTTAGGATTTCTGCTGTACAACTCAGTTTCTCAGATACCTGTTCACTATTTTCAAGCACATATATTTCTATATTTTCTCACATTCATTTTACTGATTATCTTTCCTCCATCCGATGTAGTGTCTCTAACTGTACTAACATTTTTCATCATCAGATGGAACCCTGATATTGTTGTCATTAAAGTTGTTTTGTAGATACATATATTTATTCATTTCCATTTTCAAGAAATACCTTTTTTCATCCCTTTACTTTTAGTCTGTGTGTGTCTTCAATCTGGGTCTTTTGTAGGCAGCATATGTTTTGGTTTTGTTTTCTTATCCATTCGGCCACCTTATGTCTTTTGATTAGATCACTTAAACCCTTTACATTGAAAGTAATTATTTATGGATATGTCATTATTGTCATTTTATTATTCATATTACTTATCTTTAACGTTTCTTGTAATACTGATTGGTAGTGATGAACTCCTTTAGCTTTTTCTTGTCTGGGACAAATGGAATCTTTTAAGACTGGCTTCTTTTAATTAGCATAATAAATTTGAAATTTACCTAAGTTGTTACCTATATGAATTAATACACAGTTCATTTTAATTGATGAGAGTTGTATCCAATGTATAGACATACCACAGTTTCTTTATCCATTCATTCCTTAAAAGACGTTTGGCTAATGTCCAGTGTTTTGCAAATGTGAATAGTGCTCCTGTATTTGTATATATGTTTCTATTGTGAAAATGGCATTGGTTTTTCTAGGGTAAATGACTAGAAGTGGCACTGATGGTCATATGATAAATGCACATTCAACTTTATGAGAAACTAACAAACTCTTTCAGTGTGGCTATACCATTCTCCCTAGTAATTAAGAATTTATGTTCCCCCTTATCTTCATTATCATTTATTTCTTTTTTCATTTTTTTATTTTTAAAATCTTTTTTTCAGTTCTAATATATGTGAGTTTTGATAACTCATTATGATTTAAATTTGCACTTTTTTAATTACTAAGAAAATTGATGATTTCCTAATTGTTAATTTATAATTCATAAATCTATGTTGAATTATATATTTAGATATTATACCCATTAATTTCTAGGTTGCTTATTTTCTTACCAATATTTTTTAAATTAAGATACAATTTATTATGCCACAAAATTTATACTTACAAAGTGTAAAATTTAGTGGTTTATAGTATATTTACAAGGCTGTGACACCATTATCACAATCTAATCCCAGAATATTTTTATCACCACAAAAGGAAAACCCATACCCTACAGCTACCATTGCTCAATACCTCCTACCCCCTAGCACAAGATAACCACTGATAAACTGTCAGTGTCTTATAGATTATTCTGTATACTTTACGTAAAGGAAATCCCACAACATATGCCTTTGTTTCTGTCTTATTTCATTTGGCATGGTGTTTTCAAAGTTCATCCATGAAGTAGCATGTATCATACATCATTTCTTCTACACTTAAGTAATATCAATTGCAAGTCTATTTGTACCACATTTTGTGGTTTTGATATACATTAACCTAATGACTAACAATGTTGAGCATCTTTTTGTGTGTTTATTGGTTATTTATATATCTTCTTTGAATAAATGTTTATTCAAAGATCTCCCACTTTTTAAAAATACTGTGTTTTCTTTTTATGGTTGAGTTATGACTTCTTTATATATTCTGGATACTCCCTACGTAAGATATAGGATTTCCAAATATATATCACAATCTTTAGATATCTTTTTACTTTATTGATATCATTTGATTTTTTTTAATTAGTAATTGTATTAGCATGGTATATTTTCATCCATCCCTTTACTTTTAATGTATATGTATCTTTTTCTTTAAAGTGGATTTCGTGTAGATACATATGGTCAAATTTAGTTTTTTGGCCCCCTCCAACAATCTGTCTTTAATTAGTGCATTTAAACCATTTATATTCAGATTATTGGTACAGTTGAATTAATATCTACAATAGTTTTTGCTGTTTTGTATTTGTTGTTTTTGTTCTTTTCTCCTATTCTTGCTTTCCACTCTTTTTCTGCCTTTTCGTGATTTTAACTGAGTATCTTATAAGATTCCATCTTTTCTTTCTTCACATATTGGTTTTATTTCCTTTTTTACTTTTTTTAGTGGTTGCAATATACATTTTCATTTAATCCAAATCCACTTTTAAATAATATTATACCACTGCATGGGTAGTGTGGGTACCATATAATAACAAAATAATTCTTATTTCTCTTATTCTTTATATCATTACTGTCATTTATTCATGTGTGTAATATATACATAAACATATGTAATTGAATGCATCATTGCTATTATTTTTTAAATAAATTGTTATCTGTTAGATCAATTAGAATAAGAAAAATAAGTTTTATTTTTCCTTCACTCATTCCTTCTTTGATGATCTTCCTCTATGTAGATCTGAGTTTCTGACCTATATTATATTCCTTCTCTCTAAATATTTTTTTTTAACCATTCTTGCAAGGCAGGTCCAGTGGCAAATGATTTCCTCAAATTTTGTTTGTCTGAGATTGTCATTATTTCTTCTTCATTTTTGAAGGATAATTTCTCATGACACAGAATTCTAGTTTGGTGTTTGTTTGTTTGTTTGTTTTTTCTCTCAACACTTTATATAGTTTACTCCACTCATCTTGATTTCTTGGTTTCTGAGGGGAAGTTGAATGTAATTATTATCTTTGCTGCTCTATAGGTAAAGTATTTCTTTTCTTCTGTATTCTTTCAGGATTTTTTTCTTTATCTTTGATTTTCTATACTTTGAATATGATATGTTTAGATGTTTTTTGGAGTATTTTTCCCTCTTGGTGTTCTCTGATATTATTGAATCTGTGGTTTGGTATCTGACATTAATGTGGGGAAATTTCTAAGTCATTGTTGTTTTAAATGTTTTTTTTTCCATTTCTCTTTTTCTTCTTCCACTGGTGTTTCCATTTATCCATATATTATACCATTCGTAGTTATCCCACAATCCTTTGATTTTTGTCAGCCTTTATTCTCTCTCCTTCTAGGTTTTCAAGGATTCTGTTGCTAGATCTGGATGCATTGAACTAGTGGTTAGACCAGCCTGACCTATGACCTTGTTGTGTCTAATAGGATCAAGCTTATGATGGGCAGTTTTTAGCAATGTGGTCAGTTTGTCTTTAATATCCAGGTCTTGCCTTTCTACAAAGGCACAAAAGCATGGCAAGAGTTGTTTATCAAAGAAATTTTCATGAGCTCTACAAGTTCATTTTCCCTGCACATATAACTCCAAGACCAGAGGGTCTACTGGGCTGCATTGTGCACTAAGCAGGCTTGTTTGAACTGCGGCACGGAACTACTGCACAGCCTCCTTTTGCTGTGGGTCTTACCCACATCTGGCAACCTCTTCTGTCACCCAGTATATCCACAGGAGCAACATCTTCAAAAAGGAGAATCCTTTAGAAGCTGAAGAGGAATCTCTAGGTAAGAAAATGTATGAAATGCCATATTGTTTTTTATTCTCAAGTTTTTATTTTTTTTTTATTTTTTTTTATTTTTTTATCCTGATAATGTGCTGCTGGCCACTAGAGACCTAAACCTGCCATAGACATGATAGGCTGCTGAATCTTCACAGAGTTTATCTTTCACCTTTGAGGGTGCATGTGCTTTCTTAGACACCCAGTGTATTAGGTACCACTTGCTTATTCTGATTGGTCAATCTAATACCATTAATGAACTTTTTAGTGATGCTGGTGTCACTCGCAGCAGTACATTACTCTTATCTTTGATAAATAATAGTCTTTCTGATGTTTTCTGTAGAAGATAATTCTCTGATAGGTCTTCTATTCATGTGCATTATCTCCATTTCAATATAGTTACTTCTCTGAAACATCTGTCATGGCAATTCTGGTATTTCAACTATGATCAGTGTAAGACATTCTAGTAGCAATTCTCGCCATCTTCTAGGAAATTGTTAGGATGCTACATCCTATAAATTGAGAGTGTACTCTGAAATCAAAATATTCTTCCCTAATCAATTTTATATATCATTCATATGATCAAGGACCCTCAAACTTCCTCCCCCTCTACATTGACTCAGCTATTGCTCTTATAAAGAAGTTATATCTTACAATTCCTTGGGGAAATAATTCCTTTCTTCCCTTAGGGAGACTGGCATGTCCCTGGTATTATGATATAACCTTAATTTTAGGTCCAATGGCCAGGAGAAGAGATGGGGGCGAAATCTGAGTGGAGGTATTTTTTTTTCCATGGAGAGTAGAGGATTCTACGATGTCTTTAGCACAAGATGAAGACAGATGCTAACTTTTAATAGGCAGGAACTGGTCATATGAGCAGAATCAGAAGATTCAAAGAAATCTTAAAAATTAGTTTCTTCAGGGTATCCATGCAGATGTCATCATCTTATGAGTTGGGGAACCAGACTTTTCCAATTAGAACCTTGATCTTATTTTAAAAGAGCTGCTATTCTTAGACATTAAACCATGAATAATGATTAGCCACTTGCCTCTACGTCCTGGACTTGGTCTTAAAACTGTTCCTATGCTCTACTATCAAGATGTAGAAGATGGAAATGTCTTTGTATAAAATTAAGGATGCCCTCTAACTTTCATACCTGGCTTTAATTGACTGGTACGTCAACTGTTTATTATCTTGCTATAGAGTCTTAATAGCAGTTAACATAGTTATCTAAGTCTATTTTTCTTATAACTTCTATTTCTTCTCTAGATCTCAAACGTTTGATATATAGCACCATCTATGGTATTCTCTTCTACCAGTGCACCCTGCCAATTCACCATCAGTACATGTTTTAAAAGTTGGACAGCCAGGGGCTGTTTTCTAATTTCTGTCAGTGATGGGAGTTATCACTTCAAACTGGATTCTCTTATAATTTGTTTTCTCAGACAACTCTGACATCAAATTCTTGCAGTTCCCTAGAAGCAGAAGTTAGAATAGTGTTTTGGGTACCAATTATTTATCATGGATCAATAACTGCGAAGAAGGAAAAGAGGCAGGGATGGTTAATTTATCATCTAGGATTATAAAACCTTGGCCAAATCATTAAGGTCCTCTGGAGCAAGTAGATTTCCATGTTGAACTGAGAAGTCCAGGTATTTATAACCTCATATTGCTCAGGAAATGACTTCAGATGAGATACTCTGAAGCTGAGTTAGATCTGGAAGTGGCTGAAAATGGAGATTGAGTGCTGTTTGCGTTCCCCACAGCCAGGCATCAAAGCTTCCCTTTGAAGGGGAATCTGGGAAGAATACTTCCTTGTCTGTCACCCTGACAAAAGAAGTTGCAATGTGGAGATGGTTTAATTAAAATATGCTTCTAGAAACTGGGCTTAAAATATTTCCTGATATTTACACCATAAATTTAATAAAATCTTTTAAAATTCATGCAGGAAAGGTGTAGCTATTTCCTCAAATTGTCATGGTGTCCAAGAAGGCTAATGAATGGGAGAAAAATTAGATCAAATAATAGCTGGAGCTCTTGGATTCTGTTCTGAATTTTGAAGTCCCCCCCCCATTGTTATTTAAAAAATAGTTTAGAGAGAAAAAGTCACACAAGTAAGGGAAAAAGGGTTGGCAAGGTCAAAACCTATAATCTACAATTGGCAGAAACAAGGCAGACTGGTAGTGAAATATTCATTTTGGCAATAGGTAGTCAGCTAGTAGTCAATTTAGCCTCTTGATTAAAGACCAAGTACAAACTTCCAGGAAATGAACAGGAAACACTAGAGAGGCTATGTATGTTGAATCTTCAGGGAATTTGTTAAGTCTTTCAAATACTAAGAT
This sequence comes from Eidolon dupreanum, assembly GCA_028627145.1. NCBI lineage: Eukaryota > Metazoa > Chordata > Mammalia > Chiroptera > Pteropodidae > Eidolon > Eidolon dupreanum. Next base: position 5,766,210 of record CM053508.1, read on the forward strand.
GAAGAGTTCTAAATCAGTTGAATAATTCATAACCTAGTGCTTTTGGTAATATTGAGAATTAACACTATGCAATGGCTTCAGAGGTACACAAACAAACCCAATGCTGCTGGCTGTTTTTGGATGTTCAAGAAAATATGTATGATTGCTTACAAGTATTCTGTTCATAAAATGTGACTTGGAGAAATAAAGGTTTTTCTTCATCTTGAATTAAATTTGAGCTACAAAGCATATACAAGTTGTACATTTAAATATTACAATGAATTCCTCAAACTAGAGAAGTAAATGTCTTAGAAAATGCAAAAATTTATGCTTTTTAAAAATGTATAAATTTACTAAGGAAAAGAACATAATGGAGCTTTCTATACAGGTTCTTTCTTATTGTGCTGTTGTGGTTCTGAAAGGTACATATTTGTCTATGTAAGCTTTTAAAATTAATACAGCCATACATAAAGGAAAAAAATCAATTCTACATGTCAGCATGCATATATTATAGCTGAGCTTAGAGAAAAAGCAGATCTATCCTATGTCTGTGTGCTGTTTTTAAAGTCTTTAGTTGTTAAAATGCTATATATTTTAAGCTTTCTTTTTAATAGGAAATATTTATTCTTTATTGAACTATGATTTAAATTTGAAATTCACTAAATACGACAATGTCCTTTTAAGATATAATGACCATATTAAATTTTATAATTTTACCTTATCATGTAAAAACTGTAAACTCATGTTTCCTTATAATAATAACGGTTGTGACTGATGAAGTACTGTTTTGTTTGTTTTGTTTTAACTTTTTTAAATTACATTTGACATACTTTATTATATCAATTTTAGGTGCAGAACATAGTGATTAGACATATATATAACTTACAAAATGATCCTTGTATTAGTCTAGTACCTACCTGGCATTATGCATAATATATATACATATTATAATATTATTATATTATTATCTATAGTCCCTATTCAGTATTTTACATCCTCATAATTGTTGGTAAAGTATAGTTTATTGAAGAATTTTAGTTTATTACTCCAAATTTTTGTTATTACTCAGTCATCCTATGTATTTGAGTGGGAAAATAGAATGAAGAAAAACTATTCCCCCAGTGCTGTTATGCTCTTCGTGCTGTGCTAATAAATCGTTCACCAAAATGATCACACTTATATACCCTGTGTGGTCAACATTTTGCTCTTTATGGAAAGGAAGACTATGTGCTTCACAGAAAACCCCTCCCTCCCCAAAATGAGGAATGGAGCTGTTCTCAAGTCCAAGAGTGGGGTGGATTTTCATAGATTGCAGAGATATTCGTCTGAAAAGAAAAAAACAAAGCATTAGAATAGATTCATTCCAAGACCATCATTGTTGATAGACAATTTTCCACGAGTCTCTTGTGAACAAGAGTGAAGGCCTTACAAAACTTTGCTCCAGACTATCTTTTCTAGACCTTCATATCATAAACAGTCTTGTACAGTTTCATATGAGAGCTCCAGTTCCACCATATTCTCACAAATACTAATGCTGTCAGGTTTTTTTTTTTTTTTTTTTTTTTTTTTTTTTATGCTAGAATTTCTGATGGGGGCATAGAAGTATTTCATTGTGATTTTAATATTAATTCCCCTCATGATTAATCATTTCAACATCTTTCCATGTGCTTATTGATATTGAGAATATTCTCTTTTGTAAAATTTCTTTCAATTTTTTGGCACTTTTTAAATGTTTTTTTTTTAAAGATGTATTTTATGTATTATGTGTAAAAATCCTTTGTCGGATGCACAACAAATATATTCTCCCTTTTTTGTGGCTTTTTCTTTCACTGTTTTAATAGTACATTTTAATAAGTGACAAATCATGGATTAATGAAATCTATTTTATGAATCTCTGTCTTTTTGGTTTCTATTGTTTGTGTCATGTATTTCAAAAATTTACTTTGATTTCTCCAATACCATAAATATATTCTCCTATGTTATTGCTTAGAATATTTATGTTCAATCTTGAAACAAATTTAATTTGCTTATGATCCTTTGTTTTTCAATATATAATATAATTTCCTTATACACATTTTGTTGTGGTGTTTGTATCTATTTTTATGACAGAGATTAGACTATAATTTCCTTTATTGAAATATCCTTGACAGATTTTTCTGAAAATATACATTGTTCATACTCTGTGAAGGGTTTTTTGTTTTCTCTATACTGTGAAAGAATTTATATAAATTTAATAATATTTTATTCTGTACGTTTGAGAAATTTACAAGTGAAGTAATCTAAGCCTGGATTTTTTTTTTTCTTGAAGTTTTTACACTCAAATTCAATTTCTTAATAAATGTAAGATTATTTGCACATTCTCTTCTCCTATAAGTTTTTATTTATTGTGTTTTTATTATGTTTTGCAAGGAATTCCTTAAATCAACTATGTTCTCGATGAATTTATTGGTAATTTAAAAAAATAATATACTTCGCTCTGTTTTAATTACTGTAAACATCTATAGAAATGCCCCTTTTCATCTGATTTAGTAATTGATTCCTTGTCTCATTTTTCCCCCTTGAAAATATTGCTAGAGTTTTAGTAATTTCATGAGTTTTGGTGAACACTGTTAAGTATCACCCAGGTTCTTCTTCAGAGAGTTAGGACAGATTCCTCCAGCTGCTGGGATTACCACTGAAAGATGGAGCTGGGCTATTAACTGTCATTGACCATAACCTCAGCAGTAGAGTATTATTTTATCCAAGGTCACCAGTCTTTTCAAGAACAGCTCAATTCAATGAACAATTAATACAAAGGTATAAAAATCTAGCCCTTCGAAACAGGTGGGGGACAACTCTAACAGGTTGTCCTAACTCCAGACTCCCCATGGGTTCAACTGAAGCCTTCATTGAGATATATGGGTCTGTAGTCTAAAAAATGCAGGACCTAGGGGGCTGGAACATGCATTTAGAAAATAAAGAGTATATCAAATGTAAGCCCTCTCCCTACATGCGTGCAGTAACATGAAATAGTATAAACCTGCTTCTATGATAAATCACGAAACCATGGAAGGAACAATGCCATCAACCAGGTGAGCTAAAAATAGTAAAATTACTGTGATAGGTGGTAGAAGGGATTGAAAGGCTCAGGGAAATGAACATGTTGAGTGGATTCTTTAAGGCCAGCAAACACCACATGACTTTGTCCCACAGGAGGGTTCAGATGATATATTTATCATTTACCAGAGCAACAAGGAGCATCACTAAGAAGTCTCTGTAGTACCTTAGCTCTATAAGCTAACAATGATGGTAGGAGATGCCATTAGAGATTGAGGCCCATTAAAGTGACACAGTAACTGTAATAGAGTAATAGTATTAGTATTAATAATAGAAGTGGAGACTCCGAACTATAGAGAATTGTTTGGATGTATCATTTCACTCCGAAACCAAGTGAGCTTATCAAAGTAATTGGTATAGTAGAGCTTTTCACATTTACTTAGTCTCTCTTCTGTATTTACCTTCATTTTTTTCTTATGTTTCAAACTGGGTATTTTCTACTGCTCATTGTCTCATTTACTTATACTATACTCTGTTCCTTTGTTTCTAATATTCTTTCAAACTTAAGTTTTAATGTATGAATTTTAATTTTTTTTCAGTTTTAGAATTTTCACTTGATTCTACTTTTCTAGTCAATTCTTCTTTTCATTGATTTTCTTTTAATAATAACTACTTTAACATCTGTATCATAAAACTACAACACATGAATGCCTCTAGTTCTTCATCTATTGCATCTTTTCTCTGATGGAATTTTGGTCATATGATTCTGTTTTTTGTCAAGACAATAAATTTGATGTTGAGTTTGGTTTATAAAAAATTACAGAATTTGGGGGGTTATTATTCTTTTTAAATTTTCCTCTCTCAGGCTACTAGAATATAGGCAGATTAGCTTGCTATGTTCAGGATTGAATTTCAGACTTGCAAGGCTGATGTTATTTCCGATTTGCCTTAATTTCTTAGACTTGAAATTTTAGAGGTAACATTGGAAAGTTTGTGTTTGTACTAGAGCCCCACTCCTTGGCATGCCCTTATCTCTACATCTTCCTTGATGATAGGACAGCCAAAATTTTAGTTTAGGTTTTTAGTACTTCAGCCAATTGCTTTCTATATTGCATTTCTGACTCTAACTTGACACCTGAAAGCTTAGGTCTCAGCAAAAACTTGGAAAACCAGTTGCATCCATAATGTCTGATACATTTTTTTGATGTCATTTTTTTTTCCTAAGGATTTAATCTCTCGAATCCTGGATGACTCAGTAGCCTTGCTGTGAGCATTTTCCCATCCTTGTCTAGTGCGATGGCTACAATTTTCAGGCTGCTGTTTTTTGTCAGATCTCTTTTTCCCCACATCATGAATGAGAAAAATGCCTTTATGGGGGAAGAAAAATAAGAAATGGTAAACGTAGGGCTCACTTCTATGGATTTATTTTACCTTCAAAATCTTCATCCCTAAAGCCATGGCAGCCTTGCTACATCTGCAATGCCTTACCAGCTTTTACAATTCTTCATTGTGGAAGAACTCCATCACGTTCAGTAAAGATACCTCAAAATCCAAATATTGTGAAATGCCAATTTTTCTTTATAGTTCTTTATTGTCAGGAATATTTTGTCCCTCCTTTCTACTCTTCATTAATGCTGCTGTTTAGCATTTTCCACATTCCTTCAAAGTAGTAATATATCTTTACCCAGTTTTCCTCTTCTTGCTCAATACCCATTTTCTGTAGCACTTTTGTGGAGAGGGTACATATCTTATACATCCTGACACTGAATATACCTCTTGCCTCATACTTGAATGAACATTGCTAGTGTTTTTGAACAGGAGCTGTTCTGTTTTAGGGAGTATATTTATGCCCCTGATACAATTCTTTATCTTTACAGCTATACTATAGATAATGATATTAAAATGTCTTCAGCTGTTTAATTTGCCCTACCTAGTTATTCTCTATAATAATTCGAGAGTATTAATTTATTCTAGTTGCTATACTTACACAAAGGTCCAGTTCAACCCAATAAACATAAAAACAATAAAACAGCACTTCTCAAGTTTTTGTAATTCTATTTTATGATCTTTAAAAATTTTATATTTTAAAAGAAAAGGTTTATGTTATATATTATATAAGGGGTTGATTATTCATTGTTGTAAATTGTATCAGTGAATTAGAAATTTAAAACTCTCTTCACAAATACAGTAATTCATTTTAACACGATCAATTTAGCATCTTAAAATATATGAATATGCATTTAAGTATGAATATTTGCATCTTTTCTGTTTAAACGATTGACAGAAAGGTACTTTTTTGAGAATAAGAACAGTTCCTTCTCTCATACATATGTCACATAATAAATGTGTTAAGAAAAGTGAAAATATATTTGTCTTTCCCGTTCTTGGTAATTTTTCCCTAGGATATCACTGTAGATACATGGATAATTTTGACTTCTTAAAAAAAAAAAAAGAAGGTAAATAATTATTATTTCTAACTCTTTGGTATTTTCTATTTTATTACTCGATTCAGACTTTAATGTAGATTTAAAAATCATATAAATTACAGTAGTAAGTATTATGACAAACTCGTTTGAGGTAAACTTATTTCTTCCATCTAAAAGGTTGCTATGTTTTATATTATGCAATGACTCCCTCTGTTCCACTAATAACTAATTAGAATGGGATACCTAAGCTATGGATAGCATGTTATATGTTGAACAATATATTGAGCAAAAAAATAAATAAATAATTGGGTCAATTACTTTACTTTTCTCAAGTTATAAAAAAGAACTACTGAGGTAAAAACACTGTTGATATAAAAAGCAGTAGTGGATAGGCTGGCTACAAGAAATTGTGCGTGAGGGTAGTGTGGGTCAGAGGAGGTTGGTGTAAAGTTGTAATTTTAAGATCTCCTGGAAACTATAAGAAAGTAGGAACTATGAGTAAAAAGAAAATATGGTGTAGAGAAAATTTACATAAAATATAAAAAGCGAGGTGGCACATTGAGCCCATGCCCAAAGTAAGGCAAAAATATCATAAGAGAGAGAGAGAGAAAAAAAAGTTCTATAAGAGTAAAATTAATTCCAAAATCTTCTTTAGTTCCCATAAACTTCCCTTTTCTTAATGTTATATAAGTCAGAGGTCCCCAACCTTCTTGGCACCAGAAATCAGGGTGCCCATGAGAATCTAATGCCTAATGATCTGAGACAGAGCTGAGGCGGTGATGCTGGCACTGGGGAGCGGCTACAAATACTGATGAAGCTTCGCTTGCTGGCCTACCGCTCACCTCCTGCTGTGAGGCCCAGTTCCTAACAGACCAAGGACCAGTACAAGTCTGCAGCCTTTGGATTGGGGGACCCCTAGAATAAGTGATGACTTCATGTCCTCAAATAATCTATATAAAATGTTATATTTTTAAACAACATCAATGGTTCTATTCAAATAACTAAATACGAGGTTTTTTATGTTGAGATGCTGAAGGTTTGTGCCTTCTGCAGCTCTCCCCATCAAGAGAGATGTTTACATATCAATACATCCTAGTAACTAATGACTGAATTTGTATTACCTTAAGAATTCACGACTGTGCTTTCTGAAATAAGGAATCTTGTCGCTTAAAAGAGTTTTCGTGTGAAAGCATTCTGACACTAATAATACTTCAGGAGCACATAATATAAATATTCCCTTATAGAAGATGGAAAACTTAGTAGCCACTATATAACACCATCATTGAAATTTAAAAACAGTTTTAAATAGTAAGAGACTTTAACACAGAAAGACCCAGGAATGTCTCTTATGTTTTACAGTCAAATTCAGTAGGATCCAGTGTTTATCAATTACTGGTTCACAATAGTATTTAATTACTGTGTTAGTGAAGATGATGTCGCACTAAAGGAAGAATTGGCAAGTATATCTTATGTTAGAAATTCTTTAAGAATAATCTCATTTTCATTTACAAGGAACAGATTACTTTAAGAAATAGTAGATGTACCATCAGATATACACCCAGGATAAAAACAAAGCACAAAGGACATTCATGCAAACACATAAAACATGAATTCAGGAAAATAATCAGTCTTGATCCACGTGCCAAACATTTTCCTCAGTTTAATACTAATTAAGAAACAGAAATCTAACAATTACAATTCCATAAAAATATTCTTAGAAACCTCTAAAATTTTAGATCTATTTTTCTTGCCCGATGCCATGTAAATGGGAAAGTTAGTTATGCGCTGCCCGCAGACACTTCTTGTACCTCACGCGTTCCTCCTGTCTGCTCAGAATAAAATCTCTTCTATGCAGTTTAGAGCAATTTATGCTCTACTTTCTAAAAACCTTCACTATCATCACTCCAAACTTTTCTTAATATAATGTCAAAATGTCAGAGGACTGATTGTATTGCATGTGTGTGTATTTTTTTCTTTTTTTGGTTTATTATGTTTCTAAATCTTAAAAAAAAATCTTTCTGACTCAGCGGAGACTGCACTTCTTTAGTCTAGCCAATTCTTAGACATAGCAAAGGGCCCAGATAGAAGCATGATATGCAAACAAGCCAAACAAGAGCCATACCTCTTCTATCTGGTCTATGTACCTTAAATAATCACAAGACCAGCTCCTAGCAGCTAGAGACCACGCCTACAGCCCAAAGCTCACTGAAGGAATTATTCAAAGTAGCCAATACTACACTATTTGCTATGCCTCAAAGAAAAAACTAATAATGGCTGCTTTAATTACCCCAATAATATTAATAAATAAATAAATAAATAAATAAATAGTCTTGTTTCTATTATCATAAACAAATAAATAAAAGTAAAAAGCATTGCTTGAAATGGCATAAAGTTTTCACTATTTGGATAGGAAAACTTGAAGTATATAATTGCCTCTTTCAAAGTGTGTGAAAGTTCCTAGCTATTTATGAGTATTTGAAGTTATTTTCTTCATTTCTTGTTAATTGCTTGTGACAGCCAAGAGTTAAAGTGTGGGTATTCCATTATATAATGTAGGAGAACAGCTGCAACACTGTCTGCTTCTCCCCGTGCTCTTGACAATGTGTCTCCTAATGCCCTAAAAACAGCTCCTCCCTGTGTGCCTGCTACTTCACACTTTCAGGCTCCAGCAATTGGCCTACTGAAATATTCAAGCGCCACACAGAGGAAAATCCGTTTCCACCCATCGCAAAGAGATAGCAAGACAAATATAAGTGAGGACAGAAAAACAAAACAAATTATTGACGGTCATGACTGCCCTGGTTTCTCGAGAACACAACCAAAAAAAGTTACCTTTTCGAAGAAATTCATATCAATTCTATTCACATGTAAAATTGATCTAGGAAAAATTTTCAAGGTAGCCAAACAAAAAAAGGAGTTATAGAAAAACCGAAAGAAATAATGCAAGGATGAAGCTGGTAAAAAGTAAATTTAACTCTAATAATTCCCCTGCTAAAATTATGGATGTCAATGATAGAAAAATCTCTGAAGATATTTTATTCTGCTTATTCCTTGGGAACTTTCTGATTAGCCCCTAAAATAGATTAAAAGTTTTTTTTCTAGACAGGTTTCACGTGACTTGATTCAGGGATCTCACTTCACCAACATAAATTCTCCCACAGATTAATATCAGAATCAGTATTTGCAACGTGCCTCCCACTAATGAGAACCAATAGTTCATGAAATAATTTCCCTGGGCAAATCCTTGTGCCCACCATCTTTAGTCATTTAAACCTGTTTAGATAAAACTCTCAATCTAACTAACATAGGAAAATATACTGTTTGATGAAGTATGAGCTCTGTGACCCCAAGTGTCTGTCCTTTTTAGAGAGCCTATAAACAAACAAACAAATGAACAAATAAATCTCAATAAAAGATTCTTGAATCTTCTCGAATGCAGTAAATAGAAACAAAGGAATAATGGAAGGAACTTTTATATATCTTATTTCTGCACATCTGTCTATATTTCTCATCACATTAGAACAATGATGAAACTAATCAAAAAGTATTTAGGTGTATAGAACTTTTCTGTATAAGCACTTCCACTCGTAATGAAGAAATGGGTTAAAATATGCTATCAACATACCCAATTGATGTGTTTATGAAAATGAGTCTCAGGATAGAGTGAAAATTTGATCAATTACTTGAAACAAAGATCTCAACACAAAAGAGGAAGTAGAAAACACTACACCTAAATAAAATTTTAAAAAATATAAAGCATAAAACTGAAGAAATTAAATGAGGCCAGAGAACTGTGAATAAAAATGTTAATTCTCAACATTAATAGCCAGAGGCACAAAATGCAAAGGATAGTATTACAGTTTTAATAATATTTAAATATTTACTAAACTTTTCAATTTTTAGAATGCAATGTCAGAAAATATAACTAAGCTATTTATGATTTAAGTAAGAGACTTCATCACAGAAGAAAATAGCTCATGAATCTGAAATGATTATCTGGCTAAATATGTGAAAAGAAGAGGTTTTACTCACTCATAGAAAAACAAATTGATGAGAGAAACTTGATGCATATAAAAAAATGACCTTTGCTTACATCTGCCTTTCCCTAAGAACAGTGCTCATTTTAATTTAAATCTACTCTTTTTGGTCCAACTCCTTTTCTTTAACATAGTAATTTTTGTGGTCAAGTTTTTTTCTTTACAGTAGTTTTCCCTTACATATAAAGTTACTTGCCAATTTGTATATTCATTTTCTTTTGAAGTATTTTTGTTTGTTTACAGTTTTTGGCTATTGAAAGGAAACTGCGGTTCATAGTTGTACAAATATTTTTCTGGACAAATGGATTTGATATGTTTCTTAAAAAAGAAGAGCTGAGACAGTGTAAGCCTATGCATAACTTTATAAGAAGCTACCAATTTGGCTGTGCATTTTATACTCACATCAGCCAATATGTAAGTGTCCATTTTGTGTTAACACTCGATTTCAGTGATAAAGAGAAATATGTATAAATTACACTTCATAAATTTTAAAAATTTCTGGTTATCAAAAGATACTATTAAGACATTGAAAATGCACACATGCCACAGTCAGCCTGAAAATATTTGC
>CM053508.1:5776755-5803999 GCA_028627145.1 Eidolon dupreanum
AAAATGATATATCTAAATCTGACAAACTGGGTGTTAAAGTAATGACTCTAGATACAAGACAGTACGTGCTGCATGATTTCATTTATATAACAAATTCAGGTAAAACTAATAGAAGATATTAAAGGTTGTGACAGTTAACTTCTTGGGGAATTAATGACTGGGAAGGGGCATGTGGATGTTTCCCAGAATGCTAGTATTTCTCTTTTTACATATGTATGCTGATGGCTTGGATGTTTTCAGTTTGTGAAAATTAATCTAGTTATGTACTTATGATAGGTACAGTTTTTTGTGTGTGTGGATATTTACATCTATAAAAAGTTTTAAAACTAAACAAAAATTATGCATGAACATTTTTTTTTGCACTTCAACTAGATTGGATGTTTACTGAAACATAAGACACATCATTTTCTATTTCATGTCTATCTCCAAACTGTCAGCAGAACTGTTATACTCAGCTCTCGATGAATGCTTGCTTATTTAGTACATTATACAATTGCGTATGAATGGATTCTTTTGAAAATAACATGTTTGTTGCTTTTTGAACAAAAAAAATTGTAAATTATTGTGACAAACTTAAAAAATAAATACTCTTAATGTAACTGCCATTTTCTCCTTGAAAAAACACTATTCATCATTTCTTTTGGTCACTCTTGATTTAAACTGTCAACAAATGCCTGTAAGGTATTGCAAATGGATGAAATTGGGAACTAGAAATTCTTGCTTAGTGTATGCATCTAATTTTTCTTCTTTTAAGAGAGATTTCCATTCTTGTCAAAAGAGGATGTAATATAAAATCACCTTGAAATAAGTTCATCTACCTCTAAAATCTCTTCTCATCTGTAAATTGATACAAATAAAATTGTATGCTTAGCATCGTTTCAAGGGGTTAGCATGAACTATCTTGATTCCAGTGATTTACTCAAAAACACACTGCAATAACATTTTGAAAATATTTGTTTTGTTGTGGTAAATGTCGCAGTATAATATTTTTCAACCTATAGAGCATCCCCAAATTTAGGCCTTTGATTTAGATCAATAACTATGCTCAGATTATTTTATTTCCATAAACTTGAAGCAGCATTTTGAGGTTTCACTATTATTAAGTAAAGTCAGTGAAAAATCCTTGTATTTTGTATTTTAAAAGGATTCTAAAGAGAACATATCTGGCTTCCCTGTCAATCTTAAATTTACATTTCCTCTCGTGTTCATACTTCTTGTCCTCTCTCCTTTCTGTCTCTCCTCAGCATTAATTACTACTTATAGTTTACTACATTTCATTTATCTTGTTTCTTTTTGTCTCTTCTTTTATTAGGTCAGATCATTTAGGGCAACAATTGTAACCTATTTTGTTCTCTTCTCTATACCTGGCATTTGGAGTAGTACATGATACATAGCAGGTGATCAATAAATATTTTTGAATAAATGGATTAGCTGCATACAATTCAGTCAGTTCAGAATAAATGTTAGAGTAGATTGGATTCTCAGAAGATACCTAAGCTTTCAGGAAACTACAGTTTTGCTGATGGTCTCCAGAAGAACTTGGATAAGAAGTTACGTTCTAACTCTAAAGCTATCTTTAGGTGAATATGAAAGCAATAGAACTGCTTAGGTCTGAGGCTCATCATTCATCTAGTTCATGTTAGAATGAAGAATAACCATTGTAGGAAGAAAGGCCAAAGCATTTCCAGGCCTCTAGCCAGTATTCCTTTATTAACTTTTATTAATCATTAACCAAAACACTTTTGAACTGTTTTAAATTGTACATATAATTACTGTGTCCTCAAGGAATATGAAATTCTGATGATAGACTTGCATCTCTTTTCTGACTTGTTCTAGAACCAAGCACAGATTTAATTTATAACAGGTACTCCATAATATTTACAGAATCAGTAAACATGGTATCTCTGTCTTTGAAAATTTCTGAATATTCTGTGTCTTCAAAGAAAAAATTCTGTTCTGTGACTGAGTGTCTACTAACATCAAGGTTTTGGGGAGATACACAAAGCATAGTAGAGACTTCATAATCCCATAATACAAATCTAATGAAGATGTTTTCACTAAGAATGGATATTCAATGAGATTTTGTATGCCTATATTTTGATCCTATCTCTAAAATATATTTTCTAAATATATATCCATATACATTTTACTGTAGAAACTTGAATTTCTTCAGTAATACAAAATAAAGATTCTTGACTTAATGTAGTTTACATTCTATCGAAGGAAACAATAATCAATAAATAAGTAAATTATAAATTCTAACAAAAAGTAATGTTATTTGATTAAAAGGAAAGACAAGATGAATACAGTTGGTTGAATAGTGGCCCCAAAATGTTATTTCTAAGTCCTAATCTGAGAACCTGTAAAGATGACCTTATTTCGAAAAAGGGTCGTTTTAGATGTAATTAAGTTTAGAATCTCAAGATAAAACCACCCCGGACTTAGGTTGGGCCCTAAGTACAATGACAGTGTCCTTATATAAAAAAGGTGGAAGAAGATTTGAGACAGACACACACAAAAAGATAGCCATGTGAATATGGAGGCAGAGATTAGTACTATTAAGCCACAAGCTTACAACTTCCTGGAGTCCCCAAAAACTAAGAGGCAAAGGGTTCTCCCCAGTAGCCTCCGGGACAGTACACTCCAACTAGAATTTGTTCAGACTTCTAGCCTCCACATTTGTGAGAATTTAAATTTGTGTCATTTTTAAGTCACCACATTTGTGGGAATTTATTATGGTAGCTTTGTTATTCCCCTTTACAATGAGTAAAGGAGAGTATGGCTTGCTGTGGGTCTCACAGGCTGGTAGTAACCACATCGAGGACATAATATTTGGGTAAGACTTAAAAGTTGGTCACAAGATTAATTATAAACAAACTTTTGGAACACAACCTGGGTATAAATTTAAATTTGGGAGATGACTATAAAATCAATAATCTCTTTGAAATCGGTTTAACATACGTCAACATGAGCAGGACAAGCATAAGCTGAATAATGAAGAGTCAACACTGGCAAAATCTGTGCAAACTCTAGAAAACAAACATCTAGTTAGCAAGGTGCAGTGCTCAAGATCATGGAATTTAGCTATTAAATGGCCCAATTTCAAGTCCAAGTCCTTTGCTTACTCTCTGTGTAATCTTAGGCATGCCACCCCTTGCCTGTTTTCTCATCTGTAATATAGGAGTAAGAATGAGGTCATTGTGGCTATTACATGAGTTAAAATACAATTTAGAACAGCACCTGACAAGCTACAAGTGTTATAGTTATTTTACAGGGAAGAGAAATTTCTCAAAAAGTTGTAGCAATGGATAGCTGTCTTGGTAATCATCTAAAGACATTAGATCTTTCTGGGGGATATGGTAGGAGAAAGGAGATTTATTCTATACATGCCTGACTCTTTATACATCTAGATATAGATCTAGATATTTGTATTATTAGGGAAGAAGATGAGGCCTGAGGTAGAGAAAAAGTTTTCATTTGGGGATAAATCAGCATTATTCTGATGATATTTAATAAGATAGGCAACAGAGATTTAATTTTTTTTTTTAATAGAGCTCAGCATCTCCTTTTGCTGCAGTTTCTTCTACTATGTCAGCAATGATATTAATATTTCATAAGAAAAGGTAGATAACTGAGTGAAGTGTTAAGGCAATTCTCCCACAGGGTAGTTTTAAATGAGGTATTTCTGAAACTAGATTCTCTCTTCTAATTCTGGTGGGTGAATTTCTGTGAATCGCCTGACACTCTGAGGAAGCATGAAGGGGGAGTGACTAACACGTTTCTGGGAATTGTTCTGTGCCAGGCTATTCTAATCTGCTGATCTACACGGCCCTCTGCTTTTTCCTGCCGGCTCTCATCACTGTCCCTTCAGGGCACAGCTCTGTGGGACAGACGACCTGCTGTTGCCTAGGCTTCTAGGCTGCAAGTTCTGGCCGTCTGCTGTTCTTCAAGGATGCCATGATTTCCTTAGAACTGTGTTAGAGACCATGGGTGGAAAAAGGCGGCATTGCCCACCCATCCTTCATATTTGTGCCATGATTCTTTAATGCAGGCTTCAAATCTCTCTTTTCCCGCTGTGTGGAAATATATTGCATTCTAAGCAACTCTCTAGCAACGTGAACTACCAGAATTACCTTTGACAGATTCTTAATCTTTTTGAAGTAAAGATCTCAGCGTTCCCATTTATTTCAATTGACATCGTTTCTGTCTTTAGGTAGAGATTTTAAATAGGCTTCTCAAGTGTTTGCATATGAAGTAGAGAAATATGGGATAATTTTCTGGTCTGTCCCATTGTTTGTCTGCCAGTCTTTGTCAAATCATTTGAGAATGTAGAGGAGAAAATTATTCTCACTCTAAAGAAAATGGGCTTCACTGTCAAATTAATTATCCAGATACAAACTTTTTACTTACAAATGGTTTTCTGAGGCCAATTAATTAATTATGCTCACTTTATTTTACAATGTGTCAGGAGAAAAAAGGATTAGAAAACAATGACCAAGAAAATTAAACAGACCAAATTCTTTTTCTTGAACAGAGGTCACATGCTGGGAATATTATTAGATTTCTCTGTGACAAGATATTGATGATGATTTGTTTATATAAATATATTGCCACTAATTATATTAAAGCTAGCCAATTTGAATATTCTAGTATATAATTCTATATACCATTATTATCATACTGTTGTCTTATTGCCTATTATTTTATTATGCATTGCAGTCAGATACGATCCAGATGAAGAAAATAGTACAATTAGAACCTTTTGTTCACCAAAGGACTTTCATCATCAAGAATAATCATTACATTTTACAAAATAAAAATAACAATAAGAGTAATTTCTAATAACACTGTTAGAAAAATATAGTTAACAAAGATATATAAATACACACACAATCCTGATTTATATATGTGTGTCTATACATATACTCATCACATATATATGAATTATTTTAGAGCTATCATCTTCAAAAAAATGTCACAGGGGCTTCGCATTAGATATCACAGTTATCTAATAAGCAGTGTCATTTGGAGGGAAATCAGTGAACTTTGGGTTCAGATAGTTCTAAATCTGAATATCATCTCTTCTGCTGATTTTCTCTATGACTCGGTATAAGACATTTAGTCTCATTTAGCCACTGCTTTCTTCCTTACCAAAAGTTGGCATAACTAATATATACCTTTGGATTATTTATGGGATCAAATATGATAATTTTATGTAAAATATGTACTGAGCCTACTCCATAGGTACTTGATAAATAAATTAACCCTTGTCTAATTAAGTGCTTAAATCTTACTCAACAGAAAATGGTGCTGTTATCGCTGGAGTGGTGTGAAATCTGACATCGCCCAGCAGCATGAAGCGGGAAGTGGGGTGGGGATGGTGGTGTGTGTCGTCTCTCGGTTCTTCCTCGCCAATGCAGCAAAGAATTACAGGTCAGCAAGATTTAGAAAAAGTAATATTTATTGAAAGTACGTTTTAGAAGGAGATAGGCCTTGCTAAGGAAAGCTGCAGCCCTGTGGAATTTGGGAGGTGAAGAAATTAGACAGATTATACCTAAGACGGAAGTGGGTTTTCAGCAAGGAGAGCTGTAACAATGCAGAAGTGGAAAGGTCTGTTTATATTTGAGCAGTGATGGCAGGTCCTAGATGATCTGTATGTGAGGTCATCTTGACTGACAGTTGGCTGTTATATAAAAGTTTGCCTACTGCACATGTGCTTACCCAGAAATCAGTCTGTTATAATTAGATTCATGAACTTCCAGGCATAAACATAGTGTTATAATGACAGTATAAGGAGGCTTAAATTGTGGTCATTTTAGGGTAGTACGCTCTGCACGGGTGTTTGTAACTAGTTTAATCAGCAGCTTTTATGGACTCAGTGCTCCAGGATTTGGGGTATTTATAACCCCAAAAGGGCCGTCGCTCCTGTCACTCATGACTGACTAACTACCCAACAATGTGAGCACTTTTTCAATGATCATATGTAATTTTACAATTTTATGCAACTGTTATGTTATACAATAGATCATAGTATACATTATCATTTATTTCTATTATAATAAAACAGCTAATAATTTAATCATTTTAAATATAATGATTGCATTTGAAGTTATTTCCCAGTGTACGCATTATTCCCCAAGAAGAATAGCAACCACAAAAATTTCAGTGTAAGTACTATATCACTCTCAAATAGTTTCAAATATAATAACGATGCATGAAAGAAATTGATATGCTTCTGAAAGTGCCAACTCACTCCAGAAAATTAGTTGAAACAATGGGAAAAAATCTGACAAATGATTAAATTGGTAGATTTCCTCTGCACAAATTTAAATTATTGCTTCTCTATATTAGTATTCACTGACTCTCTTCTTTTCACCTTTGAAAATTCTAGACTAGTCATAGTTCAAACTCTTCATCCATTCTTTTCCTCACAGGGTGAAGCTGTCCTTTCCCCAGCATGAACGTGTTAGACCATATGTTGCTCTATTCTTCTCCTACTGTGAAGTTAAGCCCTACTGTCTCATGGAAAATTGTGTCACTAGGAGACCAAAGATGAGGCATAATAATTTTATCTTTTAAATATATAGGTATAAAAATAAAAGTATGACAGAGAAAAAAATATATAGTGTATTTTAAAATCATTTTTTGTGCAATCACGTATGCAGTGTCCCATGGAAACAGTATCATATATGAAGTCTCATTTTGCAAACTAAATAATTATATACCTAAAATAAGTATTTATGCTATTTAATATAGTAAATAAAGCTATTAAATATAGCTGTTTCATCAAGAAGTATTGATTCGCTACCTTCAGATATTTCTGGAACAAGAGTATATTGAATTAAAGCAGGGGCAGATTATTAAAAATATATCCTGAATGCTAATGCTGGAGTGAAAATAAGAACCTTTTAAGAAGAAGGGTAGATGGGTGTTTTAGAGAATATTCTAAAAAAGACTTTGAACTAACAAAAATTTTACAAGTTGATAGTTATGTTCAATTTTCATGACCATTTATGGTTTTTTTTTCTTCCTAAATATACAGCCCTGCTCATACTTCTCTTATACTTAGCACACAATTAAGTAAGGTTTGCCTCATTATTATCCTAAGGGCAAGACAGAGAAATAATGAGAAGTTTAGAAAGGACGACAAAATGAGTACCTGAAGGAAATTTATTCAACTGTCAGCAATGAATAAAATCATGTTGGAGACAATGTTTCCTCAGGAAGTTTGTAAAGGGAGTAAATGAATGAAGAATGTTTAGTCATTGCCCAGCTGCTCCTGGGTATCATTTATTAGAATGCTTTTGTTGCTACAAGCAAATGCAGGGTTGGATGGGCAGAACAGCATTGAATTTAGTAGAGGAAAAAGGAAAAAAATATTTTTTCAGACATGGTTAGATTTTACCATATAGGTGTTCAAAATTCATAACATCATGTGTTCAAAACACAATGAAAACTTTCAAGTTTTTTTTTTTTATTATTAACTTAACTTTATAGAGCTCTCTATGACCTACCAAAGGTCACCATCTTCAATTTGAAGACAACTTTGCCCAGGAGTTTTGTAACCTCTCTGGTTTCTCCTGAAGAGATCAGCTAGGAAGAAACCATCCTATGCCCTCGTGTCCAGAGAACACAGTGTCCTTGATGTCTAAGTGAGCATTCTGCCCTCCCCCTTCCTTGTGAATTTACAGAAGAAGTAAAGCCTGTCTGATTTTTCTATTTTACATTTGTATCACTTCTCTACAAATCTACTATATGTAGTCAGGCTTTCACTTCCTCTTCACCTATAACACGGTTTTCTCCTTTGTCCTAGTATCATTTTTCCTGGGCATTTAATGAGAGCTCTGCTTTATTATCAGAGGGCATCCACTCCATATTTTTAAAGGAACTATGACGTTGACCCAAACCATTGCTATCTCTCCATTGAATAAAAGAATAGAATCCTAACTAACCTCTGTGCTTTTTTGTCTACAATGCTCTGTGTAGAGGTCAGATTGCTCTTTTTGAACTGTCAATTAGATCATGTCATTCCCCATGTTCAAATCCTCTCCTTGCACTTGGAAATAACTTAAATCTACCACCAGTAAGAATAAACGGTGTTCTCATCATTTTGCCCTTGACCATCCCTTAAACTTCACCTCATAATCCACAACCCCTCACTCACTATGCTCCAGCCATATGGGCCTTCTTCCTGTTCGTAGACCAGGAAAAAGATTATTCCTACCTTTGTGCATTGACTCTAGATTCTTTCTCTGAAATTTTAAGTCTCCATTATGTGACTCTGTATAGTGCAATACTTGTTTCTTCATCATTGCTTCAAGTGATTTTAAATTTTGTTTAGCCATGAGAATAGTTCTGTTTCCATAGTTTAAAAGGAAAGCTAGTAAACAGCCCTGAAAGTGGGAGCCTTTTTCAAGACTATCTTTCTGCAATCACTTATTTTTTAATTAACTTTATGAGGTGACATTGGTTAATAAAATTGTATAGTTTCAAGTGTACAGTCTGATGATGTATCCTATGTATATTGCATTGTTTGTTCATGCCCCAAAGTTAAATTACCTTTCGTCACCATATATTTGACACCATTTACCCTTAATTATCCCCTCCTTTTCCCCTTTCCCTCTGGTAACCACTAAACTATTGTCCATGTCAATGAGTTTTTGTTTGTTTGTCTTGTTCCTTTGTTGCTCTCAGTTTTATAGCCTACATATGAAAGAAATCACATGGTTTTCAACTTTTTCTGTTTGACTTATTTTGCTTAGGATGATCATCTCAAGAACCATTCATGTTGTCAAAAATGGCAATATTTCATCATTTCTTATGGCTGAGTAATATTCCACTGTATGTAGGTACCACATCTTCTTTACCCAGTCATCTATCGAAGGGCACTTCAGTTGTTTTCATGTCTGGGCCACCATGAATAATGCTGCAACGAACACTGAGATGTATATACCTTTAAGAGTAAATGTTTTCAAATTTTAGGGGTAGATACCCAAAAGAAGTATTGCTAGGTTATATAGGAATTCTATTCTTAGTGTGTTAAGAAACCTTTCTATTGTTTTCCATAGTGTCTGTACCAATTTACATTCCCACCAGCAGCGACCCAGGGTTCTTTTTCTCCCACAACCTCTCCAACACTTATTATTTCTTGTCCTGTTGATGATAGTTATTTTAGCAAGTGTGAGGTGGAATTATTGTGGTTTCGATTTGCATTTCCATGATAGTAAAGTTGGGTATCTTTTCATATCTCTGTTGGCCATTCATATGTCTTCTTGGGATAGATCCATTCAGGTCCTCTGCCCATTTTTAAATTAGATTGTTTTTTTTTTATTGTTGAGTTGTATGAGTTCTTTGTATATTTTGGAAATTAGCTCCTCATCGATGGCATTGTTTGCAAATATCTTCTATTCGGTTGGTTGCCTCTTTGTCTTGTTAATGGTTTCTTTTGCTGTGCAGAACCTCTTTAGTTTGATATAGTCCCATTCATTTTTTTTTTTTTTTAGCTTTTACTTCCCATGCCTATGAGGTCAAATTCATAAAAACCTCTGTAAATCCAAGGTCCATGAGTTTAGTATGTATGTTTTTTTTTTTTTCTATGCAAGTTATTGTTTCAGGTCTTATATTTAGGTCTTTGATCCAATTTGAGTTAATATTGGTGTATGGTGACAGATAGCAATTAAGTTTTAAACTTTTGCATGTGGATTTCCAATTTTTCTAACACTATTTATTGAAGAGGCTTTCTTAACATATAATGGAGAAAAGAAAGCCTCTTCAATAAACAGTGCTGTGAAATGCAATCACTATTTTAATATCCCATATTCCCTCAGATGGTCTGAAATAGACTTGCACAACCAGTAGAAAAATACCTTTTCAAACATCATACCATAGTAAATATTATGTTATGTCTTATAATTTCACATGTTTATGGCACATTCATATCATAATCAAATTTATTGTTTTGAATTTGGTTTTTGCACTTGACTCTTTAAAAGCACAGATGAAACAAATATCAGTGATTTCTAGCAATTATTAATTCAACTCTAGAACATTTTCCCTTGTCTACTTCAATTCAAATTTCATTTGTTTTTAATTTACTACTGATGTTCTTTATTTGGTTATAATTTTAAAATATCCCCAAGGTCACTTATCTTTGAGAAACGTTCGTTTAGGCAAGGACTGCATAATAGCTGAAAAAGAAAATTTATTCACTCAAAAAAAAAAAAAAAACCAAACCTCTTTTGTTAGTTTTCATATTGCAAAAATAAATTAGCTGCCAGTTTTTAATCAAACTAATTCTTTTTCTCCACTGCAAAGACATCAGTTCATAGTGCTACCATATAATTGACCTATGATTTAAACCAGCTTGCTGAAGTTGAGAGAAGAATGGTTCTTGAGTGGATAGAGTTCACTTTGTGCCATTAATTATTTTGAGATCCTTTTCTTGGCATGATACTCAGCTGCATCACAAGGGACCTTAAATATTAATTTTTATTTTGTTCTCCTTGGATACTTCAAGCTGTCACTTAGAAATATGTTTTTCTCTCTGATACATATATATTCATTTAGACTTATAATAAAGTAATCAGATAAAATTGTTCAATTGAAAGATATGCCTCCTAGTCTAACTTTTCTTTCTCGCAATATTTTATTTAAATGGTCATCTATATCTACTCATCTCATTTCTCATCTTACATTATGTTTTGGTCTTTCTAAACTTTTCCACTTTCATTTTTACATTATAACTAGTCATCAACGTCTCTAAACGTCCATGTTGATAAATCCAATGACCAAATCTCAGTATTCATATTATCTGACCTATCGATAGCATTTAAGACAATTGACAATTGACCACCTTCTTCCTTAAAATTTGTGGCTTTCAAATGTTACTCATGCCTGATTTTTCTTCTATTACTCAGACAACAGCTTATCAATATATTTGGCTCATCCTTTCTTGTGTTCCTGACCATTAAATATTGGAATAGCTCAGGGCTCTGACTCTGAGTCTCTTCTCTTCTCTAGCTATATTTAGTCTTTTGTGGATAATTCAACCATAGGTTTTAGTACATGTATATGATAATGATTTAAATATTTATATTTTAAACCAAGGTTTTTCACATGAACTCTTAGATGTCTAAGAGACAACTCAGTATTAACAGTATTAAGCCAAAAAAAATAAATAAATGCTTAGCCCATAGCAGATGTTCAACAGTCATATTTGCTGAATGAATAAATAATTCCTTATAATGTTTCTAATCTTCCTTATCTGAACAAAGGACAAATATTCTTCTAGCTGCTGAGGCCAAAAAGCATGTCAACACTGTTGCTTTCTGTTGTATTCCACATTCAATTTGTCAGCAAAGACTCTTGAATCTACCCTTGAAATAAATACAGAACCATAACTGCTTGACAGGAAGTCCTCCATAGATTGTAGGTGTCTGGAGCCCTATTATACATACAATAAAGAATATTCTATTATTGAGATCCAATGAATTACAGAGCCTGGATGGGGAATCCTCACATTAGAATAAGCCATCTAACAAATATAGTGAATTTATCATTTATTATAGCAGTAGAAAATGTTCAAGTTTGAGACAAAATAGTTTTGAACTTATACTTTGTACATAGCCAATCTAACAAAAAGCTGTACCACTGAAATAAAATTATTAAGAAAAAAAAACACAAAAAGCACAAGAGATCAGAACGTTTACTTCATACCACCCATTTCTGGGGGAGAAAAAGATGAAAAATTGCTTGTTGCTTGAGGACATAATCCAGCAAAATGGAAAAGGACTACAAAAACAAATAAAAAATAAAATAACATGAGCAGTTCAACAAATTATAAATATGTTACATATACTAAAGAGAAATTCCAGATTAGGGCTGTACATTCAATAAAAAGGGGGATGCAAATTGAATGAAGTCAATGCATTCTATAATGAATTTATTCAAGAAGAAAATATGTTCCATTTTAAATATGCTGCAACTGTGAACCTATAAAGAATGGTGTGATGAAGGCATATACTTTTCTTAACTACAAAAAGAAAAAAGCAATTAGAAAAATGTGAGAAAAATAAAAATAATTAAAGAAAAAAATGTCCAATAATAAAGCATACTAAGATGTGGTAAAGTTTTAAGTGACTAAGAAAAAATTTCATTTAATTTGTGGCTTGGATTATTTTAACCTACATAGAAATAGAGCCCAACATTAAATTTGCTTTCTATTGTTCCAAATTATGACTCATTTCTGCAAAAATATTATAAATTCTGCTATTGCTTTTCAATTTTTAGCATCAATCTGTAAACAAACTTGAGTAATTAAAATTATAGATCTGAAAGTCAGTATTTCAACATGCACATTTAAAAATAATGATAATGAAATTTTTAAAAATAATGGAATAAAATAATAGTCTGGCTAATACGGTCCACAGGAAAAGTTTTAAGAGTAAAAGCATAAAAATGACTACAAGTTTATTTATAAAGGTGATAATTTTCTCATCATACATAATAGTTGAATACTGTGCAGTTTTCTGTTTTTCATGGTGGCTTATGTAACGATATGAAATTCTAAAATATGATTATAATTAAAAGCAGCAAAATAGGAAATATCTAATTATATTACATATATTTACATTTAGTTTTAATCACACTACAATTCTATAAGTGGAAATAATATCACTAACATTTCTAGACTGGCATTCAAGAATGTTAATTAACAGTGGTTACCATCAGATAATTTTTTCTTCATACTTAAAATTTTTTAAAATTTTTAATTAAAGTCATTTGGGTGACACTGGTTAACAAAATCAAAGGTACAATTCAATAATACATCATATGTATATTGCATTGTATGTTCACCACCCAAAGTTAAATTTCCTTCTGCCACCAAATGTTTTAAAAAAATTGAATTAGATTTTCCATTAGACTCTATTATTTTGAAATCAATAATATAGAAAGGTTATTTGAAAAAGAAAGGTAATTTTAGTTATATTCTGTTTTCCTCATTTTTCATGTCAGGCGTACAAAGAAAATTAATTTGAAAATTGAACAAAATAAGCCTTAAAATAGCAACTTCCCTCCCTGTGTTTTGCACTTTCTCCTGTAATAGAAAGTCTTATAACAGGGTAATTGATAATCCCTCCCATTTCTGTACATGCCCTCACCACTTACATCTAGAGGTGAAGTCTGAGCTAGCTTTGTGTTCAATAAAATAAAACTCAGGCTGTTTTGAGATATCTGAGTTCAGGTTTTCAGAGAACTGTCAGCTTCTGCCCTTCACCCTGGAATTGGGCATCATGCAGAGAGCAAGACCATTCCAGGACCAATTGTTAGAGGCCTCATGGGGGGAGGCAGACATTCCAGCCTCACTGAGAACTCGGCTGGTTCAGTCAGAGGAGTAATCTCACTCTGTACAAAGTGGAGCAGAATATCAGCTAAGCTGAGCACCATGAAAATGATCCATCATAAAAAACAGTTAGTCATTGTTGATTTAAGTCATTGAGTTTGGGCATATTATGCAGCCATAGATAACAGATACATACACTAAAGTGTTTGCTGTGTTCAAAATATTCCATTGGCTTTCCTTCTCACTCACAATAAAACCTGAAAGTTAGTAAGAATGGGATAAATTTTGTGCAGCCTTGAATTCTTTAGGCAATATGTTTATTTTAAACCAGGGGATAAGTTTCCTGACACCCTGAAAAATATTGACTTAATAGAATTGCAATATATTAACAAATACACCAGAGCAAATAGTGGTAGTCAAATAGTAACTCAAATTAAAGAAATTTGAAATCCTCTAACTGTTACAGGTAAAACATATGCAGTTAAACAGCATCTATAAACACTGGTAGATTTTAATTTTCTCCTGGCCTATTAATATCTCATTAGAATTCTTCCTGATAGAAATAATTCTGGGTATTGCATTCAGCTTTGCAAGATGCCAACGTAAGCAGTGCCTTTGCTATGTATCTCCAGGGCATGCACTGCTAGGGGAGAGTGGAGGACTATTTTGATTTTGTAATGGCTTAAAGTCATTTGAAGATATATAATTTTTCATTCAACTTTATACATAAAAAATTAGGTTGACCTAAGTTTAGCTCTTTAGAGAATTGCCTTTTCAAATTTAACCTTGACCAGCTATAAATACAGGTGATTTTTATCTTTTTCACTCCATATAAAATGTTTTGTCCCTTGGTTCTGGAGTCAGATTTCACCTTTTCTCCCTGAAAGTGTCAGATGTCATTCAAGGACAAAGTCATCTTAAGCATCTTTTCTGCTATGTAAAGATGTTTTCATATGATGATAAATTGTGAATATATTTCATCAATGTTTTGAACTCCCTAATAATTAATTGTTGGAAAGTTTATATTTATTTTGCTACTCATCATGACCTTTAGATAGTTTTTTAATTTATATAACAATCAAACAACTGTTTTATATACATATAAATGTTTTTGCCTGATTATTTTCATCATATTAAGGTAAAAGTATTTTAATGCATAATATTTAAAGATATAATGTATGCTCTGCATTATATTCAAGGGCAAATAAAAATTTATCAGTCTCATATTTTAAAAGCTAGCAGTTTATGCCTATTCATTATATGATTCATTTTTAAATAAAAACATGAAAATAAACACGTAATCATATCTAACCATATTGATATTTTGGCACAACATATTCTTGCCTACATTCAATAGCTTTTTAATTCTATCAACTGGTAAGTTAATTAAGGAATGATTTTTAAACTTTTATTCTAGTGGTCCTACTGAAATTCATATCATACATTTGTTAAGCACTAATTTAATCCTCACAATACATTATGAAGTAAGGATTATTATTATTGTTATTATTATTATTATTATTATTATTATCAATTTCCATTTTGGAGATGAGAAAAATAAAAACCAGAAAGACTATACACTATCATATCTAAATACTATTTGTTTTGCATTTAAACATTTTGAAGACATTTTGGTTGACTGCAATATTGGAACTATGCTTACAGACTCATTTTATAATTGTGAGCATTTATCTTTAAAACATTCTCAAAGCAGTTGGCACAGCTTTAGTTATAAACATGGTTTTCTTCACAGACAAAAAACTGGATTTTCATGGATTTTCAAAGATTTATTTCAAATCTTTTAAGAATTTATTTTTAAAAGTTAAAATCAAAGTGTTTTTAAAATATTAAAACTCTATTCCTTAGAAATATACCTTGTAATTCAATAAATTCTAGTCCAAGAAAAATATTTATCACAATATATTCACATTTAAATATATAATACTTAAGATAATAAAATAATGACCATCTTTTTTAAAAATTATAAATGAAATTCTAATTTGAATGGTCATACAAATGCTAACAATATTATGAAATAACAAAGAAAATATTATTTAACTTTGTATTCACCTATTTTTAGTCAAAATAATTTATAAAGTCACTTTCACTGGATTGCTTTATGGGATATAAAGAAAAAAAAAACCTTTGGCATATAAGATGTTTTATGAATTCTAACGTTATCCTTATATTGTCTGAGATCTTGAGCAAGTTACTTTTCTGAGCCACAGTTTCCTTGTCTCTAAATTATTTAAAACAAACTACATCCCTACTATTTTTTAATAGGAAATTAAATACAATTATCTATTAGTGACTTTTATAGTTCTTGGTAAAATGAAAGTGTTTCATAAAAAAATATATTTAACAAAGTAAAACTTAGGTTGTATAATTACGTTGAAAGATTTTTTACATTAATTATAATGTCATTTTAATCATAATAGAGTCTAATATTTCATCTTATTGTTGCAAAAATGGTTGTCCTTGTAATGAACATTACACTAAAGTCTGAAAGAGACAGACCTGTGGAGTTGATTTGCTATAGAAAGTGGAATAAAAGATTAACAAAAGTACTTGATAGTCCCTATATGAATAAGAAAGACTAGTTCCAGAAATGAATATTAGAAAATCAGAAAGAGAAACAGACATAAATTAAAAAGAAAAGTTCAATTATAAAAGGCAAATTAAAAGGAAACAAACTAAAGAAGAGAAATAGAAAGAAAATTGACATTTTCATGAGAACCATCAAAAGAAAAAGTCAACTAATTGATATGATGGTTCAACTTGAATTGCTCTCCCAGATAGGAAAAAATCAAAATATAAGAAAAAAAAATGATTAAAATGGATTGTTAAATATAAGAAATACATGAATGATTTAAAAATACATATTCAAACCAGAAAAAAGAAGATCCTTGTATAGTCGAAATTAGGACATTGAAGTACAAGAAAAATCCAGATCAAAATCTATTATTTGAACCTGAGTTGGACATCCTGAATTTGCAAATTAAAAGAACTTAATTTTAAGGTAAAAGTAATTAAATAAGCGCCACATCACTTTAAATGAAGAGATAAAAGTACATGTAATTTCTGGAGAGGAAAATTAAGACCCTACACAGGGACAAAAATGATGCAAGCACATTATTTTTATTCTGATAAATCAAATACCAGAAATGAATGTTGCCATAGCTCAAGAAATGTGAAGTTGAAAAAAAAATGTGATTACAAGATTCTCATTGAAAAGTCAGGTATTCATTTATGTATGAACAATAGTTACAAAGACATAGATGTCAGAAAGTATTTAACATTCCGTGTTAAACAGATCTAACCACAGTTCAAAGGTCAACAGTAAATTAAAAGCATCAAACAACCAATTGAATAAAAATCCAAGGTTATCTGTACACAAATTATATTCAACTATAAAACAAAATAAAAAGACAAGACCAAATGTAAAAAATGAGAATGATAAAGAAGATATACTACTTATAGAGCAGAAGTTAAATAAATTATAACAACTTTATGCCAACAATTATAAGAATCTAAATAAGTGGACAATCTACTTGAAAAAGAAATTACCAAGTTACCTAGTCTCAACTAGGAAGGAGAAAATGTGAATAATTCAATAACTATAAAAGAAATCAAAAATGACCTAGTTTATTAAAAATATCAAAATGTCCATAGACTTTATGCACGTGACATATCTCTAAGCAAGTAAGATATAAATTTGTTGTTATACTAAAATACTTCAGAGCATAAAGCAAAACAGAAAACCTGAAAACTCATGAGGTTCATGAGGTTAAGATAACTCAGAGTAAAACCTGGCAAAGATTTATTTAGACAATATGATCTGCTGGATTGCTTTGTTTATATTGTTAAAAACAAAAGCCCTTAAATCTCATCAACGTGATGGTGGTTAAATAAAACATACTACATACGAATTATGGAAAATGATGACAGTTTAACAGAATGATAGAAACCTATAAATAATAACATGGAACAATTCTCAGACATTTTGAAGAGATAAAAGACAGTCCAAGAACAGCACGTGTAGAATGAAAGCATTTGTATAAAGAAAAAGAATTATGAGCATCTGTCATAAATGTATGTACATAAATTCACAGTAAGAGGACTGCAAGGAAAAAGATGAGTGGAAAGGGAATGAAGAAGGAATTTTATTTTTTCTTTGAATTATTACATATTGCTTGTTCTTTTATAATGACAATATATTTATGGATTACCTGTACATAAAAGTTCCTGAAAATCAAAGCAAAAGTACCAGTTCTACATGGAACAGTATTACATATGAACTTCTCTCAATAGCAATATCTTGGTTTATCCTAATAAGTCCTTTTTTTATTATTAAGTTTATTGGCTTGAATGTGGTCAGTCTTCAGTCTGCAAGGAAAAGAGAGTTCAGCCTTTGCAAAAGCAATTAAATACTATAGCCTAGAAATGATATACTTTGTTCACGACTACTTGGCCATGTCCATGCTTAGCCACAAACAGTCCAGGAAGTGCAATTTTATTATGTACCTAGAGGAAGAAAAAATTGGGATACTTAGCAAATAACAATAACAACCGCCCCAGTGTTGTATTTGTATATGGTAGTTAGAAGTCGAAAACTGCTGATGTGTGTAATCCATAGATATTCAACCAAATGTTTGACGTGCATATTTATAGGTATAATATTCGACTTCATTATCATACCATAAAATTAAACATCATAGAATATGGAGATAGGCAGACTGTGTTTTGAATCCTAGTTCTATCCTATTAATTTTGTGACCTTGGACATTTTACTTGAACACTGTAAGTTTAATTATCTTTTCTTTGAAGAGAGGTGATTGTAAGTAACACAATAGCTTTTTCCTATATGAACTTGATGAAATTACGAGACGTTAAATATAGTGCTTGTCCATAATGGTGGTTTTAGTGGTGACAATGGTACTATTATGAGTACTAGTTTTATGAGTATCTACTAGTCGTATATTTTATATTTATAAAGTTTTTTCAAATATTTTTTCAACGCTTATCATCATGTGAGTAAAAACACAAATTACAGTTTCCCTTTTTTACATATAAAACAATTGAATCTGACTTTCTCAAAGTCACTTACAGTGGCTTCTTCAATTTGTTTGGAAATGGAAGAGCCTGAAATTAAAATTTGACTAATAGGCCCTACTACGAATTTAAAAACAAGCAAACAAACAAAAAGAAACTGTGGATAGGCTGATTCATGAAAAGGGTTAAAAACACATCTTTGTTTATTAATTGGTATTGAAGCAAATGACATTCTGATTCCACACTGGTAATACCATAAAGCCCACTAATTGTTTTAAGATATGAATTATGAGGATTCAGCGTTAAACTTGATATACACGCAATGCCATGTGCAGTGTCAAGGAAATTTTTCAAAAATAACTAGAAATATCTTATTAGGAGAACAATATTCAAAACCTCACATTTTGCTTCTGTCTTTGATTTTTCACATTAAAAATATACTTTTCGGTACATCAATTTAACTGTAGTTGAATGGTTAATTGTATTTCTTCTCGAAATTATATTGATAGTGTTTTTTTTTTTTCAGGTCTATTCCTGGACTAGATTTACCATAACCAAAAATTGCCTGCAGAAATTGCTCTCTGTGATTTTTTTTTTTTTTAACGTAATGTGTCCCAGTGTGCCCACTGCCTGTCTCACTGGCTTCCAGAGATGCCCAGAGTACTTACATTTTCCTTTCTTTAAAGACCAAATGTTCTTGACATGTCACTGTCAGTAGTCTCATTTAGATCTCTTGTTACTGTTTTGTTAGCATTTCATAAGAAGAACATCTTATTAAAAAGACAGTACTCGAAGTTATAGGCAGGATGTTGATTGAAAACCACCATTCTGTGGCATTTCTAGCCAGAGGCAAACGTTCAACCTATTTTTGAACAGTTACTATGTCCCTGCAGATAGGTAAGTGGATTCCATTTCCATATATCATAAACTGCAACTGTAATAATTATATATTTTAAGTGGTTAGGAGTTTGAAGCATATTTATTTAGAGCATGGTAAGAGATATTTATTCAAAAAAGTATCCTGAAGACAGTTGTTAAAAAAAAAAAGTATGTTACAACTCAAAACTGTAGGATGTCTGTATAAATTTGCAATTCAGTAAAAATTCTAGATTTGTGGCAGTTTCACTACAATCAATACTAACAACCTATTTCAAGATGTTCAAGTTGAACTTCTTTACTTCAGACTACGATACAGATTCTACTCCAGGATCCCATTTCATGGGGAAGGAAAATGAAACTCATCAAGTTTAGGTAATTTGTCCAAGGTGTGACAAGTCTCCAGGCATAACAACCAAAAATGTCTTCAGACAAAATTACACTTGGTTGAGTACCACTGGTACCAGATTAATAACACCTACTATTATAACGTGATTGATTTCAAATGGATTATTTTTCTTTAAAGAAATATACTGTTTAAGAAGGTAATATAACAAAAAAATTAAAAGAATACATGTATATTCTTTTTCTACATATTTAAGGAAAATATATAAAGAACTACTAAAAGAAGAAACTGTGATACAAATGTATTATCTACATGAAATTATCAGTTTGTTGCTTCTTTTTATTATTATAGACAGTGCTAGTAAGTAACCAACTTTTGACATCTTTTTACATTGCATGGATTACTTTTTCTATGTGTTAAGTTATGTGATCTTGTCAGGTTGTTAGTGACTCAGAATCCCTGACGTTTACATGTATTGTGTGTAAATACATATGTACCTAACAAAAGTAATTATGTTGTACTTATATGCTGTTTATTAAATTAGGTAAAATCTTACAATTTTTCTGCTATAATTTAATTTTCAGTTTCTAAAGATTTTGATATTGTTTTTGTTAACACACAGTTAAGCTTTCTAGAAAAAAAAAGCTAAAAAAAGTTTATCATTGTAGAGCACTCTATACTAAACATAAAAATTTGAAACATTTTTTTTTCCTTCTACCACCTGACAAGTCAATGCATTAACATATTTCTGTTTTATCCAGATCCTTTTAAATCTCCATTCAGAAGTAGTCATTTCAGATCTTTTCTAAATGGGAATAGAAATATATAACTAAACAGTTACTTATGTATTGTATAGAATCATTGTTGTATGATTTAAATAAACTAGAAATGTGGGGGAAATAAGGATGAGAAAATAGAGATGGCAGTCTGAATTCAAACTCTAAACTGTCTTTTGAGTTGGCACTGTTGAATCTCTGTTCGATTTTTATACCTTTAGCGGGGCTGCTTGGAATTCTTATCTCCCCACGCAGGAGGTTCCAGATTCAACTAGATATTTGAGTCTATACACAGCTTACACTCAGTCTAAACCCATATTTTGGACTCTTTGTTGTCTCTATTCTTTGAGATTTTCCTTCCCTCACTGTGAGAGGCTATGAGAACCCCAAATTTGGTGCTCAGGTTCTTCAAGCCAGTAGGATTGTAGATTTCTTTCTAAAGTTTAGTGTTCATGATATCAACTGGCACCTTCTCTCAGGCAAAAGATGTAAAAATAAATAAATAAATAAAAAGAAACAAAAAAAACCTTCAAAACTCACCTAGTGCCTTCATTTCTTCTTGGGTTGCTTTTCATTGTCTTTAAATATGTTTTGTTTCTGTCTTTTTCTTTTCTCCTCTTTTTTCTTTTTTCTTTTCTTCTCTTTTCTTCTTTTCTTTTCTTTTCTTTTCTTTTCTCTTTTCTTTCTTTTCTTTTCTTTTCATTTAATTTTTAATGGTGATATTGGTTAACGAAATCCAATATGTTTCAGCTGTATACTTTAATAGTAAGGCATATATATATTTACACTGTGTGTTCACCTCTCATAGTTAGATTTCTTTCTGTCACCAAATATTTGACCCTTTTACCTCTTCTACCTCCCCTCTCCACCTACCCTCTGCTCTGTGTTTTCTTTTTAAATTTTTTCAGTTTCTAATTGCAATGGTAAGGGCTAGTCTCCTCAAAGCAATTCCTCCATAATAGGGAGCCAATCTGTCAATACCTTCAGGATTCAAGGTGAAGCACAGCTCAAATCTGAAGCTTTATAGTTATTTTTTTTCTCAGTCTTGCTGATTTAAGAGGGTATTTAACTCTCTTAAATGTACCTACTTTTGGCTAATGGAATTACATGCTTTACTGATCATAAGTTTTAGAGTGTATTTTATTTGTGCTGATTTACATAATTTGCTGATTAAACTACATATTTAATCTATTGACCTTTACACTTATCCTACTTATACAGGCATATAATCAAGACATATACTTTGATGGATGATGTTTATATCTTGGAAACTTATTTATCTGTTATCAACCTGTGAAATACTGAAGGGAAGTGGCATATGCTCTCTGCTATGCAGAAGACTGATATATTCTTCCTTCAAAAATGCATACTTTAAGTTGGATTTGGCTTTTTCTTTTGTCCTTTTCCCTAATTCTATTGCTTTCATCTTCTTTTTCCTGTTTTTTCTCTCTTCTGGTTTTATTGGCTTTATTTCTTGATGACTGTCTCTTTATGCCACATTCTAATCAATTATACAATCACCAAGATTATCATTAATAAGTGGCAGGGTATATTGCTGTAATTTTTTCCCCTGAATTTTGAATGATATCATGATCTTTCATAGGAAGGTTAGCTGGATTTGTTCAGTCTCTCCTCTGATTGAAAATATCCTTTTAAAATATATATTTTTATATCTAGTAAATAGTCTCAAATTTGTAATACACTCTAATTGGGGAGATAGACAAGGAAAGAGACAGTTGTTATAACAGGAAGGTGCTTAATGTGCTATGGTTGCATGTAGGAGGGACAATTAACCCATAGTTAATGGGAAAAATACATTAAAAAAAAAACAGGTGGTCTGTAGGAGCTGACTCTTAAAAGATATCTGGTTGCCTTAATAAATCTAACTTTATTGATATTTTTACAGTTGACATTTTCTACCGTGCGCTGTTCTTCTATAAAGAGATTAAAGTAAAGCATACACTGAAGTAGTGTTAAAGGCCCCAGCCATTGGGACAAGAAGTTAACTGGTACATCACGAAGTTAATTAATTTAAATTTTATATGTCGGCGCAGGTTTGCCGACATAATCTTGTTGTCATGTTGGTTGTTGTTATCGTTGTGTTTGGTTAAAATTCATCAATAGCTATGTCTGTTAATACTTAGTTCATTGGATAGTGTTCACAGACTCCTTAAGATTTTTCTCAAAACACTAGGATGAGACATTTTGTAGTGTTACGGCTATTACGGTAATATCACCAAAAGTTTGTCAATCGCATTAAAGTTTTCAGGGATGTTACAAATTGTATTACTTTTTCTACATGATTATCCTCTAAGTTGTAGTTATATTTTAAACAGGAGGCACAAGAGGTTTCTTTAGAATGAAATGTGCAATGCAAAGCACGTGAGTTCTGCTACATGGGGAGGTATACTCAGCCTGTTTTCATTTCCAACCAATTGATGATACATCACCAGAAATGGTGGAATCGTCTAAAGAGACCCACATGAGTCACAGGTTTTCCCCGGCACTGATATCTGCTAATGATTAGTGAAGAATGAAAACAACCAAGAATTACCCACAAATTTGTCATCGGTCTGAAATTTTCAGATTTCTAAGTCTCTTCTGGCACTCTGGAATATAGTTCTACTTCAAAGTGACAATTTTTTTGTTTTTACACCTTGATCGTCATGTGGCTAGAGGACCTGCCTGCACCAATCACTTAATAATTTCCAATGTTGATTCAGCTGATCCCATAAATCCAAGTCTTGGCTTCATTTATAGTAACCAGTAAAGTTAGATAAGAATTTTTGAGAAGAACCGAAAAGCTTCTTAACATATTTACAAAAAGCTCTGGTTGGGGTTAAAAAAATGGCTTCTCTAAGGATGAAGGAAGAAAGTTAGAGACACACTGTTAAGTAGATTTACCCTAGTTGCCATGCAGGAAATCACTCAATGAAATAGAATCTCATTTTCTAAGAGAAAAGAGAAATTCAGATTTTTATGTGAAATCTATGTATAATAATTGGCTGAAATTTTGTGTAAGATTAAATGGATACAGGCTGTCAGATTGTTTCTTCTAGCATAGATATAGTGAAACCTCTTTCTCTCTTACTGAGTACATTCTTAAATCCAGCACAATGTTCAAGAAATAATGTACTCACTGAAGAGCCTTATGGGGCCATTATTTAACATTTTAATTATGATATTTGTCTTCCGTTAGGATATATTATTCCATATAATAGGAAGTCCACAGGCAGGGCACTTCAGGGACTGGTTAATACAGCTGCTTGGTAATATCTTAGTTCCCACTGAGCTTTTCTCCTGGCTTTTTCCTTTGTTGTATAATGTTCCCAGGGCTCCTGTTTTATAGGACGGCAAGGAGTGGCCAAAAGGTTCATCATTCAATTATGCATCCTTTTAAGAAGGAGATAGAACTTATAGGTAAAATTCAGCAGCCTTTATTTCAGATATCCATGGCCAGGATTGCAAGATATGTCCCTGCCTAAACCAATCACTTGGTAAGAGGATTAAGCCTCTTACCAAGGATTAAGGGCTAATTTAGAGTACTAAAGATATGAATGTAGGCTTTTTAGGTTACCAAGAGACCCCGAGTCTACTAAAGGACATGCCTTTGCCAGGTTCGGTGAGTCAGAAATAAGAAAAGAACAACAAGCAACATTTGTTTCTTATTCTTTTGCATTGATTTAAAGTAAATATAACTATGTTAAGTTACTTTCTTGTCTAGTCCTACCAAACCGTTGGCTGATTTATTCATGTTGAAATCTTTGGATTTCTCTTCTCAACTTGCCATCATGCTGCAATATGCCATCCAATAATTGTTCTGAATAAATTAGAACAAATTTCTTCTGTATATCTTCATTGACACAGTCATGTTTTGGGAATAGGATAGATGCCAAAATTAAGTCTGCCAAAGTGCCTTTAAATTATGTGATGGTAGAGAATGTGATGGTATCCTCTGTAGCCTTTGGTATAGTATTAAAAATAGAAGGGACTTGACATATATTAATTGATTGATTTAAATATCAAATTGTTAATAGTCTGAAATAGGTTCATTGTTTACATTAGATATGTGTCCCTATAAATTAGTTTTATATAAAGCCTGATACAATGAAATCCTTTTACTTCTGCTCTTATTAGAAATTTACATCTCTTCTGAATACTTATTCTTAGAAAATGATCTCCACTGTTATATTCTTATATTCCACTCTTTAGTAATGTATTTTCAGACACCCTTAAAATATTTCTGAAAAAGCTTAAAATATTATAATGATAGAGACAAACTCTAAGATAAAAATAAAAATCACAACGTTGGGATAGAACTTTAGAAAAAAACTTTAATATATGTTTCACTATGTCATTTGCATTATAAATTTATTCTTCAATAAAACAATTGTAAATATTTATGGTTCCTAACATGGCAATGTGTATGTAGTGTTATCTTCACCTTTTTATTGTCATTTGTTTATTTCCACAAATAACACCAGAAATAAAAACATGTAATGCACAGCATAAATCACTAAGAAGATAAAAGTTTAGAATGCTTGGACTAAAGCACTTTTTTTTTCCTCTAAGAAAATTAAAGAATTTTCAGTTTCTATTTTGGGAAGAAAGTTATTATATAGAGAAAGTTGTCATTTACAATTTAGTTATCTCCACAATCTTAAACAATTTCTATTAATCGGCTAGGAATCATGATGGGGGAAGGAGATTTTTTGTAATACACGAGAAAATATTTGGGATATCCTAGGAAGTATGAGCATTTTTTTTAAGGATACACTCATTTTGAGACAATTCCAAGTATTGCTCTCACTCTATGTTATGGAAAGTGGATAGATATATCTGAGTAACACTGACATTCACTGTTCACTATTTGTGAGGTATTGTTCTGTGTGTTATTCACGTACTAACACACTTAATGCCCAGAACAAACCTGAAGAGAAGTTTTATTACTGCCCACATTCTGTGAAGCCACAGAAGCACAATGAAATTTAACCATATCACCCACACTCAGGTCTCGCTGCTGGTAAAAGTCAGAGAAAAAGATTTCTCATCGTATAAGGGGCTTTTATATAAATTAGAATTTAAAAAAGCATCTCTTCCTCCATGAAAGTGGTCATAAATATAATATTATTTTTTAGTAAAGTGTGTATTAACTATAAATTCCTGGCATGTAAATTACAATAACAAAATTATTGAACATAAAAGAAAATAAAATTTAATCAAATTAATTAAGAATACAAAGCCACTAGGATGTAAAGTTTCAATCAAATAATCATACATCTTCCAATATTGGAAACAAAATTTGCTGTGAAAATTTTAGCATGCTTTACTTGCTCAATAATGTTTCTTTTCTATGCAAACTCTTGCTAGATTTTTCAGACTTTTGTGGCAGAAACCTTAATTAGCTCTTTAAAAAAAATTTTGGAGCAATTTTAGGTTTATATCAAAATCAAGAGGGAGATACAGAGATTTCCTACATATCCCTTCCACCATACTGCACAAACTCCCTTATTATCAATACCACTCTCCAAAATGATACCCTTTTTTTTTTTTTCTTTTTTAACCAACAATGAACCTTCATTGACATATAATTAGCACCCAAAGTCCATAGTTTACTTTAGGGTTCACTCTTGGTGTTGTACCTTCTATGGGTTTGAACAAGTGTATGACATGTATTTATCATAATACATCATGCAAAGTATTTTCACTGCCCTAAACATCTTCTGTGCTCTGCCTATTTATCTTTTCCACGCACCCACCTACCTACCTCAACTGCTGTCTTCATAGTTTTGCCTTTTGCAGAGTGTATTTACTGTATTTGGAATCTTATAACGTGTAGCTTTTTCAGATTTGCTTTTTACATTTAGTAATATGCATTTAAAATTCCTCCATTTCTTTTCATGGCCTGATAGTTCATTTTAGTGCTGAATAATATTTCATTGTCTGGATATAACATAGTTTGTTTAACTATTCACTTACTAAAAGACAACTTGTTTGCTTCCTAATTTTGGTGTAAAGTTACTATAAACATCCTTGTGCAGGTATTTTATGTGGACATAAATTTTCAACACATTTAGGTAAATATCAAAGAGTATAATTACTGGGTGTTACAGTAAGAGTATGTTTAGTTTTACAAGAAACCGCTATTTTCTAAAACTATTTTCCAAAATGGCTGTACCATTTTGCATTCCTGCCAGCAATGCAATTGGTTCCTGTTGCTCCACATCCTCACCAACATTTGGTGTGACCAGTGTCGATTCTCATCAGTGCTGATTCTGGCCATTTTACTAGGTGTGCTGGTATCTCATTTTTGCTTAATGTTTGGTTGATTCTGAAAATGTCTATCTTTTAATTGGTGCATTTAGATCATTGACAGTCAAAGTGATTATTGATGTAGTTGAATTAATATCCACCATATTTGCTACTACATTCTATTTGTTGCTTTTGTTCTTTATTTTTATTTTTGTCACTCTTTTTTTGCTTTTCCTGGTTTTAATTGAGCATTTTATATGATTCTATTTTATCTCCTTTTGTGACCTATCAGTTATATATATATAAAGTATATAAATATATATATATTTGCATAAAATATATAAAATATGTATATTTTTTACTATTTTTTAGGGGTTACCCTAGAGTGCACACTGTTAATACAAGTCCACTTGCAAATAACACCATAACACTTTAGTTGTAGTGTGAGTAACTTATAATAACAAAATACTCCAAATTCCTTCTTAATGTGCTTGTATTCTAGGTGTTATTCATTTAAAGTATATATAAGCATACATAAGTGTATATATAATATATATTACACGTAAGATGTACATGCCATAATTTTAGGAAACTTTGCTG
>CM053508.1:5804499-5855818 GCA_028627145.1 Eidolon dupreanum
ATTGAAAATTTTAATCATTCAATATATTAAGTCAAACATATCTCATGGCATTTTACTAACCAGGCATGTGTTAAAATAGTAAATATGTAAAGAGTCATGCATATAAAGTAAAAATATTAATGTTCCCAGAGAAGCAAAGGAAAAAGAGAAATTAACAACAGCAAATGGCTATACTTAATTTTACCGCTTAAAAGGCACTTGTCAAGCTTAAGAGGTCAGTAATTAAAATTATACTAAAAATTTACTTGAAATCTTACTTTTAACTTTCTTTAGCTTTATGTAGATCATTTTATTTCCTAAAAGATGTTGTTTGTCAAATATGTAGAGAGATAGTCACAGATCTACAGAGCTCATTTGTCTCTCTCTCTTTTTAAACACATGATTTAAATAAAATAGAAACACTACTTCATTGAGATATAACTCAAAAACCTGAAAATTACTTGCAATTGGATTGATAATTATAATACTAAGTAGAATTTTTTTCCTAACACCAACAGACTTCTAGAATACAGACAGTTTAAGTATAATAATACCTATATTGTGTTTTTAAAAATTATATTACTATTTCTTCTGGCACAACCCAATGGGATGGAAATGGAAATGCCTTTTTCTTGCAAAACAATCAATGTGTGATTGATTATGCCTGTCCATACATATGTCTGATGAATTTAAAGTGATAGTATCTCTAATTGCAAATCCAATACCTGATTAATGCTGTTCTGAAATATAGCGACCTTTTAAAACAGAAACGTATTTTACATCAATCCCTGTATTATTACTCATCAGAATATCCATTTTCACTCATTTGTATATGTGCTGCCATTGGGCAATGTGCCATTACTCCTTAACAACTGGGGTTTAAATTACTAAACTTCCTCCGTACAGGCAAAAAGAAATGCAAGTGTAAGCTATGAAGACTCCTCTGATTTGCAATATTCATTACATGGAGAATGTTCTTTTGGAAAAAAGGACTCTGCGAAGGGCAGTCTGTAAGAGGGTTTGTTTCACAGTGAGCTACAAAATGCCCTAGACCTGTGCAACATCTCTAGATAAAATAAACTTCACAGTTTAATTAGCAATGTGAACACAGTAAGAATTCATTAACAATTGTGTATGAACACATATAATACTGACATTTTATGCAACCATGCAAATTTATGCAGCAGTGTCAGAATAACAAACTAAATTATACAGGTAGACTACTTAACTACAATGATTAATAAGTAATTTCAAACATTTAGGTTGTTTTTAAGTAAATGTTATGCAAATACGCTCCAATCAAGAATTAGAAGCTAAGCAAACATGCTAAAATTTCAAATAATTGCTAACATAAACGTAATTTTACACAAATATTCTTTTGTAATTTATTTTACTAGTCAGACACTTTGTGACCTATGTTAAGGAGAAATCATGAGTGTGATCACGTATTACAATGATAGAATAAATCTACATATTTTTAGTTCTCATTGATTAAAGAAGTTAAATGAAATATAACTAAATAACCCACATAGTATATATTTCTTCAAAAAATTTATTTTTACATCTCGGTTCTTATAATCGGTATATAGAAAATTAAATAAAGTTTATGATTTGGTATATTTTGACATCTGTGTAAACCATAAATTCATCATCAAAATTGTAAAGAACATATATTTTATCCCCAAAAGTCTCCTTATGCCCTTTTCATCCATCTAGTCTGCCTCTCCCCACATTTCCCCAGTACCTCACCTTCCCCAGGTAAACTGAACTCTGCTTAATGTTACTATAATTTGCCTTACAAAGAATTTCAGATAAATGGAATTATACAAAATGTGCTTTTCTTATATATTTTTTATTCCACTTAATTATTTTTAGATATAATCATGCTATTTGTGGATTAATAATTTATTCCTTTTTAGTGCTGAATTATATTTCATTTTATATATTTACTACAATTTGTTTATCTATTTGCTGTTGACTGATAGATGAGCTATTTTTGGTTTTGAAAACAAATTTGCTATTAACGTGTATGTACAAGTCACTATATGGCCATATGTTTTTATTTCCCTCAGGTAAATATCTAGAAATAAAGAAGTATCTTATTTGGTTTCAAATATTTGGGGATTTGTCGGAATTTTTTTTTATTGATTTCTAATTGAATTCCGGTGTGATACTTAAAGTAATTTGAATCATTTTTTATGTTTGTTAAGCTTTGTTTTATGACCCATAGTATGGTCTATGTATGGTATGGTTTTGGGAAATGTTCCAGGTACACTTGTAAATAAGATGCATTCTGCTGGTATTAGATCGGTTGTTTGATAAATGTCAATTATATCAAGATGGATAATAGGATTATTTATCATTAATTCTATAACATTACTGATTTTCTGCTTGCTTCTTTTCTCTATTTATTGAAAAAGTTGCATTCACATTATCTCTGTAATTGATAATATATTTACTTATTTTTTCAGTTGCATTAGTTTCTACTTTATATATTTTTAAGCTCTGTTATTAGATACATGCTCATGTACGATTATCATGTCCTCTTGATTAATAGATGCGTTTATCGTTATGGAATGATCATGTTCATCCTTGTTCATATTTTTCGCTCTGAAATCTATGTTGTCTCATAGAGCTTCTCAGACTTTTTCCTTAGAATTAATGTTGGCATGATATATCTTCTTCCGTTCCATTACTTTTATCTAGTATATATTTATATTTCATGTGAATTTCCTGGTAGGCAGCATATAGTTGGGTATTATCTTGTTCTTCAGTTCAATCTGACAATCTCTGTCTTTCAAATGGGGTATATAGACCATTTATATTTAGCATGTTTGTTGATATAATTGACTTTAAATCTATCAACTTGCCCTTTTTTTTTCCCTCATGTGTTCCTGGTTCCTCTTTTTATACTTTCTTTCTTATTTTAGATTACCCAAGTTTATTTCAAAATTCTGTTTATTTCATTTATTAACTTATTGTATATTACTTTTTATTTATTATTTAAGTGATTGCTAAGGTTTATAATATACATATTTAACTTGTCACAATCTATTAAAGCTATATTAAGCCCTTCATATATAACATTTTTACATTATTATATTTCAGCTACTCTCCTACTGGATTTTGTGCTGTTTTGGTTATATATCTTAATTCTACATATCTTATATCTTCTGTACCATGTTGTTTTTATTTTTGGTTAAACAGTTATCTTTTTAAAAGATTTCATTACTTTAAAATTTTTATATATACAGTTATAATTTCTCAGTGTCTAATTCATTTTTATATACCTAGATATACCTGCTATAATTTTCCTTCTGCTTAAAGAACTCCCTTAGCAGTTTTTATTGTACAAATCTACTATACTGAATTTTTTTGCTTTGGCATGTCTTAATAATGATTTAATCTTTGTTTTTGAACAATACTTTTAACTGACCTGTAGAATTCTGTGTTAATAAGTTTTCTTTTCAATATTTTAATGATATTACTCTACTCTCTTCTCATCTGCAGTATTTCCAATGTAAAATCTGTTATTATATTTAACTTTGTTGCTCTGCACAAATGTTGTTTATCAGACTTTTTAAAAATTTCTCTTTATCACTGGTTTCAAGCAATTTGATTATTATATGACTTGTAGTTTTAGTAATGTTTATTTGTGTGCAGTTCAAGATAGAAGGTGGTTACACTTCTTGAATCTGTGAGTACATAGTTATCACCAATTTGGAAAATATTTTAGTCATTATTTTTAAATATGTTTTCTGCTCCTACATCTCTCTCCTATCCTACAGAGACTTTAAGATACATGTATTAGGCCACTTAAAATATCTCACAGCTCGCTAATGATATGCTCATTTTTTAAAATTCTCTTTTCTTTCTGGGTTTTATAGCAGATAGTTTCTATTTCCATATCTTCAGTGTGCTAATATTTTATTCTGCGGTGTCATCCTTTGTTACTAACATCCAGTGAGTTCTTTATTTCAAACATTGTAGTTTTCATCTCAACACATTAGTTTGGATCTTTTTTTACATCTATTTCTCAATTTAGCATAGTAAATCTTCCCGCTAACTTCTTTAACACACTAATCTCAGTTATAATTGTTTTTATTTTTTAATTTTTATTAAATTTTGAGATGACATTGGTTAGTAAAATTATGTAAGTTTGAAATGTATAATTCAATAATAAATCATCTGTATATTGCATATTTTTTTTTATTTCCTTGTCCACTAATTCAAACAACTGTCAGTTATGGGTCAATTTTCATTGATGGATCCTCCCTAAAGAAAGTCTTCCCAGCTCTAACTTGATTCCCGCTCCTAGTTCTGTAGCCCGCAACTCATCCAAGCGGTAATATGGGAAACTGTAGGGTTGCCTCATGTTAACAATTTAATTTCAGTTACAGCAACATTGCATATTTACCATTGTCAATTTTTTCCTTTCCTTTTTTCTTTTCTTTTTCCTTTTTCTTTTCTTTTTTACCAGTTATTTTTGATTAATGGTGCCAAAATATTTTTAGAATTGTAAAACATTTTTTTTTTAAATTTCAGTTTTGATTTTTATTTTTAAAAATTATATTTTTAATTTAAGAACCTCTAAATATACCAAACAGGATAAGCTAATTTTAAGGTATCCTAAAATGATCAATAACCATACAAACAATACAAAATAAAAATAGGCAAAATATAGTAACTTCACAAAAATGATATGAAAATGACAAATAAATGCATAAAAGTAGCACAGTCTTCAATCATCAGGAAGATCCAGGATGTGGAAAACAAAATATATAAAGATTGTTTTTTCATGTTTAAATTGGCATGAGTACATTGAAAAGCCCTTTGCTATATGTAACAAAAGTCAACATATGCTTGTTCTTTGAATAAGCCATTCCACTTATGGGTATATATAAAAGGTGTGTGTGTGTGTGTGTGTGTGACAAAAGACATGTTTAAGAATATTCATTTATAATGACCCTAAACCAGAAGCAGTCCAAAACTCCTGCAACTATATATGGGTAATAA
Organism: Eidolon dupreanum; assembly: GCA_028627145.1. Classification (NCBI taxonomy): domain Eukaryota; kingdom Metazoa; phylum Chordata; class Mammalia; order Chiroptera; family Pteropodidae; genus Eidolon; species Eidolon dupreanum. The sequence goes on from CM053508.1 coordinate 5,809,495, forward strand.
TGTATGGTATATTTTAAAACTAAATAGTATAAAGAAATGACACTTAACAGATGACTGGCATGTAGCAACATAAACTTCTATATATTAAACAAAAGAAGTCAGGCATTGTATGTATGTATACATACACATACATATATACGCATACATATATATGTATGTATAATTCCATTCTTGTAAAGTTTAAGAACAGGCGAAAGTAATGAATAGTGATATAAGTCAGGCTAACAGATAATTTTGGGAAGTAAAAAAAGAGACCAGAAGAAGGTATGGAAGAATACCGAGTGCTGGTAATATCTTATTTCTAAATCTGCATGGTGTTCATGCAGATGTTACTTTTGAAATAAAATCAATGAGCCATATAATTTCTTCACTTTTTATAAAAGTGTTATATTTCCATAAAAATTACTTAAAATTCATATTACTACCTTTTCTTCTTTTTTTGTCTCCTTTGATCATTGATAGATGCAGTAGCCTGTCCTTTCATTACTCTTACCTTCAGTGAAGGGTATAGGAATTTAATGTTATAGAAAAAAGAAGTTCAAATACATACACTAGGCAGGTGACATCTTTTCCATGGAAAGAGAACAAAGTCTCTTTAAAAATTTCCTTTATATTTGCCTCTTGTACTGTGTTCTTGGAAACTAGATATAAGAAATGATGTGTGGAAAAAAGAAAAAGGGAGAAGACAAGAAGGGAGAGATGCAAGGAAGAGAGAAAAAGGGAATGAAGGGACTGTGCAATAGAAAATGAGTGTGAACTGAGAGTAGGAAAATTAATGAAATTCATTAATTAAAGCATTAAAGAAAAAAAGAAAGAAAGAGAATCCAGAAAACTTTCTATTCAGTTTTTTCACTAACATTAAATAGTATTTATAATTTTGATAGTTATGTACATAACTATAAACTCTGTAATAACTGCTTTTTTGTTTGTTTGTTTTACAAAATGCCATGTGACAATGGCTTATAAGTAAACCTATTAAGCAAAATATCTTCTAATATCTATAGTCCTTTGATACAAATTTTTTCAATATCATTTTGAAGATAAATCTCTCATCCTATATTTTAAATTAAAAATTTCTTTTTACCAAAGTTCATTTCTTATGAAGTTTTAATAAAATTGTTTCCAAACTTTTTCTATCTAGATTAGTGTTATATAGATATATTTCCTCTTATATTTTTAAGTTGTGTATTTTTAAGCTTTTTATCCATGCATTAATATCTCCATCTTTGATTGCATTGCATTTCATATTTTATATATTTCTCTAAAATTTCAAAACCCCTACTTCATCCATATTACTAATTAAATATAATGAAAGACAAATTTGTAAGCTTTGACATATATTATAAATAAACACATATATAATAAATATACATGAGATTTAGTGGCACAAATTCAGAAGTATAAATGCTGCATATATACCAATACATACATAATACCTAGCAGTAAATATATTCCTAATAACAAAAAGCACCTTGATTTATAGAAAAAAAAATGAATTTAAGAAAGGAAGCAATTATGTTTTGGGATAAAAGCTATACCTGAAATGTGCAAAAACTTATTTTGTTGAATCTATGTTAACATTTCATTGACACTAAGAAACATATTCTGTGCATTTTATTATTTCTAATGGTGGGATGCATCTGACAACTGTTGTCACAATTGTAACAGTCTTATGACAGAGCTGTCATTACCTGCCATGGATGACATTGGTCTCAGCTATTCATATTCTAATTACTTCAATTGAATCACATGCATTATTGGAATTACATATGTCATATTTGATTACCATTTAAGGTGTCTTTTAAAACTTTCAACTATGCCTCAGCATTGAAACACAAAATATTATTGTGTATGCAGAGGCACTGAAGCAGAACTGCAGGGCTTACGTAAGACATTCATGAAGCAAATGTTCATTGTTGAAGGAATGGCTGCAATTTCAAATTTTCTTGAGAGTAACAAGCAAATACTTCATGGGACTGGAGATAGAAAGATACTTCCTTGTAGGGAAGCTATCTTATTTTGTTACTCTGAAACATGGAGAAGAATTTTTAATCACTAGCCATGGGAAAAAAATGAAACAGAGGAAATTGTTAAATTCCTAGTAATATTTGAACGAGAACGAGAGACAGTCACTGCTGTAAATAATTTCCATATTGTTTAGACTATCATAAAGGAAAAGAGAAAATTGGATTGTAGCTTAATGTGCATTATTCTTCTTTTACATAGTAATAAATTTATAGCATGGTTCATTTTATGGTAAATGTGTCTTAGGATTGATGAAATGTAATCATTGAAACAGTTGTCCATTTTGTTTTCCCATTGAAGAAAATTGATAGCCATATGGTTTCTGTTTTTAATATTGAATTATACTCATAGATATATCAGTAGCATTCTAAACTTGTTCCAGAAAATAGTAACAAATGTAAGGGAGAATATATAACACCATTTTTTTCCCTTCATATATTGCTGTATATATATGATAAATGTTAGCATTTGAGCAATCCTTGGCTATCTTTTGGCTATCTTGGCTTATAAACTTTTAAATAAAACAGGACATAACTGGAACCTACCATTAATAACATTAAATGTACCATTTACTAAATTATTATATACATTATTTATCTCCAATGTTTTCCTACTATGCTCTTTATGAGCTTTCTATTAAAATGTTTTATTCCTTTTATCATTTTAAAGGTAATTTTATTATGTTATATTGACATTCTCAAATCTGGTAATAAAGTCTTTACAGTAATGCAATGTAATTCTTTAATGTTTTCTTTCTCATAATAAATAAAAATCTTGATATGTTTAATAAGGTATGCCTAGTAAAATCACTTACAGTACATTTTTCTCAGTGAAACAGTGGCATCTCAGAATCCAGGATAAAAGATCTTCTGGAAATATTAGTGATGTAATTTCCAGGTTTACGCCTAAATTGAAATAGTGCATAAAAGAATATATTCTATTGAAATCCCCGTTATTGTTTCACATAAATGGTCACAGAATGGCTGAATACTTTTCTCAAAATTATCTCTTTGGCTCTGATATGATACACTGTCAGATGAGAAGGCTGGAGAATTTTTTAAGAATTCGGTGGTCTATTCAATTTGAATTCAATATGATTCTTTTAAAATTTAGTACAGTCTTTTAAATTTAAACAGTTGAAATTTTTCCATGCTATTCAGCTTTATATCTGCATTACTAATATTTTGGTGCTCTCTGTTGCTAACTTACCAGATCCAGTTTGGTCATTCTTTGCCATCAGGTTATTTGGTAGATATCAATAATATCAATTGTCACACATAATTAAGGCAGATGAAGGCATGTTTCCTTTTCCTCACAACTAAGGTAGCAGGTGGCATATTATAATAAAAGCAAAGATGATATCAAATTCTACTACAATAAAAACAGATATTAACAATTTAACTCAAAAAACAATCATGTAACTTTATCTTATAGGCTCGATAAAAACACAGCTATCAAAAAAAATAATAAAATAAAAATAAAAACAGCTATCTGCTCTAATAAGCACTTTTACAGTTTACTATAGGCAGATGCAATAGTCAGACCACGTGATAGAATCCTCTGATCATGGTAGAATGTAGACTTACTTGGTCAGTGTCCTAGCCCTGTGACATGACACCAAAGAGTGAAAATAGTTCAGTGTTTATGTCTTCTAACATGCTTGCTTTTTAAAATTTTCTATTTAAATTTATCAGCCTCAGAGGTGGTAATGTTGTGAATAATTACACCAACTGTTTGGTATAGAACAGTGGATATTACCAGTCAGTTTCATAAGTTTACAGAGCAATCATCTTTGTCAAGCCATAATTAGGAGGATTTGTGGGCATTAAGAAATCCTTGATATGCAATGTTTTCATTCTCTTTAACTATAATCTTTAGTAAAACACCTGATTAAATTACGTTCACTTATTAGTTGAGCTAATAAATAATGAGAATCACAACAAGAAATCTCTTAACAACCACAAACAAAAGACTTGACTGAGTAACTGTGGTTTATAATTCATCAAATATCACACAAACTCATTTTGGGTTGGGAAATTTTATGAGCATTTAAGACTAGTATTTACGTATGTTGGTACTGATTACCCAAATTGTATTAAATAATGATTCCACATTTGAATATAAATGGATTAAAAAATTCTAGTAAAATAGTAGTAACATAATTTGTGAATCTCCTTTAATAAAAAAAGACAGACCTAGATTAGCAAAGTAAAAGACCAACTGAACTAAAGGATACATTATTTCCCCAAACTGCAGAATATAATTGCAGGGGACTGATAGCGGCACCACTGATAACTGTAAGAGGAAGAAGCAGAAGGAGACATTGGGCTTCTGGTGGTTTTTAAACAAGTAAAACTCTGAAACAGCCAAGTATTTACTAGAAAGCCCAGCAGGTGATGGTGAGGACAGCAACAAACTAGAAAGTGGTTGTGCAGGTTTAACATGAGTGAGTGCAAGGAAGAGTCTTTTATAACTGGAGAACTCGAGCCATAGAATCTCTCTCTTAATATAAAACCTCAAACTGAGAGGAAACTACTGATGGTAAAATCCAAATTGATCAGGGCAGGGACATTAGAGGAAAAACAACTAAGAGTCAAGAAAAATTGTGGGAGGTCAGGTAGAAGAATGTCTCAGAAAGAAGACTATTTTCTATCACTCCACAAGAAGAGAGGAAACCTGAAACCCAGGAAGCTAGAAAGTAATTTTGACCTGATTAGCCCTCTACAAGAATAAGATCACTTTTTTTTCACATTAAAAATGAGTAAGAGAAAAGCATTTTGATATAATCCCATACAAAGTTAACAAAGGACAAAAGAGAGTAAAAAGCAGAATAACACCCCTATCATCCATGAAAGAATGCTAGGTAGGTATTATTATAAAATAAATGAAAAGTTAAAATTTTATAATGTAATAAAATAAATTAAGAAAAATATTGAAGCAGTAAAAGAAAAACAAAATGAATATTACAAAACATCATAAATTAATTGATTGGCTAAAAGAAATATTTGAAAGTAGAGGTGACAGAATTCAGGAAAACAATGTAATAAAATGTAGAATTTCATAACAAATATAAAGACTAAATCAGAAAAAAACCAAAAGCATTTAAATACAAAACATGCCTTAAGAGAAGAAAAAAATGGAAAGTAGTAAAATCTTAAAAATTAAAAGAAATGAGGAAAAAGCTAAAATGTATTAAGAAAAAAAGAAAGTTATGATAGATGAGCAAAAAGTAGCAGGTACAGTGCACTTATAGGAATATTCAAATAAGGAAACGGGAATGAATAAAATATAACAAATATTTATAGCAACACTTCAAGAAAATTTTACTGAAATAAAAATAAATATGAAATTGTACAGTAGCATGTACTTATCCCTGAAAAAAATCAACCCAGAATAAAAAAAAACCTTGAGACCTTTTATAGTAAAAATAATGAACTTAAAAAAAAGAAAATCTGTGAGGTATTCAGGCAAAAGGTTAAGTGACTTTTAAGTGACAGAAAATCAAATTGTCATCTCACTTTTGATAGATATTTATGCTAGAATAAATGGAATAACATATGTAAGTTACTCAAAGAAAAAAAAATGTGTCATAGATTTTTTTATGAAGGAAAAATGACCTTAAAGCACAACAAATGCAGTCAAATATGCAAAACATCTTGGGATGGTGTTCTTTAAAGGCTTTTCTGAAGAATCTGGCAAAGAAATTTAGTCAAGAAAATAACTGGTAAGAATATAGTTTATTCTTACCTATAGGTAATGATAGCAAACATTAAATGTACATTTACTTCTAGAACAAAGACTAAATTATGGCTGGGTGGGAGTGAGTAGATTATCTAATAGCTGTAGGATCTACTGATTTCATTTATAGTACAAAGATTATACAGCACTGTAGATATGTTATGCTGTTAAAATCGTCTAGATCATAATCTCCTCCAATCAGACTATTGGAAGGTCCCACAGACTAAGATATATGTGCCTCCTGTTAAACATTAATAATTACCATTAGCAAGTTTACACTGGGCACATCAGAATGTCAATATAAATTTATTTGATGAAATATTTCTGAAAGACTTTCTTCAAAAACATGCTTATCTACGTTAGGCGGCATCTGCACTCATAGGCTAGGTTAAGATAATAAGGTACAACTCCAAAGTTTTTGAAAGATGATTGCCTGCCAGGAATAATTACTTTTTTATCTAAAGAATTCCTGTATCCACCTAAAAGAGTATTCTGTGACCACTGCAGATGGAGACAAGTTGGGAGCGTGAAAGACAAGAGATATCAGGATTAGGGTATGACCAATTTACATCTAACTCACACACTCAAACATAGAAAAAAAAAAAAAGAATTAAGTTTCATCAATTCATATATTTGATAATGACAAGAGCTATGACTGGGATATTTCAGATATTGAAGGAAGTTTAAATAACATGAAACAAATCAAAGAAACAATTCATACTTTCATTTCCCTGTAGCTATAGAGATATGTTTAATTACCAAATTAATAAAATAATAAGTTTAGAGAAATCTACATGGTCTATCATAAAGATGAAACATGGGAAAGGGTGTTGAAGATATTATGATTACTAGGTAACAATTTTGGAGAAAATCTAAATAAAGAACTGAACATTATCTTTTCTTTCCAGTAGGAAATGTATCCCCATATAAATAAAGAGCCCTATATAATTAGGAGAAGCTCTGCTTTAGAGATAAAAGCTAATTACTATAGATTAAATTATAGAATTTTTAAAAAATTATTTTCAACTCCTAGTATGACCATTAGCTTAGGCAAGAATCATCAACTAGTATTGGCAATCGCCTGGAGATGGGAAGGGTGTTGGATATTAATGAGATATCAAGTTATATTTTAATAACAAAAAGTAAAACAATACAAAAGAATTGAATTGTCACCATTTTAAATAATTGGTCAATTTCATCATCACTTACATTGGGGTGATCAAAAACAATGTAACATTTAATGCAAAATTAAACATTAAATATTATGTATGCTGATCTCAGAAGCTAAGCAGGGCCGGGTTAGGTTAGTACTTTGATAAGAGGCTACTTAGGAATACCAGGTCCTATAGGCATAAAAATATAAATGAATAAATAAATAAATGTATGTCATGTATAACTAATTTTAAGAAAGAAAAGTTTAACTTGTGTCTAATAAAGTCTTTTGACATCCCATTTTATAAGAATTACAGGGAATTGGGCTAATTTAAACATCACCAAAAAAAAGGGAGATCGATAACTCTGTGCCCTTCAACGAATGAGGATATTATTAACAAAAAGAATTGTTGAGAATCTGAAGGCACATAACAACCAAATGTGACTGGTCCTGACTTAGATCTTGATATGGAGAAATGAGCTGTAACTCTGAGGGAAAACTGTTAAGTTGGAATTTAATAAATTATAAACATTCCATGATTTAATGGAATTTAATTAATTATTAAATTATTATAAAGATTATGAAAATGTAATCCTCACAATCTAAGGGGATGTTGTAATTTATTTAGAGAATCATGTGGAAATATTTAGGGGTTGAAAATTATATTATTTGTAATTTTATTTTTGAAATGTTAGCATTAATTGTAGTTAAATATAGATGTAAATTAGTTTTAATGTACTCTAAAGTTGGGTAGTTCATGTGGGAAGAAAACTAAGAAAAAATAATACATACTACAGGCATTCTTAGTTAGGATTAAAAGACCGTAGTCAGAGATATTTTAACTATCTTTGTCTGAACAGCAGTATAGAATTTCTTAATTAGCATATTTCTTATTATATATTTTTCTCCATTTAAAAGACATTTAAGACATGTGCTCTGAAGGGAAATATTGTTCAAGCACCCTTATCTTCCATAGATAAAGTTTAAAATTTTAAAGAATCAGAAGTTGGCCCTTCAGAATGATGCCCTGGGCCTGAACTCCCATCCAGTCCTATATATTTAGGACAATAAGATTTTCACTCAATCAGATTAAAAGGTAAACTAAAGTATGCCTCTAGATATTATTATAATAATCTCAAATAGACCTTTCATACAACATGCTTTTTACATGGTAAAATGACAGACTCGGAGCTTTATCAAAATTACAAATTATATAATAGTTCTTTGCCTTCTTGTTAATGCACGCTCATGTGTGTCCAACTCTTACTCTAGATTTGCTTCCACTTACTAGCAGATTTATCCAGCACTTGTCTCTAATTATTTAATTTTATTGATATCTGACAAAAGAAAGTAATAAACATAATTATCAAAATTGACTTAACTCAATTTGCAATATTCTCAAACCATAAATCTCATTTATTTCCTTTGTTATTATTCCTTCCTTATCTGAGTGCTCTGAAGTTTCCAATTCTTTATGTTAGGCAGACTTCCTGCAGTCTTGCCTTATTATTATAGCAATAGATTACTTTTTATTTAGAAAAACTTTCTGTAAATGATCCAGTCATCGCTTATGATTTCATTTGCCATAACAAAGATTTGCATCCTTAACTGTTTCAGAGCTATATATTCTGAAATAAAATCTACAAGTAAACATAAGTAAAAATACTATTTCTGTGTATATCACCCATGAAAAAGTATTCAACCTTAACCAAGAGTCAGGTATCAGCATTCTCTTTTAGAAAAAAGTTTATTCCATCTGTCAATCTAAATATGAAAAAGGGTGAGTAAATCAATTCCAATGTTAGTTTAAATTTTGGGTTTAAATAAATGGGATACTTGTTAGCTGCTGTCATTACCACATTTGGAATGTCTTGCCAGTGCAGTAAAGTCAGCTCAGACAGTAGAAGTATAATCCTGATAGTAATTCCATCATCCCCAGGAAAACGAATCATACTTCTGGGAATCATATCTCATTTTCAGCCAATGTTAAGTGGTTAATAGGGTTGTGTATCATTTTTTCAGACTGAATAAAATTTTTCTTCCTAATTAATCATCTAAATGAATGCCCAGGTTTCTTCACCTTCAATTCTGTATATGAATCAGTTTCAAACAGTAGCTAAATGATAAAGAGAGCAAGTAAAATTTTTCCATGAAAAGGAGTGATGTAGAAAGGGACAAAATACTCAATCAGTGCTGTCCTTATTACAGCCATTTGCATAAATGAAAACTAAATATGTGTTAGGCTAAAAGAAGTTTATTCATGCATTGGTCTGTTGTACTTCGTGAATTCTAATTGTTAGGATTATTAATACTTCACTTATTCATATGCCTTGATAACGATCACTATTTCTCCTAAATTACTTTCTGCTTTATGACACTCAATAAGCAAGAGTACTGATATTTGTGGTTCAATTTATGTTCATATTTTTATTTGTGTAAAAAATCTAAAATTCATGGCATTTGTGCCATAATTGATCAGCTCATCAATGATATTTTTTGATCCAGAGACATGTTTAGTCATCTTCCCCACTTCTATTCAAAAAATTAATTTAGTTAGTATGACATCTATTAGAAAGAATTAATAATTCAAATAATGTTACCTGGATATTGGTTTATTGATATTCAGCAATTATTTTTAAAATATAATTTAATTTTTTCCACCATTCTTGAAGCTAAGTAGGGAAGATTCTACTTGCCATTTGTTAAGATTTTGATGAGGAAGATGAGGTTCAGATTGATTACAGCTTTGCAAATGACCATAAAATTTGTTAATGACAATACCAAGACTTCTCCTCAACTTACTTTTTTTTTTTAGTCCTGCCTCATACATTTTAAATTACAATATACTGTTGTAAACTTAATGTATTTTGGCTTGGAGAATCAACTTAAATCTAAATACAAAGGAGGTTTGTAAAAACTTATTAAACATTCAATATGGCTCTCAAGAGTTTTACTTCATCCTATCAATCATTCAAATTGTTATTGCTAACCATACTTTATAATTATGTGTATTCATCATTCTAAATATTTCACTCAAATATTTTCACTTAGACTTGACAGTGACACTATGATGAAGGTAAAAAATATCCTTTCTCATTTGAAAATGAGAAAACTGAGGTTTAGAAAAGTTATGACTTGCTCAAGTTTATATGGCTAGGAAGTTATAGGACTGCAATACAAATGCTGTTTTTGATTTGAAAACTTGTTTATAATGATGGTGAAAATGATGATAATAGAACAATTTAATGAATGCAACTGTGAGTCAATGATGTCAATAATATTAAAAATAATCATGATGATTAGGAGGGTGCTGATGGATAGATAAGTAAGGTGATATTAGAGGAGATGGTACTTGTTTAGATATATTTTGAGTTTGGAGGTCTCATTGTCTACATTTAAACTTCTCTCCTGTTTGATCATCAAGAAATTACTCAAACTTTAATTTCTTTATTTGAAAAATGGATCAAATGACAGTCATTACCTCCTAGAATTTGTCTGTCTGGTTATCTCATGAAATCCCTATCGCCCCCAATGAGACAATTTTACAGATGGTTGGAAAAGCAAACCTTGGAAAATTTAGTTAATAAATTTATCCATGTCTCCTCAGCAAACACGTGAACAAATCTGGTATCATACACAGATTTCTCTGACACAAAGTTCATGTTCTTGTTCTTTTCACTGGGCCACATAGTTTTCCTAACAGCATATTTAATAAAACACAATATCACTGATTGTACATTTGTAGAACCTTTGAGTGAAATTTCAATGCTGATTATTTTTAGTCAACTATAGAAATACAGAAATTATTCTGCCAGAAAGCAATGTGTAACCAATTCAAGTGATACCAATGGTTTTAGAAATTGTATACAAAAGCCTTTTCACAAAATGGCTGATTTTTCCCCAATACACACATCTGGCTATCTCACAGCCTTTTAAAATAGAGAAATATAATTTTCAGAAATGTGAGTTTACAAAGCATGGTGGTCATGAACTCTTCCCCATATTTCAAAACTGGGCAGCCAGACACAGAGCTTCTCTGGGCGGTTGGCCCAGTAATTCATGTCACAAATATAGTACTGATCAAAAGTACGGAGTGCCAAACTAAACTCCTAATGTTCTATTTCAATCGTGTAGATTCTATTGTGGCTGCTTTTGGAAGAAGGGCAGTTTGGCTTACTACCATATGCCTCACTCAATTCATTATTGGAGGCAAAGAGCCAGACTTTGAAAGAAATCTGTGGGGATTTTTTTAAAAAGAGTCCTTTATCCCATGTAATTGAACCCCCCAGATAAGTGAGGAAACAATTAAAAAAAAAAAAAGAATTCTACCATCTCTTGACTATATACAGTCAAGACGGAAACTGGTTCATATTTTGAATAATTACCTTATAACCAGTTGAATTTAAAAACCTGTGAGAAATATGAATAAAGAAACACTTGATTTCCTAAATAAGTAGGAGACAATATGACTAAAGGCAACAGCATTCGATTTGTTTCAAAATCATTTGTGTCAGGACCAGAAATGCCAATAGTAACTAAAAGTTTGCCTACTTACTGACTTCAGGTCTGAATCTAAGCCTAAACTGAAATAGATAGATTGGTAGTCAATGGCATAATGAAGAAACACTTGATAAGAAAATACAAGTAACTGCATTGTTAGCATAAGTATACTAATTCATTTTGAGCCACTATGTGGAGTTGTTACACCCATATACAATCATGACACCTCTTCCTGATGCAGATTAAAGTAATCCACCTGCATCACTACTAGCATTCTATACCCTAACATCTTGATGTTATACACTAACACCAAGATGTTAGGATATAGAATGCTAGTAGTGATGATTGTAGCTATCAGTGATCCACCTGAATTTTGCAGAAACCTGACTGGGAATTAAATTGTGACTTGATAGGGCCCACTGTCCCTGCATTCTTTGTCTTTGGAAGTGAAACTAATCTTAACCATTTCACCTAGAATTAGCATTGTTTCTGACTTACTTTCTTGGCTATGTTGGATGATAGTGGCAGGGGTTTCTGCTTAGCTTTTTCTTTCAGAATGGCTCTTACTCCAACATCAAGGACCAATGGAAGATTTTCAACTTGCACGTATACTATTCCAAGTATACACTCAGAGAACAAGGAAATGGTCACAGAATGGTCCCCATCCATCAGATCGATGGTAGAGAAATTAGGGTAGGGCTCTACTTATCATTTTACCCTATATGTTCCTACTCCAATAGTGAGTGTGTGATGGTGTTTGGGATTTTGTCAAAGTCAGCTGAGACCAACGTCTCTCAAAATATCTTTGCATTCTCTTTGCCCTCTGTCTTTAGTATACAGTTAATTGATAAATAGTCATAATGGGGCAATAGATGTTAAAGTCTTCCAGAGGTTACAACCTTTCATTCAGTTGATAGGCCCCTGGATCTAAGAACTGGCTTGTATCTGGGTATTGGGCAGAAAATGAGATTCTCTGCTGCGATGGCTGACCTTTTGGCTACTTCTTAAACTTTTTAGGTTATATAAGTAAAACAATTTGAACACTGGCTGTGCACCTATATCTTTTAAGAGCATCATCTACAGTTTGCCATTGTCACAGCTCAGTGGTCATTGTCCCTACTAACCATCTCCAGCTTGTTACCCATTAAGATAATTATAACCAACTTGTTGCCAACAGGTTATGTCCAATAGTTCCTGCTCTATTTTTCCATAATCTTATCATCCAAATTTATACTTAGGCAGCCAGGTTCTAGTAGCACCTATTTCCTACCATTTATCATACTGAGCATGACCACCATTGAATTTCTGAGACATGTTATTGATTGGCCCTCTACCTTATAGCCCTACCATTTGCTGAAGGTAATTTTCTTTGGATCTTCTTGGAAAACAGAATTGGCTGAATTGTCTTTCCCCAGAAATGAAGAATTTGGGGTGTCTATCTACCAACATTTAGTCATTATTGGTTGAGAGTGGCTTTTTTTTTCTCTCTTGCTCTGAACATAAACTGCATATTCACAAAACCAGAGAAAGTCCTTGGACAAAAATTCATGTGGTTTCAGTAAGAAGCCATTGCATATGCAGAAATATGAATGATGAAATGATATCATTAAGACACCAACAGGTGTTGCTTATACAGGTGTCACCAACAGGACAGCTAAAATCCTACAAATTTTTACCAATATCCTCCCTTACATGATTATGCACTGTGCTTGTGAAATATGATTTAAAATTCTATCTCTATGCCAAAAGACATCAAATTAATGACTTCTAAATGATTCATAGTATTTTAAATAGCCATGACATTTTATATATCATTTTCTTCATGCTGGACATTAAGATTTTTTCAACTAATTAACAAAAAAAAATGATAATGGGACATTCTAATTCAAGTCCTACTACAGACTTGTATGAGTTTTCCTCAAAGAAATATATTCATAAATAGAATTCTGCATCACAAGACATAAATATCTGATTTTATTTATGACTACCAGATTTCTCTCAAGAATGCTTATCTCAATTTATACTTCTATAAGCAGAGCATAAGCACCCATAGTTGGCACTTTTTAACCTTTGATTTTTAAAAATTTTATTATAATTTATTTCATTTTAATCTATCCAATCTGATTATCATGTTTTTTTTTTACCTTTATTTTTTTCACTTTGGTTTTCACTTTAAAGAATTGTCATTATTAACCTTTGCATACCTTTTCTTATTTTCCCTGCCTTTTTTTTTGGTGACCTGTATATTCCCTCACAAATTCTGTTGATTCTGTACACATATTAAAAATATGCATACTTTTAGCAGTTGCTCACTGATTGTTAACCTGTACAAAGCTCAGACTTACCCCTTAAAAGAGCGTGGTTGAGGTAGACTCAACTAGCACAATACGGTGTTTGATAATTAAATATTGTCAAAGTCTTAGGATAAATCCTATTGGATTGTATGCAGGAAAGAGCCAAGGTAGAATAAACACATTTTTGGAAAATGAACTTATTTGGATAATCTCTCACAGAAAACGAGATAGAAATTTAAGTGTGAGTATAACTGGGTTTTATCATGTTCTTAAAAAAAATATGCCCAAAGGATTATAACAAGATTGGAATCTACATAACATAGCATTTATAATGTTCAGAAAACAATCCAAATAACTTGACATACAAAGAATGAGAAAATGTGACAAATGTCCAAAGGAAAAACAGCAACATAAATCAAACTTGACGTTACACAAATATTGGAATTATCAGACAAATACTATAAAATGAATATTAAATATGGAGAGAAGAATGAGATTTGGTCAGAAAAAAAATTGAAGAAGTAATTCTAGAATTTAGTATAAAACAAAGATGTGCATATTTATAGAAAGAGCTCAGTGAATCTCTGACACAATAATCTAAAATAAAACCAGGACAATACATACTAAAATGAAACTGTTGAACACAAAAGATAAAGAAAGTAATTTGATAGCAGCTAGAGTAAAACACTTAGTAAAACAATACATGCAAAGAGAAAATAGTTGAAATGATACTGGATTCCTCAACAGAAATCACAGAAGCCGAAGACATTGTGACAATATAGTTAAAATTCTGAAAGAAAAGAACTGTCAAACCTAAGTTTAATATCTTTTAACATATTGTTCAAGATTGAGGATGAAGAAAAAGAGATTCTCAAATGGCAGGAAACTATGAGAAAATTTTGCCAATATACATGCTCAATGTGAAATGTTACAGACTGTAGGTCAATAATATCAGAGGAAAACTTAAAACTTCAGAAATGAAGAAAGCAACAAAATGGGACACATCTAGGCATTTATAAAGACTATATTTTGGTCTTAAGTTTTAAAATATATACATATATGATATATATCAGGAATTCTATTTATATAGAGTGAATAACGTACTGCTTCGTAATGTTGTTCTTTATATGTTGCATAAACTTTCATTTAAAATATGATATCCAGAACTATCCTTTTTATTTATGTAACAGCAAAAATGCATTCATATTTATGTTGATTTATAATTCCTGTCATCTGTCCAAACTGTGAAACATCAGGCTTTTAGAATAGTGAAATAATTTTCTCAAAATTATTTTATATTCATATTTTATAAAGACAATCAGGTTTAGCGATTTCTGGATATAAGATATAAATAAACAATTTTTTGTGAGTCTGATTATAATTTGTGGAGATTGTGTTGGCTCATGTTTATAATGAGATTAGTAAATTACATAGGTCCACTTTTTTGTTTGCTTCTAAATTAGTCTCTCCTTTATATATACACAGGAAATAGAGCAAAGCTTGCACATTTGTTGGAGAATATTCCTTTCATGCAATACTAGTGGCACTATTCACAGAAAGATTGAAAGATCAGGAGAGGGTGAAAGGAGTGGAGAGTGGGTAAAGGCACAGTCCATTCTAATAGATTGGGTTTTATGTAAGTAAATATTTGTTTTTATGCTTTGCATCTAATTTTAAGTATAATCATAACATTTATTTTTAAAATGCTTATATATTTTAAATCCGGGGAAATCTTTGGTCAGGCAGGTTGTGAAAAACAACTATAGTCCACTGGTAGGATTTGTTAGAAAATCATTTAGCGATTTTAATATCACTAACACAAAACAAAATATTAAAAACTCAATTAGCAGTTAGCAAAATGTTGCCTTTGGCAAATTTGGCAGTTTGGGATATCAAAGCAATGCCAGTCCAAAGACGAGAGAGAGAGAGAGAGAGAGAGAGAGAGAGAGAGAGAGAGAGAGAGAGAGAAAGAGAGAGAATGACAAAAATATTTGAAGAAAATAAAAACCAATAACTGAGACATACTATTCTTTGACTGTCTTGCTCCTATTCCGGCTTTTAGTCCTATGAAACCAATCCATTTGAAAGTCATTCACTTTCAATGAAATGAATTGCCCACACTATTTACAATAGGGAGCATAGGTCCAAATATATTTGTGCTGAATTTCCTCTTACATGGTCAGGGGCATTTTTCACCCCCTACAATTAGGTTAACATGTTCTCTGATGCCAAATATACTTTCATAGTCACTTTTGTAAATAGCTTAAAGAACATTTGGATACTACATATTTCTATAATGTCATAATAATTAGATTTAATGTATTATCAGAGTGTGAGTATGTGAAGTTAATGGCATTTTAATATTCTTTATGTTCTCAGTGTAAATCTCAATTACAGGAATTTTGCCCCTGGGACCAGTAAGAACCCCCGATTTCAATCTTTGAATGTATCTGTAAACTCTGGCACCAGGATACAGAGCTTTTAGAAATGGTGCTTCTAAAAATGCCCACCTTTGTGTCCACATGGGAAAAACGTGATTGCATCCATCAGTTGTAAATCTACAATCTTATATTATTTAGAAAAATGACCAAATTGGCCCAGAACATCAAACTCTGATTGTTTTCTCTTTCTCTTTGTTATTTTTCTTTACATTCAATATCAAAGGAAGGTAGAAATAGTAATAGCAATAACAGAAAGGCACAGATAGATCCTATAGCTGAGCTGTATCAATACTTTCACTTTAACTTACAAATAATTTCTAAGCATACATATATATGTTTATATATACATACACACACACACACACACACACACACACACATATAACACTAGAAAAGATTTCAGAGAGTATTAGGATGATTAATAGTCATTCCTGTTTTCAAAGAGCTCATGCTCCAAAGGAAGAGGAAAATTAAAAACACAGGTGTGATTGAATTTGCTACTTTTCTCAATACTTCAGTCCTTTCCTCTTAGAGGATCAAACACTCCTTCCCATTGTCATGTGTAGTAGGATATACTTCCCCCACCTCTTGCTCAGGCATGGTCATGTGATTTTCCTGAATCAATGTGAGCAGAGGTGACAGTGTGCCAGTTCAGAGCTGAGACTTTGAAAGGAACCCATATTTCTGCCACTTCTTGCTTTTCTCACATAACCCCAAGAGCAACATGCTCCAAAAATTGCTTAATCTTCAGTGTCAGTAGCAGAAGAAGAAATATAGAGCAAGTTCAACAACTTATCTTCAACTACTGATAAGTAATCTGGAAATAACTTTTCTTTTTGGTAATACACAGATTTGGAGTTATTTGTTAATGAAAGAAAGCTGAGAAATACAATGTTGTTATAATATAAATGCCCAATGTTCAATTCTATTTACATTAGAATATTCCGAAAGGCACAGAATGCTTATGATTTATTTTTAACCAGTATTTCTAAAGACTTTTAAGTGTAATTAATATATGTCTGGAGATAAAATAACATAACTGATCCCTTAGCCACTATTTACCATTCAGTAAATTGAAATAATCCAAATAATTATATCTGACAAAATTGTCAATAATTTTAAACTTGATAATAATCTTGTCTCTATTGTACAGAATGATGGAGTGTTTAAACTACATATTTATTTCATCAATGTGTAATGGTATGATTTCAAAATTGGGTTCTGTCAGTTTTGGGTATGTCTTTATGGGGGTTGAACTTCGTTCTTCATCATTTACAATATTGGGTATCATAATTTCTCCATTATAAATCACATAATTAATATATGTAAATAGTATCAATGGACAGTGCTTTTAATGGAATATAGCACATCAAATTTGATATGTCATATTTTCCAAAAATAATTTTAGTCCTATAATTAGAATCTTCTGTGCATGATTTAAGAATAAATGCAGTTGCCTATACTTTTGGTTTTATGGTCAAGAAATCATTGCCAAGACCAAGATTGTGAAGCTTTTCCTTTATGCTTCCTTCTAGGAGATTTACATTTTCCAGTCTTACGTTTAAGTACTGTCACGCACCACTTAACAACAGGGTTAGGTTCTGAGAACTGCACAGTTAGACAATTTCATCATTATGCAAATATCACAGAGTAGACTTACACAGCCTCTAGAATACATGATGGGGAAAAGACAGTCTCTTCAATAAGTGATTTTGAGGACACTGTATACTCACATGTAAAACAAGGAAATTGATATCCATCAAAAAGTCTTTGTAAGACACTCACTGCCTTCAGCTTGTCTGTGTCTCATTTCTTTTACAATAACTGTATGTCTTTCTCAGGTCTCTATAAATTATTACTAGTGAGCGTTGCTAGCATTTTAATTTGAAATGTATTCTTGTACAACATTTTCACGTTCTATATCTGAGACATTTCTAGTTTGTTGCATTTTTGAATTTTGGAAATAAGCTGCAATCATTTAAATGCATGTAAATGAGTAAATGTATTTATTATCTAGTTTCTGGTTCAAGCAAATATAACAGTTAAAATGTCTGTAATCTTATTTATTTCATCTTTGCTGAATTTTCAAACAATCACATATCTTTCCTAGGATGGTTTTTTACTTCACAATTTTTCTATCCTGATCTGGTAATAATTGCCGCAAACTAATGCTTCCCTAAGTAGGACATTGTTTCTAGATTGTAAACACAATGTGGATTAGAATGGTACCCAGTTTGCTCATATTATATCCCTAGTACCTAGACACTGTCTAGCACGTAGTCATCAAAAAGACATTTGTAGAAGAAAAGAAAGAAGGATGGAAGGAATGGGAGGAAGAGCCAAAGTAGACATTGAGTTGGTACCCAATAAATGTAATACATCTCCTTCTAATTACCTACTGAAATACATCTAAAAACTGAGAGAATTTATTATTTCCAACATTAGTTTTTGTTGCTAGATATTCCCATGAGATGCTTGAATTTGATTAAGAAGTTCTGTTTATATTTGAAATTCTAATTCAGAGGCAAAACATATTTTAGCAGTCAAATACAAAATATAGTAAGTCCTCCATTTTCTCTTTATTTTCCTTCATCCCATTTTATCATATCCGCCATCTCCCATGTTTATGCCCTTCCCTCTCCTACACAGAGAGCATAATAACTTACTGCAAAGGGCGATTCACAGGGTAGCAGGTCCCCTCAGATCAGGAAGTGGTGGAGGTTGCCTCGGGAGCATTAGAATTAGAATTGCCAGCCCATGGTAATCATTTAAAATATATGGATTTTAAATTCTTTGCTGTTCCCACTCTCACTTGCTATACATGCTAAGATATATTTTATCATAGAGGGACATATTTTATTTAAAAAAGAAAAATAAATATGTAGGTTACATATTTTATCTACTTTTTAATCACACTTCAACTTCCCGCTTAGGCCTGTCTTTCAATTGCTTCTTATTCAGGGATAATATTGAAGCCCATCGAATCTTATTCGGGTACTAACATCACAATGATCTCACTTACCTTGTCCAATAAGGGAGCTCATGCTTTCTGTGTTACTACAGACTCTCTGATAATGAACATTTTTAAAAGTTTGTATTAGAAATCTTCATTTCTTCCACTTCTGACATTTTTTTTTATTTACTTACCTCCAGGTTTGTTCTATGTATCTTCTTTCCATATCCATCTACCAACATAAGAGTCTTTAACCATAATTTAAATTGAGCGATTATAGAAACTTGAGATTTATTTACTAATAAATATGTACGAATTTACAAATGAAATCACATTTTAATGTGTAAACTAATATTGCCCAGTTTACATTTAAATACATTTAAAATATTAAAAATTACCCTAAAACAAGATACAAAGTGAAACTAGTGATTACATATATGTGGGAGGTGAACATATGCTAGGATCATTATGTAAGTCTTATCACAGCATGACATCTTGTCATTTGCTAAAAAAAAAAAACAACAGAGATGAGCTAGTTCTTTTTGTATCACTTGGCAATAAGCTTTAGCATTTCTTATTTATTCAGATGGAAAGGACAGAACATTGCATATCAAAGTATCTGTTTCCTAGTGAGTTGTGTAAATGACTGGGCTATCTACCATTTAACAAGAAGAGATAAGGTTTAAAAATGTCAGATACATAGAGGCTAAATAGGTTCAGGTACAATTCTAATGTGGGAGTGGGGAATATCCCTACACCAGCATAAGCAATTCTGGGGACACCAGCTGGGTGTCTTACTGTTAAACTAATTCTGACACTCACTGCCTAGCTGCCATCAGATTTGATGGTTTAAAGGCTCATTCCTACAAGAGTGGCCCATTTCAAACATTAGTTGTACGCCTTGCTTATTACTTGTACTCCTGAGCTACCAGCTGCAGAATGGAGGTTTCCATGACATCCTCCTTGGACTTCAGATGCCAATCACAAGTTCAGATTGTTACCTGTACTTCTCTAACTGGCTATAAATCAGAGGTTCCCATGACTTCTTCCCTGGGTTCAATGAATTTACTAAAGTGGCTCACAGAACTCAGAGAAACTATTTACTTACTAGATTATCAGTTTAGTATAAAAAGATATGTCAGCAACAGCCAGATGGAAAACTACTTAGTGCAAGGTACTAGGAAAGGGTGGGGAGTTCCCATGCCCTCTCCAGTTGTGTCACTTTTATCACCTCATCATGTGCTCACCAACCCAGAAGCCCTTCAAACTCTGTCCTTCGTTTCTTTGTGGAAGCTTAATTACATAGTCATGACTGATTAGCATTGGCAGTTGATTCATTCTCCAGCCCTTTACCCTACCTGGAGGTTAGGTTGGGTCTAAAACTTCAAACCCTCTAATCACATGGTTGATTCCCATGGAAACCTGCCCCCATGCCTAGGTCACCTAAGGGGTTTCCAAAAAACAACTTTAACATAACAGAAGATACCTTTATTGCTCTCATCACAGGAAATCCCAAGGGTTTCTTAGAATCCCTGGCAAAAACAAGTATGAAGACCTAATATATATTTCTTATTATAAATCTCAATATCGCAGATTCATATACCATCAAAATCAGAAACAAAAACAAAAAAAAATACTCTGACATATTAAAAGCTTTCAAATTAGGAACACATTTAATTTCAAAAAAATCGAAATGAAAACAAATATGTTAAAAAAAAATGTGATCTACCAAAAACATAAGAATGTGGCCAATTTCCATGATGGAAAATTTAGCATTCACTAAAAAAGTAGTTGTATTTAATTCATCATTGGTCTAAATCCAGTAGGTCAAATACATTAAATACATGTATATATTTATATATTTATATATATGTATGTGTGTAGTATAAAGTTACCAACTGTAGTATAAAGCCAATAACAATAAAGAGGAGAAAGATTCTATACAATCAATCATGGTATCTGTAGAATCAGAAAATAGATTGGATAGTGTACTGGGTTGACTAGTTTCCCCCAGAATTCATGGTCATCTGAAAATCAAAATGTGACCTTATTTGGAGATAGGGTCTTTCAAGAGGTAATTGGTTAAAATAAGATAGTAAACTGAATTCAACAGCACATTAAAAGTATCATACATTGTAACAAAGTAGGATTTATCCCAGGGAGGCAAGCATGGTTCAACTACACAAAGCAATCATGTGATAAAACACATTAACACAATAAAAATTTAAAGTCTCATGAAAATATTAATAGATGCAGAGAAAGTATATGACAAAGTCCAACATCCATTTATGATTAAATCCCTCAACAAAATAGGTATAGAAGGAAATTATCTCAACACTATAAAGGTCATATAAACCCCACAGGTAACAACATAATCAATGAGGAGAAAATAAAAAACAAAAGTTTACTTCTAAGATCTGACACAAGGCAAGGAAGCCTACTATAATGACTTTTTGTCAACATAATACTTGAAGTCCTAGCCAGAGCAACTAGATAAGAAAAAGGAATAAAAAACATTTGATCAGAAAAGAAGAAATAATATTATGTTTGCAGATGTGTAGAAAACTCTAGCCAACAAAAAAAAAATCAATAAAGTTGTGAGATATCAAATTAACATACAAAAATCTGTTATATGTTTATATACAAGCAATGAATTACCCCAAAAGAAATTAAGAAACAAATAATAATCAAAAGAATAAAATACTTAGGAAAAAAAAACTTAAATAGGCTAAAATTTGCACACTGAAAATTATAAAATTGTAAAAAGTTGAAGAAGGAAATTAAAGAAACATAAATGAAAAAACATCTTATGTTCATGAATTGAAAGACAATATTGCAAAAATGTCCATAATACTCAAAGTGATCTACAGATTTAATATACTCCCTATAAAAATCCCAATGACATTTTTTACAGAAATAAAATAATAATAATTCTAAAATTTTATGAAACTACAAAAGACTCAGACGTGCCAAAGCAATCTTGAACAAGAAGGGCAAAGCTGGAGGCATCATGCTTCTTAATTCAAAATGTATTCCAGAGCTACAATAATCAAAACAGTTTGTTCATGGCATAAAAACAGATATATAGACTAATCAAACAGAATAAAAACCCGGAATAAATGCACATGTTTTTGAGCAACTGATTTTCAACAAGATTATCAAGAACACACAATGGGGAAGAGATAGTTTCTTGAACAAATTATTTAGAGTAGTGGTCCCCAACTTTTGGTTCCAGGGACCGGTGCTCCTATGACAATCTAATTCCTGATGATCTGAGGTGGAGTAGAGGTGGTGATGCTAGCCCTGGGGAGTGGCTGCAAATACAGATGAAGCTTCACTTGCTCCCCTGCTGCTCACCTTCTGCTGTGCAGCCCATACTGGTCTATGGCCTGGGGATTGGAGACTCCTGGTTTAAGAAAAACTGGGTATCCACAAGCAGAAAAATGGAACTGGACCCATATCTATAACCATACATAAAAATGTACTCTAAACGGGTTAAAGACATAAATGTAGGACCAGAAACTAAAACTACTGGAAGAAGACATAGGAAAAGTTTTTCTTGACATTGGTATTGGCATTGATTTCATAGATATGACACCAAAAGTACAGATAAAAAATGCGAAAACAGATCAATCAGACTGTGTCAAAATAAAAGCTCTGCATAGCAAAGAAAACAATCAACAGTTTTCTTTTTTTAAAAAAGCAACCTATAGAATGGGAAAAATGTTTGCAAACTATATATATGATAAAAGATTAATATCCGAAATATATAAGAAACTAATACAACACAATAGAAAAATGAACCTGATTAAAATATCAGCAAAGGACCTGAACAGATATTTTTCCAAGAAGACATACAAATGACCAACAGGTATATGAAAAGGTGCTTAGCATCACTAATCATCACCTAAGTATAAATCAAAACCATAAAGAAGTATCACCTTACACCTACTAGAATGGCTGTTAGAGAACAAAAATAATAAGTGTTGGTGAGAACATGGAGAAAATGGAACCTTAGTACACTATCACTGGGAATCTAAGTTATGGGGAAAAATATTCCTCAAAAAATAAAAAATAGAATTACTTTTTATTCTAGGAATTCCACTTTCTGATATATATTTTAAGGAAATGAAATGGGGAGCTCAAAGACTTACCTATACTCTCATGTTTATTTCAGCATTATTCACAATAGCCAAGATATGGAAAAAATCTGAGTCTGTTGAAAGATGAAAGGACAAAGAAAATATGTCATATATGTACAATATTTATCCAGCCATGAGAAAGAGGGAAATCTTGCCATTTTCAACAGCATGGATGAACCTGGAAGACATTATGCTAAGTGAAATAAGCCAGACACAGAAAGGTATAGAAAGATAAATACCACCTGGACTCACTTATATGTGAAATCTAAAATAGTTAAACTCCTACAACCAGAGTGTAGAGTGATGGTTACCAAAAGTCTAGGGAGAGAAGGATCAAGGGGTAGAAAGTATCAGTTATGTGAGATGAAATAAGTTCTAGAAATCTAATGTACGAGAAGGTGACTATAATTAACTAGAGTTAACAAATGGTATCCCTGAAATTTGTTTAGAGGATAGATCTTAAGTGTTTTTACTACAAAGGAAGAAAGGAAGGAAGGAAGGGAGGAATGAAGGGAGGAAGGAAGGAAGGAAGGAAGGAAGGAAGGAAGGAAGGAAGGAAAAAGATGGTATCCATGTGAGGTGATGAATATATTTATTAGTTTGATTTTTGTGATTATTTTGCAATGTATACATGTATCAAATCATTCAAGCTGTACACCTTAAATATGCATACTTTTTGTCAGTTGTACCTCAAAAAATTATAATATATTTATGTACTTAGTTATATAATTGAACTTTTAATATAGTGTGTGTATATATATATACATATATATGTATAATCAAAATTCAAATAATTTAATTTAATAAAAACAATTGTTTTGTATTTCAAAAAACACACAGGTCAAATAGGTTTTGAGAACTTGTAAATCTGAATTGTTTGGTGAATGATTTCTCATGAAATGTTATTACATAATGATGGGTGCAGTCCAAAGGGGGAAAAATGGCTTTTGAAGTTTAAGTTTAAATAAATAGGAAGGTGGAAAAGAAAACAGAAGATATAGAATATAATACAAGGTTAGAAACTTCACAAGTGTTTACTTAAAGACTTGCAGGAAAAATCAAGGCTCTAGGAAGAAATAAAACTAAAAATCTTAATGAGGTACCACTTTCAAAATAATTGAATTTCCAATTTAGTGTAATTTCAAAAATTATAAAGAATTTTGAGGTTAGGAGAAACATCTAAATAGTACCTTGTATAAAGTAAGTTGGATGATACAACTACTTCACAATTTAAGTTCAAAAATAAAAGATAAACAGAAGCCTTTGAGATTGAATTTCCATTAGGACACGAAGGGCGGCATTATACCCCTGGGGTTATGAAAAATTAAAGTTCTATAGACAATCAGTGGAAAAAATATAAATAGAGATAACTTTCATAATTCCTGAATGTAGATAAAAGAATTTGATTTATGCCAGATTTTCATCAGCTTCAAATCCATGGGGGCGGTGAGGATGACACTTTTAAATTTAAGAAGTATTTATCTATGACAATCTTCCCTAATCCAAAAGGCTTATTCACAGAATGACCGAATGTGTTAAACACATTCGATCGATGACTAAACCAAGTTCCAAGTTCATTTAGAATTGCATATTTAGGATTTGTCTGTTGAGAATGCAATCATATATACCATTATTTAGAGGGTATATTTGTAATATACTAGAGAAGGAGACAAATATATCAGCAAAAGACTGAGAAAGTCTTTATAATACAGTATCTTTTGTGAATATAGTTTATATAGATTACAAATTTCCTTCATAAATGTGGAATATGAAAATAAATTACAAATCACAAATATAACAAAATAAGCATAGCAAGAAAGAAAGCAAATATAAATGTTTGATTTGTGCATACCACAGATTTTACACAATTTCATTATCATATAAATAGCTCACATATATAATCGTTCATGCATTAATTCTGATAAATGCAACAGTAAAAATTAAGATTAATAGAGTCTGTTTTGAAAGGTTTGCTACAAGTTATATCTACAGCCCTTTTCAGCATGGTTACATTGTACTCTGAGAAGGTTTGTGTATTCTATCAGTGATTTATAATATCTGCTAACTTGTGTTCTTACCAAATGTTAAACTATGTAAAATTACTATTTTTATTCTTAACTTTTGATGCCTAGATTTTTGCAAGTTATGAATTTTTACAAATGTGCTGATCATAGAAGAATAAATTAAAAAATGTTTTGAAGATTTAAAAGTAATAAAGAACACTATTCATAAACACTACATTGGAGTCTGTAGCCAGCCAGTCTTACTTTATTATTAATGTTCCCATATTATTTTTATTTTATTAAATCAGTCATTATGAATTTGATAAATGTTTATCAAATATCTTCCATGCACTGGTCATTTAACTACACAGAGAAATACAAGAAAAGTATAATACATTCACCAAACTGAGATTTATTTCTTACTTAGGAAAACATATACAAGGAAAAATATGATAGATTATTATAAATGCTATGGTAAATATAGTTAATACATATAAACTATGATCACCAACTAATATATCTGGACTCGAAAATCCTCCTTTGAGTTATAATTTGATTTCCATTTAAGTACTAGATATTTCCACTCAGATGTCTCAATTGACTTTAGACAAAATATATCTCAAATGTAATTTTAATATTTCTTATAAATCTTCCCTTCTTTCAGACTTTCCAATCTGCATGTAGTGTAGGCCCCTTTGACTCTTCTCTCTCAACCACCTATCAATTACCAAGTTATGGTGACTTACTTCAAAATGTATTTCAAATCTATTCAGTTTTCTGTATTGCAACTGTCACTTCTCTAATTCAAGCTATAATTATTTCTTGCCAGTAACACCTCCTTATTGTCTCTTCACGTTTCATCCTACCTTACCGCCCGCCCCCCATTCTACTCTTCTGAAGCTAGATTTTACTCTTAAAATGGAAATAAATACGTATCATTTTCCTTGTTAAAATTCTTCATGGGCCACCAGTAAGCACAGTGCAAAATTCAAATTCCTAAATTTTTTCCAACAAATCCCATCCTTATCTGGAAACTTCTGAGTCTCTTCTTGCATCATTTTTACCTTCCTCACTAATTTCCAGCTATGTTGGCTTACTTTCAGTGACTGAATTTATTAAGCTTTATTGTTGTTGTTGTTGTTGTTGTTGTTGTTGTTGTTATCTCCGGACATGGAAGCACACAATACTTCTTTTAACTACAATGCCCTGCACTGGTTCTTTGGATAATTTTCTATTTATCCTTTAGGTTTTACCTTATTCCTCATATTCTGTCATGCTTTCCATAAACCCCAACCCATTTTTGGTAACCTTGGTATAATTTCTTATATTGTTCTGTATTTTTCTTTTTTTTTTAACACTTTATTTACTTATTTATTTAACATTTTATTTATTGTTTCCTCTTCCCCCTCCTGTCTTGTAACCACTAGTTCATTGTCCATGCCCATGAGTTTCTGTTTGTTTTGTTCATTTGTTGCTTTTAGGTTTATATCCCACATATAAGTGATATCATGTGATTTTCAACTTTTTCTGCCTGGCTTATTTTGCTTAGTATGATTATTTAAAGGTCCATCCATGTTGTTGCAAATGGCAGTATTTTACCTCTTTTTATGGTTGAGTAATATTCCATTGTGCCACAATGGAATATGTATTTCATATGTACCACAGCTTCTTTAGCCAATCATCTATCATAGGACATTTCAGTTGCTTCCATGTCCTGGCCACTGTTAATAACACTACTATGAACATTGACATGCAAATATCTTTTTGGATATGAATTTTCAAGTCTTTGGGGTAAATACCCAGTAGAAGTATTGCTGGATCATATGGTAGATCAATTCTTAGATTTTTGAGGAATCTCCATACTGTTTTCCATAGTGGCTGTACCAATTTGCAGTCCCACCAGCAGTGTATGAAGATTCCTTTTTCTCTACATCCTCTCTAACATTTGTTATTAAATTTGGTGTTATACACGTTTTCGTAGTACTCTTGTATGATCCTTTCTATTTCTGCAACGTCTCTCATAATTTCTCCTCTTTCATCCTTGATACTGTTTATTTGTGTCCTTTCTCTTTTTTCTTTAGTGGGTCTAACCAGAGGGTTGTCAATTTTATTAATCTTTTCAAAGAACTAGCTCTTCGTTGCATTTTTTTTCTATTGTTTTTTGTTTTCATTTATTTCTGCTCTAATTTTGATTATTTCTTTCCTTCTACTGACTTTAGGTCTCATTTGCTTTCTTTTCTAGTTTTTTAAGATGAAGCATTAAATTGTTTATTTGGGCTCATTCTTGTTTTTGGAGATAGGTTTGTAATGATATGAACTTTCTGTTTTTTGTTTTTCACAGATAAATGTTACAACTTATTATTTTTGTAGGTATTTGATTATCCAATGCCTTTTCTCCTATAATATAAGCTTATCACATCAAGACTCATAGCTATCTTATTACCATTATATCCTCAGCACTCAGAACAGACATGGAATGGAATGCAATCGATTTTTAATAAATATTTTTTACCTAATGAGTGAATGAATGTTTAAAGGTGTAACATTATGTTTCAGTTTAAATTAATAAATTTAAAAACATCAAATTCACTCCTAAAAATGTGTTATTTTATATAATGTTCCAAAATAGGGAAACAGATTAGTAATTTATAATATGTCACATGGCTTCAAAGGATTAAAATGCCTTTATTGTTATGTAATCATTTAAAAATCATTTTTAAAAAATATAAAAATAAACATTACATATTTATTCAAATAGTCCATCAAATAACTTCTTATTAGTAGTACAA
Organism: Eidolon dupreanum; assembly: GCA_028627145.1. NCBI lineage: Eukaryota > Metazoa > Chordata > Mammalia > Chiroptera > Pteropodidae > Eidolon > Eidolon dupreanum. Next base: position 5,837,533 of record CM053508.1, read on the forward strand.
TTTCATATAATGAGAAACAAGAATCTGTGCAAATTATCTTTAGCCAAAAAAATTTGATAAATATATAGTGTAGTTTTACAATAGAAAAATAAAAGCATATTATAATTTCTCTCTGTAGTCTTGCCCCTTTCCCAGTATTTGTTAGTTATTTTACTTAATATTCTCTCCTTATTTTGGTGTTGTTGCTATTCCAAATGTCAACTTTTATGTTAAGTTAGATCACTAGAAACATGTTCATTAATTTCCACCCTCTTCTGACAGATTAAATAGTCAATAAATAAATTCATTTAAGCTTCAGTGAGTATAAAACATTAATTCATATTTAAGGATTAAATACCTTAAAACTGGATAATGAAAAGTTCTTTTCCAAATGGCAGCTGCTGTGATGCAAAAGTAAAGGCTGAGACCATTTATACAGCAGCACTTGAAGGGATCTGTCTTTCCCTTAACTTACACTTCAGTACTTAAAAATGCATCTCATGCAAACTTTCCTCTAAGGGAAATGGCAATAAATTTTTAATAAAGTCCTAGTCAGATTTCCAGTTGCAGTGACAAATACTTTGCTACAAAAGTATCACTGAAAAATTATAGTAAAAATAAATAAACAAGCCATTTTAAAAGTCTTGCCTCTTTTTCTAGAACATAGTGTTGATCTTTGAGTTTGTCAGGAATTAAATAGCCATTCATTTTTAATGAAGAATGGATGAATATACTGATCACTTGAGAGTTATCGACACATCCCTATCCAGAGGACAGTGTCTTATTAAACTGTTCCTCCTCTTTTCTTAATAGAGTTTATATATTCAGTATTAATAATAGATGAGTAGTGGAAATTCATTTCTGTTGTTAAATCTTTTCTGTACTCTTGCAGGAACATCATTAAAACTGGTTTTATCAAACTTATTTCTCAAGATGCATATGTATAGGAGCTATTGTTCCCTGTGACTACAATTTCCAAATGATTATATGTAAATTATTCATTTGTTAACTGATAGACATAATCTTTTTTTTTTCACTGTTCTTGAAGGTGGCCTCAGAAATGATATTCTTATCATTATCCAAGCAGTACGTATTGTTTACATATCTGTTAGGAAGGAACATTACTCACTTTGCAGACTGATCTTTAGTGAAATACTAATAGAATTTAATTCCCAGGTCTGAGGGAATCTTTGTTTTGCATAAAAGAGCTAAAAAGTTTAGTTTGCCATTAGAATGCAAGCAATTTAAAGCTTCAGTGTACACTTGTGCATTTCGAATCTCAGACACAGAGACAAATGGAGTAAACTTGAATCAGATTATCCATAAAGTTAGGGTTAAAATACCACAAACTGTTGAGTGATACCTGTGTCTGTTGAATTACAATTTTGAAGTTAAGAAATATACCTTGTTCTTTAACAGTTGTCTGCTAATGAAATAAAATGTAAATAGAAAAAGTTACTTTTTAAATTAAATGTCCAGTTAAACAGACCCAGAATTCTTTTACATTTTCCCTGTCAATATTAAAATGCATTTTCTACAGCAATGATTTTGGGCTTCATGACCCAGAAACAGTAAAAACAATTGGATATTGTTATAATGCTAGCAAATTTATTTTGCTGAGACAGAACATAAAATAAAAGCAAGTCCCAAATGAAATCAAACCAGTAAAATCAGACAAAAACTCACTAACCACCATTCACTAAAGGATTGTCTACTGAACACCTGTTTCATGCTGTCTGGCTCTCTGCCAGGATGATGGAGAGAAAATAAACAAATTCATCACCTTCACTCCCCTTATGGGCCTAATAGTGAAAGAGACAGACATAGACAAATATGCAAATATATGTATATATATATTACAAAATATGATGTACACTGTGTTGGAAAATTACACAGTATTTTCAAGAGAGTGTTGCAGAGCATTTTAGTTTGAAGATCCAGACAAAGTCTCTGAAGAGATGGCATTTAATTAAAGCCTTAAGGATAAGAAAGGTTTAGTTAAGTATATTAGCAGGAAGGAATACTCCAAGAAAAAGATATAGTACATGTACAAGGAGAGGATACGTGTTATTAAAAATTTACTATTTTCAAAATTTCATTCTTTTATTCAAAAACTTTACACTTGGCTTGGAATTTCAAAAGCAAACACAACAGACATAATCTTTGTCATTATGAAACTTGTAAGCTAGTGAGAAAAAGATAATTAGAAACACTTAAAGAGCATGGATCAAGGAAAGTTAAAGTATGAGGTGCTAAACCTAATCTGATCTGTAAGTTGGAACATGGAAGAATCTTCAGAGGAAGTAACATTTAAAAACGAATTACAGATTGAATTATTCAGAATAAATGGGGAGAGGTATAAGTAATAACGAGGCTGGAGAAATAAATAGCAGTTTACCTCTTTAAGGATCTTTTCAGACAAGTTTACAATTTAAGACTATAGGGCCTCAGCAAGAGTGACACAAATTGATTTATGTTTTTACATAAATAAAATTTGTTTTATGTAGATTCCTACCACATGCGGAATCTAAATACCTTGAAAAGAAAAAAACACCTAAATATATATAAAGCAGTTAAAATATTGCTGTAGATCTCTAGGTACTAAATGATTGTTAACTGCAATAAAGGGTGACAAAGAAAATTGAAAGTAATGGATAGATTCAAGTGAAGTTTAGCAGGTAGTATTGAAAATAATTAGTGACTTATTTAGTAGAGATAAGGTTAAACTAAATTAATCAATATTCCATTTAAATATTTTCTGTGCAATATATGAAATATGTGTATATAACAAAATAACAACAGTATGTATCTATGAATTTTGAAACTATAATTATTCAGTTTTTGAGTTTCTGTATTTTTAAATTTACAGTGAGACTTAATTTCCATAGTGAGAAAAGAAAACATGAAATATTATGTAATTTGTTGAAAATGTCAGCTATTTAATTAATTGCATTTTCCCACTGAAGATCCCAAAATAACTTTATGTTAATAACTATTTACATGATGTTTTCTATTATTCTTTTTTAAAGGCAAAATTATATAAAATTTCAATTTTATTTATTTATTCCTTCTCCATTTATGTCAAAGTGCCTGTCAAGAAAATTAATGATGAAGTTAATTATATTGTCTTTTAATTCCACTTTGCATTTTTCCCCATAGTATATACATCCTTTATGAAGAAGTATCTACATGATTAATTATTAACTCTGTGGGTAGTAGCAAAACATACTAAAAAGTCAATGTCAGGAGAGTAACATGGGCTCTGGGGATTCCCGATGTCCAGATGATAGCTTTAAGAATGATATCTAGTCACCTGGTCTCATCTGTAATGCCCTGGTTCTCAGGAATGAACTGAGCCCCTACGTGCATCCAGGGATATATAACTGCAAATATAGATACAGTCTCTAACACACAGAATATAACGCATCTCTCTCACTGGAATTCTGTTTGAGTCTTGTTTTTTTCTCCATTTTCCACATTAGAGTAGTCTTCAAATCTGAACCCTAGGGCAACAGAGTGAATGTTGATTCCTGGAGTTGATCTCTGCTTGCATGATGCTTGTCAATGCTATAAATGCCACCATTCCAAAGGAGCCTCCCTGAAACTAAAAATCTGATATCTACCATATACATTAAAATAGTATTATACCACTTCATGGGGAGTGTGAATACCTTAAAAATAATAGTAATCCTGATCCCTCTTTCTTGCCCTTGTATCATTGCTGTCATTCATTTTGCTTATAAATAAAGAAATACCATAATTATGTACATAAGATATGTACATATGTATGCATAATAGAATATTGGTATTATTATTTTGAACAAACTATTATCTGTTATATTGATTAATAATAAAAATTTTAAAAGTTTTTCTTTTTCTTTCACTTATTCCTTCTTTGATATCCTTCTTTTCTTTATAAAGAACCAAGAATCTGACCTATATTATTTTGCTTCTCTCTGTTTAACAATTTTTGTAAGGTAGGTCTACCGGCAATAATTCCTTCAATCTTTGAGAAAGTTTTTATTTTTGTCTTTTTCACTTTTAAAGGATAATTTTATAGGGTATAGAATTTTAGATTTGTGGGTTTTCTTCTCTCAAAATTTTAAATATTTTACTCTCTTTTTGCCTGTGGTTTCTGAAAAGAAATTGGGTGTAATTCTTACCTTTGTTCTTCTATAACTGAGGTGTTTTTTTTTTTTTTTTTCCAATGACTTCTTTCAGGTTTTTTTTTCTAATCTTTGGTTTTCTATGTTTTGAAAAGATGGAGTGAGGTGTCGTTTTGTTGGCATTTTTATTTTGCTTAGTGATCTTGTGAACTTCCTAGATCTGTGGTTTGGTGTCTAACATTAATTTAAGGAAATTCTCAGTCATAAGTGTACAATTTCAAATATTTTTCTTTTTTTCTCTCTTCCTTTTCCCGCTGTTATTCCAACTACAAGTATGCTACATATTTTACAGTTGTTCTACCTACTATGACTATTATTTTCCATTTTATTTTCTTTTTCTGTCTTTCTTATCTTTGCTTTTTAATTTCAAAGATTTTATTTAAATACTCTCTAGCTCAGAGATTCTTTCCTCATTGTATCCATTTTACTAATAAGCCCATCAAAGGCATTCTTCATTCTTATTGTGTTTTTTTATCTCTAGTATTTCTTTTTTCTTTCTTAGTATTTCTATCTCTTTGCTTACATTGCCTATTTGTTCCTGCATGTTGTCTACTTTATACATTATAGACTTTAGCATGTTAATCATAGTTATTTTCAATTCCTGGTCTGATAATTCCAACATCCCTGCCATATCTGGTTCCAAAAAAAAAGATGTTTTCTGACCTTTTTGTGTGACCTGTAAGTTTTCCTTGATAGCGAGACATAATATACTAAGTAAAAGAAGCTACGGTAAATAGGCCTTTGTAATGTGGTGGTGAGGTATTGGGGGAAGGCAGTATTCCATAGTCTCATAATTAGGTATCAGACTTTTAGTGAGCCTGTGCCTATGGACTGTGAATTTTACAAGTGAGTCTCAGTTTTTGTCTCCCCATTTAGGTGGGATAGGATAGCTAGAGTGGGCTGGAACTAGCTATTTCCATAGGTCAGTTTGGCTCTGATAATACTCCAGTAGAATGAGCTCTAGTTAATTAGTTTTTCCTGAGGGCAGGCTTTGTAAAGAAGAATTGAGCGCTCAGCTGTGGTTCAGAATAGTTCCTTTTCCTCTTCCCTTACTGGAAGCTCAAGAAGGATTCTTCTCCAGTGTTTACCGTGGGAATCTGGTCGAGCTCCTGAAGGTTAACCTTTTGTAACTGAATCTCTCTAGAGTTTTAAACTCTCAGAGTTGTTCACACTTGAGCCTCCAGCAACTCATTAATTTTTTTTCTCCTAAATCTCAACTCCCTATTTCTTCAAGAATGGGAATTTACCTTGTGTCCTCACCTCTCTTTTGGATCCAAGTAGAATTGTTGATTTTTCTGTCTGTTCAACTTTTCCTTATTCTTAAGGCAGAGTGGCAACTTCCAAGATTTTGACATATGGAATCAGAAATTGTCATATCTACCACACACACAAAAAAGTCTACTTTCATAGGACTCCTTGTCTATACTATCATCTTACCAATTTTAAAGTTATGTCCCTTAAATATTGATAATATCCAGGATTAATTGTAAGTTCCCTATGCCCTTTGTTCTTTTTGAGATTTTGTTTTTTGAAAGAATTGAACTAGGTAAGAGAAGATATGACTAATTCCAAATTTTAAGTGCATTTATTTAAATTCACATATTATACCTTTCATTCAGTTTCTGAATGAATAGCATTTTATATCAAACTTTTGATTACTTGTATATGGAAATCAGAGTGCACGTAACTATACTTTAAACAGAATTAGGTCAAACACTTTTTTTTTTGATTGGTAAATAATGCACATAAAAGAATTCCAAATTTGTATCAACATTTTCTTAGAGATATATCTTCCCATTTAGCAAGGAGCTGAGAAGAGATTGTTCTTACTCAATTTGATATATTCACTATCAAACAACTACACGAAAGGGAAAAAAAATGTTTGCTATCAATAATTTTACTCTTGTGTTTCTAGACTGCCTAAAATAAGTTATTGTTATGTTAATCTTTTGAAATTTCTACTTGCACCATTTTTTTCAGTCCTTAAACATTTCCAGTAATATTATCTTGTATCCCTTTTTTTTTTTCCCCTTTTTCCAGAAGAAAAGAAAAAGGCTCATTAGTTCTCAATCAAACTAGGGTTATGAATTTAAGTTAAGGTAACAGATGCAGGGTTTCTGATTTGTAACACACTTTGCAAGTTCTATGCAGCCTTCTTAGTTTCTGCAGGCCTCTCCCACATACTCACTAGCATATGGTCTCTTGTCACCTTCTCTTCCACATGTGTCACTCAGAGACTCAAAAAACTCCATTAACACCAGTGTGGTTCTTAATTACCTCCTTGTAAATATTGGTGGTTTGCTTTATTGATTCTTTAGCTATTAAAAATGTCCTATGTCCAATATAAAAGATTTTGTTTAATCAGATCTCTGAGCTAATGACTACCATATTTAAAGCTATTTAAAGATCTTTAAAAATATTTGATAGGTATGAAATAAGTCAAAAATTTGCTGAATTTTGTTTTTGTTTAAAAATTCATAGCTTTTCATGTAATGAGTTTAACCACATTTTCTTTGCAAACACATTATTTTCAGCTATCAATTTATTACCATTTTATTTTTTAATGAAGTAAGGCTTTTCTTTAAGAGAGTCTATATAGCAAATAGGTACTATAGAAAGTGTTGCTGATAATTGAGGATCAAAAGTCTAGAAGAAAAATTCTTTGTCAACACCAAAATCATCCAAAGCATACGTCTGGATATTTTTCTTCTTTCCTACTTCTACTTTGTCTCAAGGGCAAAATCCACCTGATAGTAACCAGAAAACAAACAAACAAAAATCTCCCATTGAATTTAAAAATGAAAAAGTAACATAAAATTATTTGTATTTATCTTTCTTATTGCATTTTCTCTATATTTGTAGCAGAAACCTTGTATACTTAACACTAAGTCATACTTATTGATGTGAAAGAATTAATGTTTAATTTTTTCAAAAATAAATTCTACTACTATATTTCTAAGCTATAAAGTAATAGATTTCTGAGGCACTATAAGAAATGTATCCTAAGTCACAAATATCTTCACTCTCTGCAAGAGAATATAGAACTTGAAATAACCTCATAATAAAATGAAGAGAAAGAAAAGACTAATAATTGAACACTGATTCTTTCATTTTACTTTAGAAGCATTTCCTTCAGTAATATATGACCATTATACTCCTTAACCACACCAAAGCTCTATCCCTACATTAAGAGCATTATTGATTCTATTTTCATGCACATTTCATGGGCATAGTGCCACCTGTCTGCGACAGTACAGCTCCAAAACCTGGCCTTCCTCCATTTTGTATTATTTATCAAACACATGTGTAGACTTTTTATGTTTGCAATCTGTTCCTCATGTGAATCTTCAATTCTTTGTGAAGTTATGATGAATGAGGGATTAAGAATTGAACCAAAGATAAAGTTAGCTATACGTATAGTCTGCCTATGTGTCTACCTATATGATGTGATCTGAAATGTGCTTGCAGGCTAGCATATCCTGAAATAAGCCCCCCAAAATCCAAAATGATGCCTGAAATGTGCCAGTATACCAAAGTACATTTCTTATTTCTATATATTTTAGTAAATTGAGGACAAAAATTAATTCAGATGATAGTATAGTAAATATACATCTGTGATTTTTATTATAATTACACAAATATCCAGTACATAACAAAAAAGAAACAATAACATTCAGAGTGAAAAAATATATACATATAACTACAATTAACATTTTGGTAGTCTTGATTCTAGTCTTAAAATTATGTGTGTGTGTATATACAGATATATGAATATATACACATATATACACACATATGTACACAAATACGAATATATTTCTATGTCATACATATTCAATACAGTTTATTACAACATATAAAACATACATAATTTAATGATGGATTTGTTATTTTCATAAGAAAGCAGTTTTCATCTTGCTGGTTTTGTCATTTTGTCCTCAGGTCATAATTTAGTGTCTAGCACATAAAACAGTAAATATCTATTGAACAGAATGTAAGACTTATCCGTATGTATGGCATATCTTTGTTGAATTATTTGCTCTAAGTACTTTACTCTTTACCACACCAGAGAGATCAAACTCTGTGGTCTTACCCATTGTTTAGGAATAGCTTTAAAATTATGACTTGGGGTCACCACAAAAACTACACTGCCCCTGAACTGTGTTTCTGTAAATTGATAGAGAGAGGCTATTTCCATTTTCACAAAATAGGAATGCAGAGGCATTCTAGGCTTTTAGTGGATAAAGACAGAGGGGCTGGTGTCCTGTTAGACAGAGAACTAATATGTATACCAAATAATCATTTTTTTTTCCATGAATCTCAACATGGCCCAATGTCTATTCATAAAAATGAAAAAAAAAATCTGTTAGTATCTGAGAATAGAAATTGACTTTATTTTACATACAAATACAGAATACTTTTGCACATTTTATTATAAGCTTAATTCCAAAATCTAAGTATCTTGTGAATAGGGGGTGGTTGTTTTTCACTTTGTTCAGCACTTTATCACAGTGATTCATTATTTATGGAAATCAACCCACTGCTGTCCATGTTGCTATGGTGCTGGCTCACCAATATTAAAGTGTGGATTGTTCTCACCTGGTGATTCCATCTGCAAGTGTAAGCATTTGACTAATTCATCACATCTTTTAGTTTACTAGTACCTAAGCACGTTAAAATACATATTTATTATGAGCTATTTCTATGTTGTCCTTTTTATTGTTAGGGTATTATATTTACTGGAAAAGTCATGTGTATAGATAGATTACAGTCTTCTTGCATTCACTTTAGAAGAGTGTCACAGGTTAAATTGTGTCACCCTAAGAGATATGTTGAAGTTCTGCTCTCAGGTACCTGTGAATGTTTACCTAGAAATAGAGTCTTTGCAGGTATCATCGAGCTAAGAATGGGTCATGCCGGATTAAGTCGGGCCCTGAGTCCAATGATTAATGTATTAATAAGAGAAAGGAGAGATGCATAAATACATAGAGAAGGCCATATGAAGACAGAAGTAGAAACTAGACTTATGTTACCTCAAACCAAGGAACACCAAAGATTGCCAGCAACTTCAAGCAGAGAAAAGCAAGAAAGAATTGCCTCCTAGACCTTTCAGAGAAAATACGCCCCTGCTGACACCTTGATTTTAGACTTATATTTTCCCCAATTTCTCTTGTTGTAAGCCACCCAGTTTGTGGTACTTTGGTATGGCAGTTCAAGGAATCTAATACAGAGAGGAATGGTGTATTACAAAATGTGTTCAAAGGAAAAGGGTGAAGATTAGATTCACAGCAATTAAAATCACTGAAATGTTAATAGATTTTTAAACTGTTCTATAGACTTTCAGGAACCTGCAGGATATTCTTGGAATCTTCCTTTTCCAAACAATCCTTTGACAATTACCCTTTTTGCAATTTAAAATTATCTGAATACACACAACACCTTTACTTGTGCTCATAATTCTGCTGAAATCATAATTCCTTTATCTCTTCCTGATTAAATAACTATTATGCACAACCTCCCTCCTGTAACCCATCAACCAGATGTGCTGTGAGTGTGCCCCTTTTTTTTACTTTTTTATAACAAGTAAACAAGTGTATCCTGGTTTATATTATGGTTGTCAGGATACAAATCTATTCTTCCATAATGTATTGAGAACACAACTATGTTTTATTGATCTTTGTACTCTCAGTGATACTGACCACAGTACTTTAAATACAATTTGTAATCAATTGAATTAAAAAGTACATAGATAAATAACATTTTGTGATACAAAGAAAGTATTTCTAAAAGACAAACTCTGTAAGATTAACTCTCTTTTCTGGGAGAGTATCAAAAAATAGAATTGTAAGAATTTAAAGAATAGAAGAAATTGAGGATGGCTATTAAGGAATAAGGCAAATAAATAAATTATTTTTAAAAAATGAGAAAGTGAAAAAAGATGCATATCGCTAGAGCAAAAGCATGTTTTGTCTGAGGTAGGCAAGGTAGAAAGTAAAATTTACATTTTGTATCATTACCTATCATGTGTAGGGGTGGCCACATCCTGGGAGTGGACTTTCATGATGTCTTTAGATGATGAATCTGGGAAGCCTAATATTTTTTAACAAATTATAAAATCCACATTCAAAAGAAAGGCATTTAGTTATCTCCCTTCCTCTTTTATTAGGATCTGAAGAGGAGTGTCATTGCTTTAGAATTAGGCTATTTCAATAAGCAAGGCAATTGTATTTAAATATCAGCTGCAACAAATATTTGTAAATCTTAACAGCATCCTCTTACACCTACACAATAAATTACTAGTAAAAACTTCTTTAGCTGTGACATTACTATTTGCTTTAGCATCAACTCTTACATAGGCATATATTCCAATTTTGAAAAGAAAAGCTTTCACAAACGTTATGACACTTGATTGAATTGATTAACTTAACAACCATGCCTTCTCAAAATGTTTTTTAAAGTCAGACTTCTCTTCAAAAAGCAGTATTAAGCAAACCTATAATTGGAACTAGCATCCTTCCCTCAAGATGGCTAATATACAATTTTTGTATGATTTTCCATAGCTCTTTCCCTCCAGCACAATTAGTGGCTTCAAATTTCAAGTTAGACCTTCATTTCCTGACATTCAGGGTTCCTCGGGCTCTACTCATAGCCTATATGCAGATGAACATGACCTCTGATTGTCAAATTTGAGCAGATTGTTATAAAACAATATTTAAAAATCACTTGTATTTTTATTCACAAATTTATTTGTATTTTTGAAAAGATTCCCTGGCTGTCTTGAAACTAAAAACATCAATAAAAATAAAGTTAAAAACTGGAATTTCAAGTAGTACAGAAACTAACTGGGTGGACAGCACTATGAGACCTTCTCAATAACCATGCTGCCAGGGGTACGTCATACTCCACTCCACTTACCTATTGGATCTGGTCTCTATCTTGTGTGTCTTTTTCATTTTTTTGGAGCTCAGATTCTTTCAGTGCTTAAATGAGTAGAAGAGTGTTGAAAACATAATTGCTATTATAAATATAGCTAATGTATAGAATTATGGAAACTTTTAATAATTTCATGTGCAATAAATGATTTAAACTAGTGATTCTCAACTTGAAGTGATTTTGCTTTTCTAAGAAACATTTGGTAGTGTCTGGAGATACTTTTCTTTATTATATTACAGGGCTTGTGGTCTTGGTAGAGGCCAGTGATGCTGCTAAATATCCTGCATTGCACAGAACAGATCCCTATGAGAAAGAATTATCTCGTCAAAATGTTGATAGTGCCAGTATTGACAAACTATTATTTATTCTTTTCACAATACCTATGAGATAGGTAGCTATTGCTGATAGTTTAGTGATTCAAAAAAATGAGGCAACTATAAATGTTAACAACTTGCCAAAGTCACACAGAAAATATAGAGTTCAGCCAGAACGTTCAGCTAGGCAAAGTCAAGTGGTTTGGCACAGAGTGCATGATTGTAACAACTGCTGTGTGGTCTCACTGATGTTATGACAGGCAACTTAAAAAATGGCTCTTAATGACACCCACCCCTTGGTACCCACACCATTGTGTAATGCCCTCCATTTATGTGTGAAATGGGTGTAGTGGCTTGTTTTTGAGCATAGAATGCAGCAAAAATATGAGGAGATCATTTCTAGCATTAAGTTATGGAAAAGTGTGACTTTTCATTGTGGTTTTGATTTTGCCCTTCCGTGATGATTAGTGAGGTTGAGCACCTTTTCACATATTTGTTGGCTATTAGCATGTCTCCTTTGGAGAAATGTCTACTCAAATCCTTAGCCCATTTTTAAATCAGGTTGTTAGTTTTTTGGCTATTGAGTTGTGGGTGTTCATTATATATTTTAATGAAAATTAATGCATTTTATATACAATTTACAAATATTGCCTCACATTCTATAGGTTCCTTTTTCACTCTGTCAGTGGTTTCCTTTGGTGTGTAGGGCTTTTTAGTTTTATGTAAACACACTTGTTTATTTTTTTTAGTTGCCTTTTACTTGTTATAACATGAAATCATCGCTAAGATCAATGACATGAAGTTCTTCCTCTACGTTTTCTTATAGTTTTATAGTTTCAGGTCTATATATTTTAGTCTTTATTCTATTCAAGTTAATTTTTGTGTAAGAGTTGAGGTGAAGGTCCAGTTTCTTTCTTTTGAGTGTGCATTTCCAGTTTTCCCAGCACTATTTCTTGAAAAAACTATCGTTTCCCTGTTATATATTCTTACTCCCTAATCAGAGAAATATGGATTTAATTCTGGGCTCTTTCTTGTTTTGCACTGGTCTATATGTCTGCCTTTATGCCAATAGCATACTTTTTATTTTGATTACTAAAGATTTGTAATATATTTGGAAATCAAGAAGTGTGATGCCTCAATCTTTTTCTCAGGATTAATTTAGCTATTTGTGGTCTTTCGTGGTTCCATATGAATTGTAGAATTGTGTTTTATATTTCTGTAAAATATGCCATTGATTGTATAGTTCTGAGGATCACTTTGGGTAGTATGGATATTTTAATCTATGAACATGGGATATCTTTACATTTGTTTGTGTATTCTTTAATTGCTTTCATCGCTGTTTTAGAGATTTTAGTACATAAATATTAACTCCTTGTATAAGTTTACTAATGCCTGTCAGGATGGCTCTTAAAAAAAAAAAGACAACAAACATTGGCAGGTATGTGGAGAAATTGAAACTCCTCTACACTATTTGTGGGAACACAAAATGACACAGCCAATATGGAAAAAAAATATAAATATTCCTCAAAATTTTAAAAATAGAATTAACTCAGAAAACCCACTTTGAGATATTTATCCATAAAATTGAAATCAGAATTTTAAAAAGGTATTAAGACTCTCATGTTTAATGTAGCAATATTCACAATAGCCCAGTTATGGAAATAAGTGTCCATCAACAAATGAATGGATAAAGAAAATGTGGTGTATATACACACAATGAAATAGTACCTTAAAAAAAGAAAATTCTGCAATATGAAACAACATGAATGAACCTTAAAGAAATTAACCTGCATGAAATAAATAAATCACAGAAAGACATATACTACATGATTCCACTTATGTAAGGTACCTGAAATAGTCTAACTCATGGGATCAAAGAGTGGAGTGGCAGTTACTGGTGACTGAGGGGAGGGTGAAATGCAGAGTGACTAATCAACTGGCCTAAAGTTTCAGTTAAGCAAGATAACAAGGTACAGCATTGCAACAATAGTCAACTTTAACATATTATACACTTGAAAATTCATTAAGTGTGTAGATCTCATGTTAAGTGTTCTTACAACAGTAAATTAAATTTTAAATAAAACTTTTTTTTTTCCAAAAAAAGACTAGCTACCTTTGGCTGATACATACTTTGGCTTTTCTTTCTTCCTTGTTTGGATGAAACAAGTTGTCGTTGTGAGATACTCTACGGAATGTCCCATGTGGCAAGGATCTAAGAATGATCCCTGGACAAAAGCCTTCAAAAAAGGAAATCCTGCCGGTGGCCAGATGAGTGAGCTTAGAAGCTGATTCTTTCCTGCCTTCATATATAACTGCAACCCTGGCTGATACCTTGATGGCATCTTGTGAGAGATCAAGACCAAGCCATACACTGACTACTTACCAACAGACACTGTGAGATAAATGGTACAAATTAAGATGCTAAAATGTATCTGAAAAACATTCATATGATTTTTATATCTTTCTTAGAGGAAGAAAATATACTATAAGCTATATCTACAAACTTTTAATGGCTTTTAGCAATATAATTGTTGTAAATAAATTAATAAGGTAAAATAATTTAGTGGAGATTTTAATATTTTATTATTGTTAATGTAAATATAGCTATTATAACATTAATACATATACAAGTCATTATTTAAATGTAATATGTCAATCACAGTGATGGATTGTAGGTTGATAAAAGTTTTATTGGTATGTTGTTACTGTCACGGTGCTGACATTAAATTAAATAATGGCTAATATATATTATAATTGCTCAGTTCCAACAATATGTGGCCTGGTTTTATAGCCTAAAAAAAAAAAAAAAAAAAAAAAAACAAAAGAAACAAGAACAAGAAAAACACTAGTCAACAAAATTGGCAAAAGATAGTGAGAAACTTAGCCACTCTTTTTGTAAAATTACAAAACTGTATCTTTTTTATCATGATGATATTTATACATAGCCTTCCAGCTTGATTTACTCCTGTCATCATGTGAAACTTTAGGCTCCTGCTCTATCTATGTTCTATAGAAATCCAACTACAAAGAAGTTCTTCTCATATAATTTATAGATACAATACAGGATGTATTATGATAATAACTATTCTTAAATATTGTCAATTACAAATCAGTAATATAAGAGCAAGAACACTGTTGTGTCTTGAGTCCTTTGAACAGAACCTGACAAACAGTGAGACCCAGCCTATAGTTGTTGTCATATTAAAACTGAAAAACTTTACAAAAACTGTATAAAATGGTTTTTAAAATTTTAATCACAATAAAAATGCATGATGAGTTTTAAAATAGCAACAATCAAAAATATGTAAAAAAGTATGATTTATTAATATAGCAATAATTCATTTCCTTCAAGTTATATTTTTATGTGTATTAATTCATTTATAAATTAATCCAACAAATATATATTTGTTCAAACACAGGATTAGACTCTGAGGACATACCATTGAAAAAGGGAGAAAAAAAAACGGATATATTCCTATGCTAATGAACCCATATAGAAGAGTTAGGAAGACAGAAATTAAACTAATGTATATATAGTTAAATACTGAAGTAAGTGATTTAAATATAAAAAGTAAGCTTCTAAGAGTGCCTTGTCCAAACGCCATCTTATGTTCCCAAGCACGGAATCTAATCCTAATAAAAGCGATACGTTGTATTTGTTTTCTCTCTCTCTCTCTCTCTCTCTCTCTCTCTCTCTCTCTCTAGTTGTTATTAAATATGAAAGCACATTCTTTGTGACCTCCTAAAGTGATGTCAGTTTATATGCTGCGTGACTGCCTGAGTGCCGCTTAAACACTATGCACCACAGAGTTCCACAACCATTTGCCTCAAAGAGATGCGATTATGTTAATCAAAAAGTCACTAGGCACAAGATTCACCTAAAAAGTGCCACTCAAAGGCCTTCCATACGTCTCATTTTAGAAAAAAAGTTATAGTTTTAGCATGATCCCTGATGCCTGTAAGTACAATAAAACTCTGATATGCTTACAAATATTCTCCATAGCCTTCTCAGTTCCAATATTATAGTTTTTTCCTAGTTTACAAAATTCTCTGTCTTTACATGTATCTCTCAAATGGTATATTCATCAACACGTTTTGGTGACTATTAGATTTTATTTCATTTTCTTAAAATGTATTGGTATCTTTTTTTTTTTTTTTGGTAACATCTTTGGAATTCAGTTGTAGCAAAGATAGACAGCAGTCTCACAGAATTTAGGGGTATAGAAAATTAAATAGGTAATTAAACTAAGATGTGATAAAAATAGTAATGAAGGAAATACTGGATAAGATAAAAGCAAAAAAAAATTTAAAAGATAGAACTGACTTAGTCTAAGGGCCAGAAAATTGTTCTAAAAGAAGCACTATTTAAAGAAGAGATTTGGAAAATAAATAAGAGTTGTTCATAAAAAAATGAGAAAAATGGATAGTGAAGGAATGAATGATGACTCATTTTTGGAAAGAATTCAGCATATGCAAACACCTATAAGGAAGAGACAGAAAATCACTTTGGTGGGCAAAAAGAGTTCAGCAAATCTGAGGTTTAGTGTTTATAGATACTGAAGGTGTGATTAAGAGAAGGGAAGAAATGCGTTTGCAAAGACAAAGCACTGTGATGTAGGCCCCCCAAATGGTGAGTTGCTTTATTCTTAGGACAATGAGAATCCAATGAAAGAAAGAAAGCGCAGACATGATTTAGGATACTATCTGACTTTAGTAGGTGAATTAAATAAGCCATTTAACAGTTTGTTCTGCTAGTTCAGGTGAGAGATAATATAATCATTGTCTTTACTAGAAAAGATGATATAGGTAAATTTGTTAGATGCTGAGGTTTGTACTTGGTTTGTTAATGGTGTCAGCAAAGGCAAAAGGAGAAATAACTGATGCTTTCCAGGTTATTAGCTTTGAAAATAAGTTTAACAGTAGAATCAGTTATTGTGAGGTGAGAAACTCATAGAACTAAATATAATGTATTCAGTTTTCACTACATATGTTGATGTATCAAGCAGAAATGACCAATGAGTAAAATGCTATACAATTATAACATTTTCCTAGCACTTCTTAGAGTAGAGTTGAATGTCTTAATCTTCTGAAAATGTTAATAGACTTCCTTCAATAATTTTTCTACTGTGTTGATCCATATCACACAAAGGGATGGATTACTTATGTCTAAAGATTATTTTACAACTACTCTTAGAACATGAAGTGAGATAATACTGAGGAACCAAGGAAAGTCTTGAGTTGTTAACTTATAGTTAGGCGAGTTAGACAATGTATTATCTGGAAAAACCCAGAATTATGGCACTCTGTGAATGTCTTAGTAGCAATTATGTTCACATGTTTTTTGTGTGTGGCACAAATCACAGCCACCTGTGTGTTCTGAAAATGTTTTGCATTCTCAGGACATTCTGAGTCAATGAGCAAGACTGTGGAAGGAAAATTTGGAGAAGGAGAAGGTAGAAATAAACAGAAGGTAAAGGAATGTTCTCTTTACTAAGGACACCTCCTTTTCAGCTACAGTTCTCCATCCTGGCTGTACATGGAACCACTTGTGTAAGCCTTAAAGCATACCTGCTCTAGGTCTACCCAATAAGCACAAAATCTTAGCTGTGGGTTTAGGTGCCAAGCATGGTTCTGTTTTAAAAGGCTCCATTAGTTGTCCTGAGACCTGGTCTGAGGTCTACCTTTATTAAGAGTAGCTAATTTATATATAAATAATTTATACACACACACACACACACACACACACATGCACGCACACACACACACATAAATTAAAATATATAATTTATTAAGAAAGAAAAAAATTCAGGCCAGATTAGAATATGTTTGATATACAGTATTTTTTTTCTTTTTAAAAATATTATAATTTCTAAGTATGAAATGTAATATGAACAATTATATTTAAACATATCAGCTTATTATTTTCCTAACAAACATGAGTTTTCTTTTGGGATTACAATTCTAAAAAGTCAAACAATATTATGTTATCTACCTTGAATGTAATGCTGATTCCTTGAAAATTTTTTGTTTTTTTAATAAAACCTGTTAAAAGTGATTCATTTTCTTTCTTGGAGTAATGCTATAGGCCACTTAATTGTAATATGTAGTTTGTCTCCGAATAACGTTAGCTTAGTTTTCTTAAGAATAATGTATTTTTCATAGCAATAAGACAAAGAACAAAGATTTTTAATGTGAAAAATAAATCCTAATCATTATATTTTGAAAAGCAATATTTTTTATCAACTAGCCCTTGGCTAACCAACCAGAGCAAGAGTTTATACTGTAGTTAGAAAAGGACCCAGCCGGCCCAGTTCACACAATTTTTGGTTTATTTTCTTCTCCTCAAATGGAGCCTCTCAGTGATCATAACTTCCTTAGTGTTCCAGATCAAGAAAGATCTACACCAAAGCAGAAAGAGTAAAATTAAAGCAGGACACGACTGAGCTTTTTTCTTTCTGTGCTTGCATTCCCTTATTTTTTTTTTAAATAATGAACCTCATTTTATTAAGCTAAGTAAACTAGAGTTGCTTAAAATAGTTCGAGATTTCTCTCTGATTTTCTAAGTAAAGATCCCCTACTTGAATGACCCTCACATTTCAATATCCAAGTGAATGCTGTCATTTCATTAAAAATAACAGGTTTCTCTAGAGTCTGTTATTTCTTATACAGGCATAAAAGCTGAACTCTAGAACTTCATAGGGGCCAGCAGCCTTCTATCCACCCAGATCCTTCTACAAAGTTCTTTAAATATATGTATTGGCAGACACATAAATTATATGCCCTCTCTCCAGGTAGAGGTTAATAATGTTTTGAAACATACAAAACATTTTTGAAGAATATAAACCATTGTGTAGATAATAAGTGTGACTACAAATTAACATAAAACTAAATAAG
>CM053508.1:5856318-5890169 GCA_028627145.1 Eidolon dupreanum
CTTCTTCTTCTTCTTCTTCTTCTTCTTCTTCTTCTTCTTCTTCTTCTTCTTCTTCTTCTTCTTCTTCTTCTTCTTCTTCTTTTTAATTATCTAGGCAGTACTTCCTTCATACTGACTTGATGCTCTTCATGGAGATCATAAAATGATCCATAATTAAAGTTGGCAGAATTTGGAACAGATGGATTTAAAGAAGGTTAAGATATTTGGAAATCTAATCAAAAGTATAGTTTCAGGTAGTTACCCTTTAATATCCTTGTTTTAAAATAGAAGTGTTACTATGTAGATCAGCAGTATGGATTCTAATTCTGGCACTGTTGCTAGTGAAATTTGTGAACTGAGACCCTAAACCTTTTAAAAAATCACTTTCATCATCTATCAAATGAAATGATCAAATATTTGGTCTTTACATCCTTCCCACTGCAGACCTAGTAGGGCAAATGATTCTAGGAGAAATTCCCCAGATTAGCACCAAATTCTTCAACAAATATAAACTCTGTTAAAATTACTTAGATTAGTATTTTTATATGAAAACATCATAATGGAATATAGAAAGTTTTATTTTTAAACAGCAATCTTGAGAACTATTAAGCTAGAGAATTTAGAATACATTCTCTTTATATTCACTGCATACACTAAGATGACTTTAGAATTAGATTCTATTGGTCAGCAGAGAATACAGTTGCACCTATTATTGTAAATAAAATGAAGACAGACCATTAACATTTGTTTTCTGATTTCTTTATCTGAAATAGAGCTATTATAGAAGTTATGCAGTTAAGAATATATTCATTATGTACCCCCCTGAATCTTATAGTTGCCAATAGTCTTTCCTGTGGATTCATTTTATCAAAAATATTTGACCTGAAAAACAACAAAAATGACAACCACCACAATATTTTAGGAGCTTGTTTTCCCCGAAATAAAAGTAAAATATAAACAAACTATGATTCTTCTTTGTGGAAAAAATTCAGAAAGACATACCAATTAAATAAATAAATGCTTCATGCTCAGCACAATGCCTCACACATAAAAAATGCACTTAGGAAATAATCCAATATCCTCACTATTAAAATGTAAACTCGTATGTTTCTTCCAAACACCACAATCAGATCACCATAAGATAAAAGAGAGAAGACATATGGGCTAAAGTACTATATTTTTTTTAAAAAAGGCATATAACCTAAACTATATATTTTCAGGCAAGGTGAAAATAATGTATAGTATGAGAAAAATGCTCTGATAAAAGTGAAATTAGAACTGGAACTTCTTGGATTTTTTAAAATATGACTTAAACATGGTAAAAGATTCAAGATGGTAAAATTAAAAATATTTCTCAGACTCATCCAGTAATTGGCACATGGGTTAATTAATGTCTAACCTTCTTTCTACTAAAGAATATAATATATGTGTATATACATATATATGATGCACGTAAGTGAATAAAATCATGTGTGTAATCTACATCCACACATATACACATGCATGCTTGCTCACATATATCGGATTAATTTTTTCCCCCAGGAACAGGATTATATTTCCTACCCCAATTCTTTAACTAGATAGTGCCATTCCATTAATCTTGGCCAATGAACTTGAGGCAGAAACAGCATGCATCTCTTCTTGGTCAACATATTCAATTGGTAGTGCAAGACCATTCTCTCTATGGAATTTGTGGAAGCATGTATTAAGTTGGAGCCATGGGAAAGTCAGCTCCATTGGCAAATAACTCTGACCTGTAGCAGATTTTGTATGATCAAGAAAAAGTACAAAACAATAAATATAAACAAAACCCTAGAGAGAGACTTTTGTCGTGTTAGCTGCTAAGAGTCTGTGTTTACACAATGCAAATAACATATGCTGACTGATATGATACAGTAATCACCATAAGTGTCCCCATCTTGAAATATAGGGAGAGCCTCAATGATAATACAGTTGAGACATAGCTCAACAGTAGGCTGATGAGACTTCAAGTAGCTAAAGAATGCCATATTTTCTGATATAATGTTTGCTCTTGTTTTTATAAATGTGATTACCATGGTTGTATTATTTATGAAAAATTTAAAATATTAATGATTCTGATCACCTAGTAGGTCATTTTGATTCTTCGAATGTAGTATTATATGTTGACAAAATGGTAGGTCTTATTTTGCTTCTGTTTCTCAACCACAGAAAACTCAACTTTAAGTTTTAAATGTATTATTCTCACAGTTGTTTTCCCCATTCTCTTCTACATAAATTAAACCATGCAGTGCCAATTTATAATCAAAAGTTTGTTTATTGTTACTTTTAACACTTTATTACTTATTATTTTGTTATAGTTTTCAGAGATATTTGTTCAAAAGCTGGATGTCAGATTTAAAATGTCTGCTTATTTTAGCATTTATTTATATTGAAGTTAAACTTTCTATGGAACTATTTAAATGGTTTAAGCTACTATGCCACTGATTGCTACACCTTAGAATGTGGAGAGTCTCATGTTTCTCAGTGTAACATGATAAGAGAGTCCAATAATACTCAAAAACATTGTGCCCTTAATGTCCCATCAAAGATTCTGACTAATTTTGAAGAGGCTACTCTTCCATGAATGGATGGTTCTATGTGAGCTCATTCAAGATATCCAAAGACATGTATGCCCCTTGGTCATCCTTCCATAGATTAGAAGATGTGAAAATGCTAATCCAGATGGGAGCTAGATAACATTTTTTCCCAGTAAAATTGGATCAATTAAATAACAATTTTTATAAGTCAGTTTTCAGGGAACCACAGCTGTTTGAAAATCACAGGCTTGACTCTCCAATGCAACATCTCATTTCTTCTAATGTTAATAATTTACAAAAGGAAAAAAAAGTTGCAGACTATTTTTCCCACATTCTGAAATTCTTAACTTTATAGAAAACATGATTGCAAATGATCATTTGTTCAAATCTAAAAGACACGATTATTTTGTTAGGAAACAACATTTTTAGTTATTGGCTATTTGGAGATAGGAAATATGCTAAATTTATCAACAACATTTCTTAAAAATTTTATTTCAACAGAATATTAAGTATTTAATTTCAATGTTTCAGTAATTATTTAAATTACATTAAGTTATGGAACATTAGGCAGCAAATATTAGTTTTATGGTATAAAGCCAATCATACTTAAATAATATATATATATATATTTTATTCCACAAGTATTTATAAATACTTAAAATATGCCAGTTACCCTTCACTGTCACTCTTAACTGTTACAGCTTAAATAAGAGAAAACGAATAGAGGTGTTACTTATATTTTTATCAGATTGATGATTTCCATAGCAGTGACAGCAAATAGTGATAATGCACCTAGAAGACTTTTTTTCTGAAAGAAACTTTGACTTTTTCAGTCATATGTATATTTCACAAACTTATAAAGTATAACACATTTCATAGGTTATTTGAATTTTTTGTGTGTAGCTCACAAGCTTCATTTGTTTAAATCCTCCAGATTGTCTTATTTCACTCAATATTATATTTCCCCAAAACAATTGAAAATTATATTCAAGTATGCCTGGTGGTTATTTCTATTTTTATTATAAATGACCAATCATCCCAGATTATGAAATTGACACACATGCTTTTCTCTAATTCCATGTTATTTTTTAATTGAGTCTTATTTGTTAATCACATGTAAACAGAAATAGTAGTACATTTGACTCCCATTAGCATTTTAAATATAGAAATCCTGAAAGTGATTAATTTTCTTTTCTTATCTTTTGAAATTGTGTTGTTTCATTGATGATGCTACTTTTTCCAAAAGCTAGACCCAACAAGATAACCAATTTGAAGAGATAGGCACAAAAATATGGTGGATTATTCCTGACATCTTCTCTGAGAATGTGTCTATATTATGAACACAAGTATACCCAATTCTTATATGTATTATTAGGAACCTTTGAAATAATCTTGAACATGGCAGAAGAGAATACAAGGGAAAATTCTAGTTTATTTTTAATATATATTTTAAATTTTTCAAAATATTATAAAATTCATTATTTCATTTGTTTCTCAGAACGATCATGATAAATTGGCAGGATGTCGATTGCATTCTTTTCTAAATATGATAAAAACAGTCTCAACAAGGTGACTTGAACTGCTGGCTTGTAAGTGGCAGAGATTGGTTTAGAAAAAGGGCTCTTTTTATAGCAATTTCAAATTTTTTTTTCCATATCCATCAGTGTCTTCATAAGTAAAACTATCTAAGAGTACCTTCAATTTATTTCTCACAGATCCATTCACCCAGTGAATAAAGATTACAGAAAATGTTGGAGATGCATAATTTGCAACCATGCAGTTATATTTTTTCATACTTTTATCTGATATCCTTCATACTCTGTATCATTCTATAATTAAACACTACCGTTGTCTTTTATGTAGGTAAGTTAAATAATTAATGAGTTGATCAATGATTATTTTATTAAGCATCAGGTATATATTATGCAGAACTACATGCCATGGTGACTAAGAAAGAAGGGCTTTATAAAACCCTCATATAAGTGAATTCATTATGGATTAGTATATAAGAAATATAACTATAATTCTACTGAAACCTAAAAGGAAATTTAATATAAACAGCCATTAAATGTGTAGTTATATCGTGAATGCTATAGAAATTCTGATTAAAAAAAGCAGGTTTCCTTGATGGATAGTTGGAGATGGACTCCCAAAATTTGGGCAGAAATATGGGAATTAAGTTTACACAAGAGTATCAAGAGCATAGATATGCAATTTTTAAATGTCATGGGATTCTTTGACCTCTGCAGATGTAGTATAATTTTTTTGTTGGGAAAACGCATGAAGATACATTAAAAAAAAAGTAAACTTGTACTGCTTACGAAAAAGTTCTGGGTGTCAGTCAGAAGAGTCATATTTCTTACTCTAATAAATGAAAAAGTGATATTTAAGACCTCTTCAAAGTATATATTATTCTAATTATTTAATTTTGTTTCATGTTGATAAATTGTGTTTAGTAGAACTTTGTCTTTTCTCTCTATTAAAGGTCCTGAGACATGATAAATGTTCAATAAATCCTAATAAAATAAAGGAAAATTTGAATTTGAGAGACAAAGAACATCAAAGTGTTAAAGTTGGTACATGTGTTGTGCTTAGATAACTTATCAAATCACAGAATTAAAGAACTATATTTCAGAAACAATCACAAAAGGCAATTATTACAAGAGATTTTTAAAATGAGGAGAATAATCCTGAGAAAAGTGAAAGTACCTAAAGATCATGCAAAAAAAAACAAGAAATTTCTTTCTAAATTTGAATTTTTGTGAAAAATTTTTCAAAAGAATTTTTTCAAAACCTGAATTTTTAAAACCACAATTTTATGTTTTATCAAACAATATTTAAAGTGCGAAATATTTGCTGCACTTAAATGTATCTCAATTTCATAATTTTATATACTCAAGATATCTATTCAGCCAAGTATAACTGTAAATAGATAAATAGTAAAATTATTTATTTATAAATTACACCCATAAACTCTTTATTGAATGTAAGTTTATGGATCAGACAAAGGTAATATTTCCTTTTTTCATATCTAACCTTACTATGAGAGTAACCGAGGCACTAGGGAGAAGTTGACTTATTATATCTCAATGTCAGTGAGAGGCAGAGAAACAACAAACCTCTGGAAATACACCTTGTTCTCAAGAAGAAAATGAACTAATCTTGTTCTCTCTCCAGGGTTATTTGTACTAGATATGGGTAATGGTCACAGGTGGTCTGATCTGATCTTTTCCTATTTTAGTTGAGAAATAACTTTTCTCACTTAGGACAGTTCACTCCTATTTAGTTCTGAAAATGCAATGGCTTTGCATTTGTGACCAGACTGAGGCCACTTTCCTTTTATCTTGATAAAATCTCCTCATAAATAGAACTTGGAAAAAAGTTTCATGTTCAGGGGTTAAAATATAGCTTTTCTAATATACACAGCAAAAAGTGAGGTATAGGTATGGTAATTTTTTACTATTAATTTAACTTCAAACTTTATTTTCACAACTTGAAATACTTTAAACAGTTTGTACTAAATTTTCATTGAAATAAATTTAATTTTGATATTTAGTATGTAAAAAATGATTTTAATTTTACAATATTCAATTAGACAATTAATTTAAACTTATTTTTGGAATATAAGTTGAAAGGTTCCATGAAAAACAATTAAAGATATTTCTAGCAAAAGTAAAATACAGAGAACAGGCCATGGATCTGGAAACAGAGTAGGATATGGTCAGACATTTTCTATTTATAAAATATTGCTGGATTTAAGAAAACTTAAGGACTGAAATAAAATAGTATTGAATTCACACTAACTTCTTTGTGCCTCTGTAGGAAAACAAAAACAAAAACAGTCATTCCTTAATATTCTAACAAAAATTATAACCACATCAGGGTTAGTTGTTTCTTTGAGTCATTGTCTCTGCTCCATTGTGCTAGCAATTACTAAATAACCTAATTGCAGGAAAGATATCCTGAAGGCCAAATTGAGAGATCTGAGTCAGTAAGTTTTGAGAAATAAATTGCACTGGGACAAAAATATATGTTTATTACTTCTGGTTAGAGGAAAGTACAAATGAAAAATGCAAGATTTTAGAAAGCCACATTTTTCAGGACTTCTCTCTAACACCTCATTTGTATCTGCTCAACCTGTGTCAACTTGCAGGATTCTTTCATCCACCTTGTTTAATTGTTTCTAAATCAACCCATAATAGTCATTGTGAAAGAAAGAAAGAAAGAAAGAAAGAAAGAAAGAAAGAAAGAAAGAAAGAAAGAAAGAAAGAAAGAAAGAAAGAAAGAAAGAAAGAAAGAAGAAGGAAGGAAGGAAGGAAGGAAGGAAGGAAGGAAGGAAGGAAGGAAGGAAGGAAGGAAGGAAGGAAGGGAGGAAGCAAGGAAAGAAAAAAGAACACATGGAAATATCAAAAATGGTTAAAATGATAAATTGTGTTATGCATATTTTACCACAATAAAAAAAAATGTTTTTTTAGATAATGGATGTTTTGATTTTAGATTTATATCCCACATATGAATGATATTATGATTTTCAACTTTTAACATCTGATTTATTTCCCTTAGCATGATAATCTCAAGATCCATCCATGTTATCGTAAATGACAGTATTTCATCTCTTCTTATAGCTGAGTAATTGTCCATTGCATGTATGTACCACAACCTCTTTATCCAATCATCTATCATAGGACACTTTGATTGCATCCATGTCCTGGCCACCATGAATAATACTGCTATGAACATTAGGAATAAAAATCTAAAAGGAACAAAACACATGACAAACAAACAGAGACTCGTAGACATGGAGAGTGGACTAGCAGTTCCAGAGAAAAGGGGAGGAGAGGGAATAAAAGAAGATAGGGATAAAAGAGGTCAAATATGTGGTGACGGAAGGAAAACTAATTATGGGTGGTGAACACACTATATATATATATATAAAACTTACTGTTGAATTGTGCACTTGAAACTTATTGAATTTTGTTGATCAATATCACCCCCTAATAATTTTTAGTAATATTAAAATAATAATAATAATTTAAAAATGAATGTTTTGTGCACTTCAAAATTATGTTTAGTGTTCAGGTGAGTTGAAAATGAAAAAAAGAATTTCCATTTATTAATGATATTCCAGTAAAAATATTTAAATCAATTATTGAAATGCATAGTATTTTAAAATACCCAGTGATGTTACTGTGAAGATTTTGCTCAAGCAAAATTATTAATTTTTTAAGATTATATTTGCACATCATTTTGTTCCAAGGTTCTGAGCTATGCGTTTCTATTAAAGCTGTTTAATGCTGTTTATATTTCATGATCATAACAGCCTTAGATCTTTAAAATATGTAATTTAGTTCTCACTAGGAGCACTTGAAATGAAATAGACATGCTTTCTATAATGACAAACTCTGAATATTGAGTCGCACATACACTAATATTTCCTGGTGCCTCAGCAAATGCTCACTCATTTAATTTGCAGTTCAGCACCACCCTTTACAGATATTAATAAATTATATTTTTCCAAACAACCCGTGCCATCAATAGCAGGCCTCTGATTATTTTTTTTCATAAGCTTCAGTTGGTATTTCCACTTTAACTGATTATTTATCATCGTAAAACGTAGTTCTTTGATTTCTTTACTTTTTAATATATTATGTAAACTTCCATAAGTATCCCCATTTTATAACTTTTATTAAAATCTTATTAAAAATCTGTTCATCCTTTCTTTCAGATTATTAATAATAGATTTATTTATCTATCTGGACTTTGCATGAGGAAGTTGATGCTCGTGTTGTTGTTTATCATGAACAATCGTCTTATGGCCTGTTATTTGACAAGCCATTACTACAATACTGATAGGGTTTTATATTGTATATGAATCTACAATTTCATGAAGTCAATAATTAAAATAATTAGCTATTAACCATTATTAATATTAATTAATATTGGTGGTTAATTATTACTTTATCATTGATATATTAATATATTATTATTTATTATACATGGCTCATTTGTCCTATTAGGGATTAAATTAAATATATATTTATAACCTATAGCATATGTCATCTTCTTATCTAACAAGGCACTACATTTACCTAGTTCCTAAATGTGTATATCCTGTGAAGCACACTGATAAACATAACCATGACCCCGTTAATACAGTGGAAAGTAGTGTATGGGCTTGAAGTAGTTCACACACTTTTACTTGAGCTATAACCTATCAAGTGAGTGTGTCTGAGTATAATTAGAGCCAGTCCCAATATCCTGACCATAATCTAGCATCCACGATTTTACATATGGAATGACATCTTGAGCCAAGAAAGCATACCAAATTTTTTACCATCTCCCCTTAAGAATTCACTTCAGAGCATATTAGTTCTTTGTTTGTTTTTCGCCATTCTTAAAATGTGACCAACTGATGTAGAATAATCATGGATGGTGGTGGTAGCTTAGACTGGTGCTGCCTCTACAAGTTTCTTCAACTTAATTGAGGTGAGGCTGACAAATTGTCAGAAATGAATTACATAACTGATACATGGATATGGAATTTGAAAAAAAAAGTATGAGATAAAAAATATGAGAGAATTAAAATTTTATAAAAACAAGAAAACCATAGGCAAGACTTTTCCCCCAAGTTATGATTTCAGTTTAGTCGCTGAAATTTCAAGAAGTGTGCCTTCAGCAGTTTACGAAGCAAGTCCAATTCTTGCTGCATTCTTTACCTTGTTTCAATGATAAATAAAAGTGTAAAAAAGATAAAGATATGATGATAATAATGATGACTATAATTATAAGAATAGTCTGAATTCTTTTTAACATGTATCAATTTGATTGACTTGCAAATTACTTGAATTCAATAATTACTGCTTCCAAATGCATATTTAGATTATAGTGAAGCATAAGTCAATCTAGAATTCAGTACATTTACCTTTTCTATTGAACTGCATAAAAAGATAAATCAATAATCTATTAATATCTAAGTGGAATTTATAATGGTAGAGAGCCCAGGGTATTTGCCTTAAAATTACTATTAGCGCAATGAAGGTTGATGTCAAGTATTTAGCCAATAGCTTAAGATATTAAAACACGCTTTAAACTGGAATAGGGCAAGCTTTAATTAACTGATCCTTAGATTTATAGTAAATCCTAGAGAAATGTGTTCAAAAAATGATGTCCATCAATTTATTGCAAATATTTTTTTAATTATGTTCTATGTGAATATCTCAACAATAGTGTTGACTTGATATTCCCTAGAGTATGTGAATAATTTTCAGAGTTGAGAAAACTGGTCTGGATTGCTTAATTACCTCTTCTGTTCTTTTTTTTAAAGTTTAGGTTTCATAGGTGTGACAGTTTCCAAAACATCCTTATGATATACTATTAAGGAAGAACCAGAGACATGGGCAATTTAGGGGGTTTACTCTTAGAATCAATCAGGAAAGGAGAGATGAAACTTGAGAATGTAGACCTCTTTAAGTCTAAAGAGTTATCTGTTGAGGAATGTTGTATAATTTCTGTCACTTTATTGACATTTTGTCTACATAAGAATAAAAAATTTAGTCCCATAAGAATTAATATAAAAAACAGAATCTTTATTCAAAATATGTGTGAAATAATGGGAATTTTATTGTTTCCTAGCATGAGACCATTTGCTTTTTTGCTGTAGAAAATAACATATATTTGAGTAGTCATAAGGAGTAATTATTACATCTTTTAATTATTAAATCTAGTTTATTCTAATTATTGCAATTTAATTATTTTAAAAAATGTATTCTTAATACAAAAAAAAAATGTCTAGGAGTAATGAATAGTGAATGATTTGTCATACTACATCTCCTTTGCTGTACATCCCAAAGAAGCTCTTGCACATACAACTCTTTTTTCATCAGTTGCTTCTTAAAATCATAAAGCCAATTGTGCATTTAAGCTAGAGAACGAACCTCAGGGCATGCCCATCTGTCTAAACAAATAAGCACATTTCCAACCTAGTTACGGGGACAGATTGTTCTTTAAACTGAAGTGATGGATGTGAATGTTTAAGAAATTATGAATTATTGAAAAGCACACAGCGTAATGTATTGCTCTTTTCCTATAGTTATATTTTTGAAACATATTATTGACTTTGGAGTATTTTGACTATTATTATCAAAATGGCATTAACATTTAAGTGCTTCCAGATTATCATAGGTAACTGCAACCATGAAGAGATACATTAAAAAGGCGATTGAACTTTGCTGAGTTTAAAACTCCATTTTATGACTCTTTTAAAGATTACCTATCCCTAGGGAATTAAAACAAATTTAAAGTACATTAATTCTGCTTTTACTTCAATCTGTGTGTCAAAATAGACTAGCAAGCAACTCTCAATAAATGTTGGCCATGGTATTCAAGAAAATAGAATAGCAAGACCACTACTATATCTCATTCAATTAAATATGGTATTAATTTATTCTTACAGAGAGATTTTTACCTCTTAGCTCATGCTACTACCAAAAAAAAAAAAAAAAAAAAACCCACGAGATGTGTATATTAAATTTTAAAACACAACTTAAATTTACAATAGTGTCAATTAACAGAAACAATCTTTTCTGGGATCATAACTAAGTCATTTAAAGGGTTATCCTAAATTGAAAGAAGCATCTCTTTTACAGGTATGGAGTGGAAAAGCATACGTTAGATGTGAATAGAGTTAATGTGAACTAAGTGGGAAAAATGTTCAGAGTAGAAGTTAATAATTTGACCTATGCTTTGTGTGCAGGCGGGTGGGGGCCCTTTCCTTACTACTAATCTTCTTTTGAAGTATAAAGGTCAGCATTTGAATGAAAAAGGAAAGGGGAATTGTTAAAAACTATTTACGTGGTACAAATGGGGGTAGAAATTGGAGGGAACAGGTACGCTAATGAAAAAGCAGAAAATAGTCCATGAAGAATAGTGAGCAACACAAAGTAGTTTTTTTCTTAATCTTTACGAAGGTAGTTCATGGAATTAGAATTAATCATTTCTGTTGATAAAGTGGTACACAAAAACTTGGAATGATTTTTAGTCACAGCAAGCAATTTATCCACACTTCTGAAAATTATCCTATTTCCTTGTGTGTGCAATTTTGTGCACCCAAAATCTTAATTATGATCTAAAACCTTCTCTCTCTCTAAAAAAAAAGTCTCTGTTTGAGTCCTCTAGTTATGGTTAAAAAATACTTGTTATTTATTGTTTTTAAAATCTATTTTGCATCATTATAGTTTAGAATTTCTACTAGAATAATGATTTCTGTGTTAGTCTCCTTTTTAATTTGATAGAAATTTAAATAATACAGTTTGTACTCTTGTGTCAGCTTCTGCCATTCAATGGTATAATTGTGGAATTTATTCCCATTGTAGACAAAAATTTGAAGTGTTAATTCCATACTTTGCACATAATAAGTGTTGAAGAAATATTAGCTACTGTTAGTAGTATTTCTGCTTTCTATCTTTTTCTCTTTCAATAGCCTCCTCTTTTCCATTACTCTCTTACTCACAGAGGAGCGTGTTCCCCCTTTTTCTTGGTTTAGTCTTGTTTTGGTGAAAAATATTTACCAGTTGATTTGTAAAACTGAATTCATAGGAATTATGTTTTTTAAAGTTGTTGCTCATGAAGCTGAGCATCTTTATATATGTCTGTTAGCTGTTTGTATGTCTTCTTGGGAGAAGTGTCTGTTCACGTCCTCTGCACATTTTTATTTAATTGGATAGTTTGTTTTTTTGTTGTTATCAAGTTGTCTCAGTTCTTTGTATATTTTGGATATTAGGCCTTTATCAGAAGCACTGTTTGCAAATATATTCTCCTATTCGAATGGTTGCCTCTTTGCCTTATTGATGGTTTCTTCTACTGTGCAGAAAGTTTTTAGTTTGATATAGTCCCATTCATTTATTTTTGTTTTTACTTCCCTTGCCTTAGAGGTCAAATTCATAAAATCCTCTCCAAGACCAAGAGCCTTGAGTTTAATTCCTATGTTTTCTTCTATGCTATTTATTGTCTCAATTCTTATATTCAGGTTCTTGAAACTTATTGAATTTTGTTGATCAGTGTCACCCCAGTAATTGTTAATCAAAAAAAATTAAAAAGTGTTGCTCAATAGAAAATTTTTTTCTATTAAAATAAAAATCTCTACTATAAGTTGTTTTCACTAAGAATTTTAAACTGTTTTCTTTGTTTTATTCTATTTGCTCATAGATATTACGATTTTTCTTCATTATAATTTTACTTATTTCTATTCCTTCCTTTCTTTCACTCTGGAAGAATTTAGAATCTTTATTTTACTCCTGATGTTCTGGAAATTCATTGGCATATGCCTTGGGCTGGGTCTTTCTTTCATTTCATTCTCAGGGTCCTTTCTAGATCTTTTTC
This sequence comes from Eidolon dupreanum, assembly GCA_028627145.1. Lineage (NCBI taxonomy): Eukaryota > Metazoa > Chordata > Mammalia > Chiroptera > Pteropodidae > Eidolon > Eidolon dupreanum. Next base: position 5,869,233 of record CM053508.1, read on the forward strand.
CACTTGAAAGAATTACCTACAGTTCAAAAAATTTTTTCTTGTGTCATTATTATAATATTTTCATCTTAATTCTGTGTATTCTCTCTTTCAGAAAATATTGTTAGTTGGATATCATCTAGTTTTCTTTTCTATCTCAAATTTCCCCCTACTTTCAATGATTTCATCATTTTAATTTTCCAGGTCTTCAATCAGATGATTTCTTTTGACCATCATTTTTATATTCTTGTATTCAATTTTTTTTGCAATCTAGGTTTGTGTGTGTGTGTGTGTGTGTGTGTGTGTGTGCGCGCGCACGCGCGTGCATATGTGTGTTATAGATGCAATAACTTTTGTCTCTAAGGACATTAAAGGTTACATTTTTCAACACTGTTTTACTTCTTTTGCTGTCTCCTTCTCCTCTCTTTACTACAATTTTTGTTTTGTTTTGTTTGTCTTCTGTCTTTCCTGATGGAGGCTTTCAATAAATTCTAATGATTCCTTTTTGGCATTTCACATATAAATAGTTAAGTGTTAAAAAGATGGCTAAATTCTTGTAAGAACAGATTGCTTATCTGGTGAGATAACTATCGGATGGTCAGAGAGTGAGAATTTTTGGGGAGTCATCCTAAGTCAGTATCTGCAGGCTTTCTCTCTAAGACTAACGTTTCAAAAAAAAAAAAAAATCCTCTAACTGATTAGTGGAAACCAGTCCTAAAGATTTCTCATTGTTCATTAGCTAATTTTTATTTAAAAGTCTGTGTTCTCTCTCATAGTTTAATTCTGTCGTTTACTATACCTATGCCTCCTGGGCCAAAGATTTTTGCTTCAGTTTATCCAGTTTATATACTTTCTGATTATTAAAATGAACTGAATAAAGAAGAAATTGGGGTTCTCAGAACTGTAGCTCTGAGGACCTAATTTCTCTTTACCTGCACTGTTTGATCAACCTCCTACCTTTTATCGGTATTCTCACCCCTACTCTCGCAGTACCTCATGCAGCTATTTTCCATGTTTCAGGAGTTCTTTAGGGAATGTCGTTTTATTTCTAATTGAGATTTCCCTCTGCAGGCAGCAAGCATTTCATTGTATTTATGACGCTTAGCGCTCCGTCCACTTTCAACTATTGTGCTTTAAATGTTACATTTCTTTTCTAGTTTCCTCAAGCATAGATTTTTCTGTGTTTTTTTTCTCTTTGTTTTCAATGATTTTCAAATGAAGGAGAGAACACACATACTGGAGAACATGAATTTTTTACTTTGTAATCAAAAATGTTCAAATTGGTTTTTATTAAATGTTTTTGATATTATGTTTGATAATTTCTAATATTTATGCAAATTTTAACTATATTTTAGGAGGCTTTTTTTTGCTTCCTTCAATTAAATTTATATTGCCATATTAGATTGTTGGTGGATCAGAGAACCACAGTAAAACTGAGGGCTTTGAAAGGCATTGCAAAATTAGTGTACTATTCTTTTAGGCTTTTTACAGAAATTCCTAAAATCTGAATACTGATGTATGCATAGTTTTCTGTTTTTATCGCTTTGTCTACCTGACAACATTTCATTACATACCTGTTAGAAACACACTATCAAAAAGTCAAAATTACTACTGAGTACAGATAATGCGTTAGTCATTTAAATTGCACCCCATGTCCTATTGGCCAGCATAGATATAAATATCTATTACCTATCACAAATCAAAAGCAGTTAGCTCAAAAATCCATAAAGTAGACATAAGAATATTGGCTGATTGCATTCATGAAAAATTATTACATCTAAATCTACTGCATTGAATCATATATTTAAAAACTTGGTTTGGAAACAAGACCCAGGGATTAAAATTTTAGGTAATTTTTCAAAACATCTTATTAGTCATATTTTCTCCGTCTATGTATTTTGTCAAGTTCTTTCTATTATGGGTTAAATTACATATTTCCTGAATTCAGATGGTAGAAGCACCCCTTAAATTCACCTGCGTTCATATACATATTATTCTGTTCACTATTATCAATAGTTTTTACATTGTTCTGTGTTTCATTAGTCTTCCTAATGTGTACAACCAACATATTTTATGTTTTCATGTGTGTGTGATCACAATTGGGGGCCTTACACAGAAGGAGAAGAAAAATGCATGCATTTTAAAATGTACTGAATAATTCTGTTCTCCTTTTGTGTATCAACTTTTTAAAGAAAAATGTAGCACTTAGGTTCAGTTGTTTCAGAAGAGTGGCAAGAATTTTATGTTCAACAAGCTTGTCATTTAAATGTATTCTTTGCTTTCTTTTATCCCGCCTAGTTAAAAAGTCTTCTAAAAATCCCATTATTTTACTAAAATGTTCACACTGAACTAGATAAAAATGCATCTTAACAAATATTTATATTAGAGAGTCAACTTTTATATATTTTGAATCATTTTCTATCATTATATAGCAAGGCCAAGATATCAGAGACAATCTTTCATGTATTTAACAATTTGCAACAATAACTTTTAGGTAAATATTTCACTGAGCATTTTTGAATTTTCGATTTTCTGAACTCATGTTCAGAACACAATTCTTAAAATACAACAACTTACTGAACTTTGGATTTCTGTTCAGAAATATTGCAATAAGAATATTTTCCTATGTAATATATTTTAAGAAGATCTGTGTAATCAGAAGGGTATTTAAGTATTTTCCTTATCAAATATAATTAAATTATAATCCTACATTTATGCTGTATTTAAAAGTTCAATCTTCTATTTAGTAATATATTCTCATTGAAGATGTAACCATTCAGTCAGTGGAATTAAGAGGTTCTGTCAAGATTAGCAAAATCATCAATGTATAGACAGACTGTATATTTTGATGATAAACAATGCTACTGGGGATGGGGTAGGAAAATAATTAAAATAACCAACTCATTATACTTAGGATCATACTGAAATTATTTTTACATCTGAAGAACAGCTTATTATTAGAATTCAAATCATTTCAAAATTTGTACTCAAAGCAAATTTTTATAGTACAATTATTGAGAAGATAGAAAGGAGTTAATAAAAAAATGCTGATAATTCACAACTAGACCAGGCTTTGCTATAATAAAGTACATTTTTATTAAGCATGTAATTAATTACTACATTAAAATAAAAGGGGCCCTACTCATTAAAATGACTTATGAGAATGCAGGCTTCTTTTGCTGTGTTAACTGAACATATGTAAGCTGTACACACCATTTAATTAATAAAAATGTAATCAAACAATAGTGTGGGAAGCAAAATTTGTAGGTGTGAAGAGATAAAAAACATGTGATCATGACATCCTTCGCTGAGAGTACCATTTGCTGGAAGTAGCTATAAGCCGAAGTTTCAGAGATTTACCAAACTGAAATCAACAGAGGTACTCAGAGGTTATTTATGCTATGGATTTTACTTATTTTTAATTTTAAATTTAAAGTTGCATTGAAGACACGTATACAGTAATCCTAACTGCAGATTATATATTCGGTGTCATTTGAGGCAATTTGTTGGAACGCAACTTACTAAAAAGAAATATTCACTTTCTTATTCTATAGATATTACACTAAGGACTTTGCATAGATTAATTTTATTTCTCTCAACAACCCTTTCAAGTTTATTCCAATTTTACAAACAGGCTTAGGGACATTAAATAACTTTTATAAAATCACACCGCATGTACTGGAAGAGACAAATTCCTATTGAAGTCAATATGCATGACTGCACAGCCTGTGCATCTAAACTATGCCCATGATCATTGTTTTTAATTTAAATACCACCGGGAAAAGTAATCATTTTCAAGCTCTATGATAGAAGATCTGGAGTAATAAAGTTGAATTACTTTAAATTTCCTTCCTAAAAAGAAAAAAGAAAGGAAAGAAAGACAAAGGAGAAATGATCCTATCTGTTCAGAAACTGTAGGGATGAAAGAATAAGTGACAGGAAATGTTTACTCTGGTGGAACTCAAATAGAATTATCCTTTTCTAATTAATATGGAACTCAAAGAATTATCCTTCTCTAATTAATATGGAACTCAAAGAAAATTATCCTTCTCTAGAGCTGGACAAACTGCAAAACCTTATTCTTGTCTCCTTTTTAAAATGCTTAATATTGCCTACTATAGTCATTATATTAATAAAATGAAAGCTGTACTTTCCTAAAGAAATAAGAGTCTTTAGCTGGCCTTCCCAGAGTGCTTTTCATCTCCATCACTGAATTATACAGCAATGACTCACTTTATCCTCATAAAATGTCGTATAAGTGAGAAATAAAGACAGTTGTGAAGATAGGATTGAGTATCACAGGTCAATCATTGGGTTCTTAAACATTTGTCTTGATACAGATCCCAGATTTCTAGTATATTTTACTCATGTATCCCTTGTTCAGATTTTAGTCGACTGCCTCACTTTTCTCCCTATTTGTCAGAGAAGTTTAGCCCTCACATGTATCTGAAGTCTGCTCAGGATAGTCTAGGCACTAGGGTAAGATAATCACACTTTATAGAATATATATTTTTTCAAACTCAACAATATTTTATTTTATAATTTTATAATATTTTGTAATATTAAATAAAATTTGATACTAAAATGAAATATTGCTGATCAAGAACTTTGCTGGCAAAACATTTCTCCTTTAGTGATTAAACTTTATTAAAATGACAACTGTCATTTTCTTCAAATATGCAGTGCCTTGGCCACCAAAATGTTAAGATTTTTGTTCTTAAGTTATATCTGAGCAATCAAAGTAGTATACTAGCTGGATAATTTGGTTATGTTAAATATCACTATGTTATTATAGTGAGGGCTTTAAGCAAGCAATGAGAAAAAAATACAAGAACAAAATTAAATTCTATTTTTGTCGTATTTGGAATTTATTTTTCTTTTTATTAAATTTATCAAGGTGACATTGGTTAATAAATTATATAGATTTCAAGTATACAGTTCAATAATGCATCATTTGTATATCACATTGTGCATTCATCACCCAAAGTCAAATCTCCTTCTATCACCAAATATATAAATAATCTTTAAACTAACAGTGTAGGCTAAAAAAAAACAAAAAACAAAAAACAAAAAACAAACAAACAAAAAACAGTGTACCTGATTTCCTTAAATAATGCATTTAGCTACAAGATGTTTTCTCTTTCCAAATAATTGATCCATTGGCCAAGCTTTTGCACTCAAAATTCTGCCAAGATCATAATGGTTCTCTCTCTATTTATGTCTCATTCTTACTAGAACTAAATTTGATTTTTAATCCATAAGCAAAGAATCCTGGTTCCATGAATAGCAAATGTATATTTTCATGTGTTACGTGCTTAAAACGCTTAAGTCTGTTCGATTATATGCATATGTGTTTTTGGTATTTCAGTATATCTTTACACTGTTTAATTCATATAGGTAGTCTTTTCATTCTACCTATTCTGCTTATTTTAGTCACCTTTTTCCTTACTTCTTCAATAAAGAATACATAAGAATTGCCAAGAAATAGTCCCACAGGGAAGAATTCCATTTTTGTGGAAGCAGCTAAAGACATTTGATCAGACAACCAAGTTGTCCTCATAACTGATTCTCACACATTGTATAATACTGAACAAGTCACTTTTCAAAATTGCTTCTTCAAAAAAATGGAGATTTCTTGATGTATCTCAGTGAGGTTTGTACCTCTCACCTCCTTTCATCTTTTTAAATCTCCTTTTATAGCTCAGATTTCTAAATTTACTTTAAATGTCATCAATTTCATCTTTCCCTGTAGAGATATCTGAGGTTTTTGCAGTCAGCAACTTTTTCTGTAAAGAACAAGATGGTAAAAACTTTAGACATTGATGGTCACATAAAATCTGTCACCTTCCTTCCTTCCTTCCTTCCTTCCTTCCTTCCTTCCTTCCTTCCTTCCTTCCTTCCTTCCTTCCTTCCTTCTTCTTTCTCCTTCTCTTTCTCCCTTCCTTCCTTTCCTATTTCCTTAGTTTCAGTTTCTTTTCCTTTTTTATTTTTACAACTTTTTAAAAATGTAAAAAACTTTTAGTTTAAGAGCCACATAAACAAACAAACAAACAGCCTCACAGGCCAGGTTTGTCCCACAACTGTATTTGCTAAGCCTTGATATATAGAAAAATCACTTCTTTAAAATGAAGGATATAGATATAATTAAATTAATAAATTCATCTTTTCTTATTTCTGTTCTTTTGATCAGGAGTTGGCAAAACTTTTAAAGGGCCAGAATGTAAAGAATTTAAGCTTTCAAGTTATACATATCTGTTCCAATTATTCAACTCTGTCACAGACAAATTTGTAACATCCAAGCAGTCACAGATAATAGGCAAATTAATGACTGTGACTACCTTTCAATAAAAGATTATTTGCCCAAAACATGGCTGATGTTTGGACCAAAACATTACATAAATGTGTATAGCAGCTTTATTTTAATAGCCCAAAACTGGAATCATCCCAAATGGCCTTCAATGGGTGAATGGTTCAACAAAATGCAATAGACTCATACTATGTAACATGACACAGAAATAAAAAAAGAACCAACTATTGATACATACAACAACTTGGATGAATCTCAAGTGAATCTTGAGTGAAGAAAGGCCAGTCTCAAAATATTACATATTGTATGATTCAATTTCTGTAACATTCTTCAACTAACAAAATTATGCACATGAAGGATAAATTTGAGGTTGCCAGGGACCCAGGATTGAGAAGGACCATGATGTTATATATTATAAACTCTAAATACTAATATAAGAATAAAATAGAAGGCTCAAATTATAGGAATAGAAGAGCTCAAAGTAAAAATCAAATACAGATTTTGTCAGCCATGTGTATGTTGTCAAAGAAATCCCTGAAATAATTTTAAAGACATTTTTATATTCATTTTTAAACATAATGGTTATTGGCAATCTTTGCTTTTCTACATTTCATATTTTTATAGTTATCATTCTGTAATAAATTTGATCAACATTTCAAGTGAAAAAGATAAATAAATAAATTAAGTAAGTAAGTAAGTAAGTGCCAGAAGCATTCACTACCAAAAATACTCAGCTTTTTCTGAGTCAGTCCCCAAAATTTCTATATTGTATTTGTGATTTAATATCTAATAAGTAGGTTCTAACTTTGTTCCTTGAGCCAAAGGTTTCTATGATTATTTTGCATTGTAAGAAAACAAAAATCTAGGATAATAAAATATATATTCTAATTTTCATTTCCCACAAAATTTGAGGTTTCTTTTTGTGTGTATGTTGTTGCCATTGTTGTTTTTAAACCTAATGCAGTACAAAGTGCTACTTTGACCCATATTTCCAGCCTTTGGGCAACAGTGGAGTTTGCCAATTGACTGAATAGTTCTAACCCATGAAGTAGGTGAAACTAGATTGCCAATGGTAGCACAAAATAAGGGATGTTTTGCAGTCCAGACTCAAAACTCTCCAAGCAAAACAAGAAACCTACTGTTATATCCAGCAATTTTTCCTTCAAATATGAAAAAAAAAAAGAAAACCTCAGGAGAACAAATCGTGAGGGGACTCAAAACCATCAGATCTTCCCTACAAAAAATGTGAAGTGATTTTCTTCAGGCAGAAGGAAAATTATACAGGTTAAAAATGTGAATCAACATAAAAAGAGTGTCAGAATAGCAATAAAAAAGTAAAATATTTTATTTTTGAAAATGACACTTCACTGTTATGATCCTCTTCCAAAAACACATCACCTCAGAGTAATCATGAGAAAAACATCAAACAAATTACAGTGAGTGAAATCTATAAATTATTTGATGAGAATTTGAGGTCATTAAATGAGAAAATTATGAAAAACTGTCACAACCAAGAGCAGAAAGGAGACATGACTCCTAAATGTAATGTGGCATCAGGGATGGAATCCTGGAACAGATATATATATATATATATATATATATATTCATTTAAAAAATAAGAAAATTCTAATCTATATGGATACAAGTTAATAATGAAGAATCAATGTTTTCATTAATTTTGACAAAGGTACCATACAAATAGAAGATATTAATACAAGGGAAACTCAATAGGGGATATAAAGTTACTCTTTATACTATTTTACTTTTTCTTTACAGCTTTATTGAGATATAATTTATATTAAATGCAGTTCAACAACTGAGAGCATACAATTAGTGATTATTAGTATTTCACAACTATGTTCAACCATAACCACTGCCAATGTTAGGGTATTCTCATTTCTCAAGGAAAAGCTGTACCCGCCGTTCTCCCAATCTGCCTCCCCAGCCATAAGCAACCACTAGTTTACTTTCTGCATCTACATGTTTCCTATTCTGGATATTTCATTTGAATGGCATAATATAACATGATCTTTTGTGACTGGCTTCTATCACTTAGTATAATGTTTCAAGCTTCATCCATGTTCTAACATATGTCAGTACTTTTTTTTTGTAGTTGAAAAAGATTTCTGTGAATATACATTTTTATCCATTCATCAGTCAATGGACTTTTGTTTGCTGTTCCCACCTTTTGATTATTATGAATGGTATTGTTATAAACATTCCTATGCTGGTTTTTGTGAGGACCTCATTTCCAATATTTTTTCTAGTTTGTTTTCGTCCTCTGTCTGCATAAGCAGTATGTTTTTATTATGTAAATGAGGTATGTATTAATAGGCCACTATATCTTAGGCTTAAAAATTTATATACCTTGGCAATATTTGGAAATATTAACTTGTATTAGGCCTATGTAACTTGAAATTGTAATGAATGTATAGAATGTGACATAATCATCTGTTAACAAGAGCTTCAAAATCCCAGAGTTTTATGGTTGACTACATATCTGTACCCAAATGAAATTCATGAATTTTAAAGCAGAGCTTTTAGAAGTATCTGCCATATCCACTTCCTTCTACTGTTATCCTAATTATAAGTATTTGAAATAAAGATATTGTGTGATATGGTTCATATCCCCCATCATAAATGTTAGTTTCCTTTTTCACAATTCTGTGTCATGTGCTATACAGTTTAGAACAATTCAGGTGAAAGTGTTAGAACTGTATAGATAGCTCTCCCTTTGATTTTTCTTTTTCTTTTTTATTAAAATTATTTAATTTATTTTTTATGGTGTCATTGTTTAACAAAATCCGATAAGTTTCAGCTGTACACTTTAACGGTAAGACATATATATATTTTTACATTGTGTTCACCGCCCATAGTTAGATTTCTTTCTGTCACCACATATTTGACCTCTTTTACCCCATCTCTCTCTCCTCTCCCCGCTCTCCCTCTGGTAACCACAAGTCTATTGTCCATGTCTATGAGGCTCTGTTTGTCTTGTTCATTTGTTGCTTTTAGGTTTATATCCCACATATAAGTGTATCATGTGATCTTCAACTTTTTCTGTCTGGCTTATTTTGCTTAGCATGATTATCTTGAGGTTTATCCATGTTGTCGCAAATGACAGTATTTCATCTCTTCTTATGGCTGAGTAATATTCCATTGTACATATATCTTTTCTTTTTTAATAACACCACTGAAACATAATAATGCTTACCAAACAAAGGACTCCATGTAAGCCCCTATCAGTCCTCAAGGTCTTATAAGCAACAAATTCATTATACCTTCAATAAACATTTCAGTTAATCTTAACACCTAAACTCCAGCTGAAATTGTGGCTAAACATCTTTAAAAAGTAGTTTGCCACCCTATGAACTTCTTGAACATAAAATGAAAATTCTTGAAAATAAACTGAAAGGTACAATTACTCGTTTCCTTACCTTTATTAGTCACTACCTATCATTTACATATATTCCCAAAAGTCAGTACTTTATTATTAACATCACATATGCCCCTGATCAGTGAAGCTGAATGATTATGTGATTACAAACATAACAACAAATTAAGAATCAGTCTTCCTATTCATTTTAAGTAAAATAGGCAGCTATTGACTAAATATTCATATTAATATCCAGTAGAAATTTGCATTAAAGATAGCTATAATGTAATTTAGACCAAAGAAAGCTTGATTTCAAATCAGTTAAATGTTTTAATTTTTGTGGCCACACCTGTTATATAGTTCACTGCTTCTTACAGGCAACATACACATGGGATAAGAATGTTCTCTATCGGCTTTTTACTGAATATAATTCTTATTAAATTTGTTTGGAAAGAAAAACAATGCTTTTATGCTAACAACTTACCTCCTCAATCTTGAGTCTTTTTTCCCCTTTATTATACTGGCCATGAATTAGCAGCTAGCTACTCTAATTCACTAATTCATCCATTTATTCATAGTGCATATGAAACATCTGTTATATAACAGACGCTGAGTTTTTTTAGGTAAACCATTTTTTTTAATTATGAAAAATAAAATCTCACAATACAGACTGATGTCCTTGATCTTCCCTGGGAGTTTATCCTGTTAACCTTTATTTTATCATTTCAACAAAAATGAAAAGAGGAAATTATAGCATAAAATATGTTATGAATTTATACAGAAGATAGAATTAGCTATAACATAAAATAGATGAAATAAGAAATATGTATATATGATGTTTTCACAAATAAAAATGATAATATTGACTTGCTATCAGGCTTCCCCGGGAATAACAGATTTTTTAGAGTAAAGTTTAGCTCAAGCATAGTGCTGGCTCTCCTCCTCTTGCTTCCAATTTTCTCCTTTCCTTTTTCATCATTCTCACTCAACTTCCTTAAACATGCTTTGATTTTTTTAACAGAATGCTTGATTAATCAAATACCTATTTAATAAGTCCATTTTCTGTGATAGTCACTATAGAATTAGAAAAAAAAGAAAAAAATTTCAGGAATAATTGGAAGACAGGGATGTATATACAATTATGGTACATTAATATAATATATAAGTTGTAGTGTACAGTACAGTGGCCACCAAAAATATATATCCACATCCTAATTCATAGAACCTATGAATATTATCTTATATGGTAAAGAGTAAACATTATGTTGTATGGTGAAGAATGATTATTACTTTACATGGCAAAATACGTAATTCCTCAAAGACTTTGAAAGGAAGTGTTTATCCTGAATTATCCAGGTGTGCCCTAAGTATAATGACAAGTATCCTTATATGCATGATGCAGAGGGAGATTTGATAGTAAGAGCAGAAAGTAATGTGACCACAGAGGCAGAAATTAGAGTGGTTCAGCTACAAGTCAAGCAGCATCTGAAGCCATCAGAAACTGAGAGGCAAGAAATGCCTCCTCCCACAGAACCCCCAGAGAGGGTCTGGACCTGCCAGATTTTGGCCTCCAGAACTTGGAGAGAATAACTTTGTTGTTTTAAGTCACCAAATTTGTGGTGATATTTTATAGTAGCCTCAGGTATACATATAGATATATGTATATGTGTGTATATATCTGTATATATATGTACATGCACACATATATATTACATATACACTATATAACAAAACATTTTTATATATTACATATTAGTATATATAATCTATCTCTATCATCTATCTATCTATCTATCATCTATAAAATAAAAACAGCACTAAGAGGCATGCACAAAAGAAGACTGACTCCCATTAAACCACTTAGATTTCAACTCAAATGTCTCCTATTTCCATTCACTTTATTTTATATCTCCCTGTTTAATAACTTTCTTATTAGTTACATCTTTGAATATATTTTTATTAATGTTTTATTTGCCTTTTATTTATTTGTGCATTTTCTGTATCTCTCCAAAAGAGTGCAAGTCTTCTGAAGGCAAAGAGATCAAAGAATTTATCTTTCAATTTATTTCACTTGAATAAATAAAATAAAATTGAACATTTATAAAAGAGGCAAAGAAGAGAGACTAGAATGGTCTTGGACTGCTTTTTTTCTGAAGACATAAATGTGATGACGCTACTCTTCATTTACCCATTAGATTGAATGAATAATCTATTTCAGTATAAAATACTGAGATGATACTTTAGTTGTTTACCCATTCCTATCAAAAAGCACTTCTTTCTTCTTTCCTCACTTTTCCTATTTCATAGAAGACTCTGTCGTTTATTTCTATTATGGAAATTTCTATAATCTTTGACTTCTTTTCCTTTTTTAAATCATCATCAATCATAAAACTATTTGCTGAGTTCTAAAGAAGTTGTCTAAAACATCAATACATATAGTATGATTTTCTTTGAAAAAAAGACAAACAACTTTCAATATATGGACATATGTGCTTGTATATTTCTACTCAAGTAGAAATAACAGAGTGTAAAGACACATACCAGGTGTTTAAAAATTGATTACCTCAAGGATGAGAGAGTTTTGTGTGTACATGTATGTATGTTTTGAGAAAAGGGCAAGAGAGATGATTAGCTTTGTATTTCTACATTTTGTATTGCACTTAAATTGTTAAACTATGCTTGCATGAGTTCTATAATTTGAAAAATCAAATAAAGAAAATATTTAAACAAAATTTTATTTTATTTTATTTTCACTCAGGTTACCACTATCTTAATTCAGCCTAAAATTGCCTCATCTTTGAACTAATATATAGTTGCTCTCACATCATTCAGCATCTTCTCATTTCAGTCCATTCTGCACAGTTCTTAGATTTATCTTCCTATAACTGAACTTAAAAACCTATGAGCTCTCTCTAGGGACTACGAAAGTATTAACAAAGGCCTGTGTAACATCTATAATGTTCAAAATGAGGCTCTTTTTTTTTTTTCTTACTATTGTGTTACTTAGCTATCTGTTGTAGGGAAACTGAACTCTGCACGAAATAAAACTCACAACTATTTTACTGAAGTTATACCTCCTGTGTTATCTCCAATGATGAGTACATCATATATTTAACCATTTATAATTATCTAAACAGACATTAGCCATCTCATATTGAAAAAAATTATTCATCTTAAAACACTCATGCTATTTTTGTATGTATTAAAGATACTTGTGAACTTGCCTTTTTAAAAGCAATTGCAAATTTTTATAGTACTTTGCAAACTTTTTCCCACTATATGAGCTCATTGAATCTTGACTGTTGCTATGTTAGACACATATTATATTTATTTTATAGCTGAAGAACCTGAAGTTCACAAACATATTAATTTGACCAAAATCATTTACCTAGTAGGTTACAGAACTAGTACTTGAATTTCAGTTATATAACTATAAAACTGTACTCTTTAAACATTCTACCTATTTCATTTAAAGTGACTGTAAACTCTTTGAGAAAGAAAATCCTCACTTTATTTATCTTAATATCTTCAAAAATAAATGGAAAATACCTTGAAAGAATTTCAATAAATGTTTTTTAATTAAATGACTCATATGTCATTCAAACTGACAAAATTCTTAATAATATTATTTTAGATATTATCATAAAATATGGCACTACCCTTAGATGAATGTTTAGTCAGTTCAATAAACATGCATGGTTATGAATGTGTTCTAAAAAGTTTCTGATAGACTATGAGAATGGACTAAAATTTAATAGGATAATGTCAAGGTATTAGTTCCAAAACAACAATCAGTGAAAAAAGAGATAAAATATTATGTGATACATTTTTAAGATTATTTCATGTTAACATATATATGTTTGTACACTTAATTCTAGTTACTTATGGTAATTAGTAATAGTGTTCTATAAAGTTGCTACATACACTAAGTTAGTGAAAACTGAACCTCTGCTTCTATGGAAAATATCGGTGGATTAGGTTCTTGTGAGTTTCTGGTTGCATTTCCATTAACTGATTGATACATAACCTTGTTTTATGTGTGTTTTTATTTAAAGACCACTTATATTGGTATCTATTCTTTATTTCTATAAATTGACTCTTTAACATTAAAATCAAGCTAACAACACTATAACATATGCCTGAATAAAGGTAATATAAAAAATAGTTTCTCCATAAGGTTCAAAACAGCCTTTTTTACTTTTTTTAAATATTAATTTTTATTTTGGTGACATTGGTTAACAAAATTCAGTAAGTTTCAGGTTTACAATTTAACAGTAAGGCATATATATATTGCATTGTGTATTTACTGCCCATAGTTAGATTTCTTTCTGTCACTACATATTTAACCCCTTTCACCCCATCTACCTCCCCACTCCCACCTCCCCCACTACCCTTTGGTAATCAAAACAGCTTTTTTTGGTTAAAAAACTAGACAGCACTTCATTCAGCACGATGCATAGAGGGGGTCATTTTAATAAGCAAAATTAACACTACCAACAACAACCACCACAATGTAAAAAGTGTGGTATTAGTAGACCATGAAAAAGACACTTGTTTACAGTATGAGAGTTGAAATAAGAAAGCAGAACATCACCTCGTTCACTCTCAGCTGGGATCTTGCATATTGGGCAATGTCAATTTTTGCTTGTGTACACATGTGCACAAATGACAGGCAGTGAAACCTCATGAGTATTGATTTGGAGTTACAAATAAATTTTAGCCGACAGGTGAATGTGTAAATACAGAATCCACCAATAATGAGGACTGGCTGTATATATGCTTATAATTTTAGACATTCTAATTTTCTTTAAAAAATTTATGTAGGATGTAGGATCCAAGAAAGCAAACAGGTTCACAATTGTCTGTTATTCTTTTCTGTTAGGAGAGTCTTTTAAAAGGTAGTGATTACTGTCTTAAAAATCAGTAAATATTAAGAAGCTTCTGATGTTTTGGGGGTGCAAAAAATTATGGCACTTTATCACCAGAATAAGTGTTGATGAAAATAATATTTTGTGCACAATTTTATGCAAAGATTTAAAGAATATATAATCACACTGTTTAAGTTCCTGTGACTTAGAAAACTGCATTTAATTCTAATGAGAGCATTTCTAAAAGACTATAAATATTAAAATGAAAATAAATATAAGATAAAATGAAAACTAAAAGCTGTGTTGCATGGCTCAAAAGAAGTGAGGACAGTTAAACCAGGGATTTTTTATAGTAGTCTACATTTATACTAAAAGATATCATACGGAAGACATTTTATTCATTTCTATGTAAAAATTCATAGGATAGAACAAGAATGAATGGGAGAAGCTACAGAGGACTATAAAAAGTAATCTTTGCCAATAAAGTTATCCAAATATGAGTGAACTGCCTCAGAGTGTATGTGGGATACTTGTCCCTGAAGTCTTTAATAAAAATATGAATTTTTTGGAGGTGTTGAAAGCATTCAAATATTATTTGTTTAGACAGGATACTTAAGGCTGAATATTTATAATCAGAGATTTTAAAATTTATGAATATTAAAAATTTTATTTTTAAGTCAAATACTAATAAGCAAAAAAATTCACAGGAAAATGTCATTCTCTTCTGAAAATAAAAGTCCAAAATAATAAGTTAATGCTTTAAAATCTATTTTTAAACAGTTGTATCATTTAACTATGTTTTGTGTGAGACGAAATTTTATTACAGTTACAACACTCCACCTAGTTCAAGTAAAATCTCCCTTTAATATAGTTTTATTGAAATAAACTTCTCTTACTTATTTTCAATATAAATGATATAAAATAACTTCTATGTATTAATACTGAGACCGCAGCTTAACTTAAAGATATTCTCCATTGTATAAATGGATAAGAATAATACCTTCAGTTATATTGGATTCTGAATGTCTTTGTTTCTGAATTTTTTAACAGTGTTTTTGTGCTTAAAAATTATTTTGTAGCCCATTTCCAAAGTGAATTTCATTTCCTTTTTAAATTTCTTTTTCAAGTTTTTTCATGTTACAACATGAGAAAAATCATAAAATACAAGTTTTGAAATCATAATATATTCAATCGATGAAAGATATCTTATTTTCATTGAATACATCATTGACAAATTAGTCCAACTATTTATATTAATTTCCTCACTGAATGGTAGTTGTGGAATTGAAACTAAGAAAAATTCTCTGAGAAACTATTACTTTGATTGTTATTCAGTAGGAAAATTATTAATATGTCACTTTGATAACTTTATCTAAAATTTTTCTTAGCAAAGAAACTCAGTTCTCTTTTAAAATATTGTTTTTTGTGTGTGTTTTTAACCAGAGGGGAGTCGTGAGCCAAACATTGATCATAGGTTTGAAGGTATTGTTAGTAATAAGTGGAACAACTCGTACACTGTTATGGAAGTGTAAATATGATACTGCTTTAGAAAATAGGTATTATTTATTAACATTGAAGATACATATATGACATATTAATTGGCTCTGGCTGCCATGAAAGAGGAAAAACTATATTAAATACTATAAACAAAGACACAATGTCATTGTATTTGAGAAACACAAGTTTAAATACACTGAGATAACTCCACAGTTAAACGTTGAGAGTTTCAGAGTACATTGAGGTAACTAGTAAGTAAAGTCCATCTCAGATGTAAGGATCAGTTATGAGAACACAGGACCAAAATAACTGAATTCAGCTATGAAAGAACTATGGTACAATTCATGAAATCTGCCCCTGCAAATGAGAGTATAAATTCAAATGCTCCAACACTCAGTGGACTGAAGCACCAGAAAGGACAACAAAGAGAACTAGAGACATAAAAAGTAAAAATGAATGACTAAAGAACAGGAAAAAGAGAAGACTCTAAACTGGCTCTTACTTACTATGAAATGAGGAGTAAGAAGACACACAACTGATTGGTAACAAAAAACAATATTTAAAAGTTTTGATATATGATAATTTATTTTTTCCCTAGCAAAGGCCAGGTTTATTGGTTCTTAAGGCATAGGGCTGAGAGTATAGCTGCCATGGTTAGAGAGAGCAATAAATAAAAATATTTTATAGTTTTGTACATTTTCTTTCAAGTTAAAGTAAAAAATAAAATTTATTCATAAAAGATAAAAATGAAACAGATAAAACAAATTTCCTTTGCATATAGCTATCAAGTTAGAACACAAAGAGAATAAAAATGAGTTCTTGACATAATCTAAATTATCTTGTGAGAAAATAAGTATTAGAAGCATCAAATGAATATATTTATCTACAATTTAATTAAATTTATGCAACCACATTGACCAAATATCATTTTAATAAATCAACCATTTTATATTTTTTAAAAATTTTGATAAATTAGAGAAGATAATATAATTATTAAAATTATCCTATATAGAGCTATAAAGAAAATATGAAGGCATAATTTGAGGATTATCATATTTTTATTTGAGGGATAGATAAGTTAATTATGTGGGTCATTGCCTCTATGAAACCAGAAGTTTCTGAGGCCATGTTGAATAATCCTTATAAAGAAGCAAATATTTTGTGAATAATATTTAGTCAAAACATTGATTGACTAAATGAATAAATATTAGGAGCCTCAGTCAGACCATCTGTTTTCTATGCAATAATACAAAAATGTATGGAAGAAAAACACAGGTGAAAGAAGGAAATAAAGAAATGAAGGGTAAATGGAGGTGAGTAAACATGTAGCTAAATCAGAAAATGCCTAAAACCTGAGGAAAAAAAAGCATTATTCAATATCAGAATCAACCCGCCTACAGCAGTGAGGTCTTGGTAAGTGAAACAAGGCTTTAAAATGAGTCTTTCCTTTCCAAGTTTTGACAAAGCGAGACCAACTTGCAGAAATTTCAAAGTGAATCTTGAAAATGGTTTTAATAGCTATTAAGTCATTCTTTCACAGAAAATATATATATAAGTACAGGTGGTTAGACCACCTTTGAAGACCAGGTTTGAGAAAGATTCCTTCAGAGAGAACTCTTGGCAGTCTGTTGTGAATCCTAAACCCCAGTTGAGACAGGAAGGGAGTCCTTCCCCTTTTACTGTAATAAGACAAGAGAGAGGAGATCTGTCAAACTCACATTGTAATAGATCAATACCGTCTTTCCTACTAAACAAGTATGAAAAAACAAACAAAGCAAACAGTATTTAAGTAATTGTCTGAGAAATCTAAAGGACACCTGTAGTTTGAGGGTTACCTGTGCTCAGAGAGAAGGATTCACAAGTTCTAAAACTAACAAGGCCACCAGAGGGTGAGAGCTGAAAGTAGACTTTCACACCTTGAGTCTACAAAAAGAAGTGGCGAATGACCAGCCTTTATAGACACTTAGTAATTCTCGTGAGAATTTAAGATACTTAGGAGAATGGGAATTCAGGAATGGGAGTGGGGTGTTGGTGTCTTCAACAATGCATAGAAGTACGCAAAAGAAAAAGAAGTATATCCCAAGTTCAAAGAGTGGAGATTTTAGATCACCACAGTGTGATCAGTCTAACACACATTCATTCTCAGATTTATTCTTTTGACTCCAATTACTGCAACTTTAGAAGCTTCAGAAACTGAAGGTAACCAGCTGTCAGAGGAGGAATAGAACCAGAAAAGATGACAAGGAAACCAAGTAGAAGCTATACACACAGTATTTTGTCTGGAAACGGCTAGAGAGGAAGGAGAGAAGCTTTAACTATAAATCTATCTTAGAGTTTTGACTATTATAAAGGAATTTACATTTTACATATTAGATTGAACTTGATTTTATTATGTACATTAATTTCCTGTTGCTGTCATAACAAATTACCACAAATTTAGTGGCTTAAAACAACATTAACTTATTATTTTACAATTCTGTAGGTCAAAAGTTCAATGCAGGACTCATTGTTTTTACATCAACGTGTTGGGCAGGGCTATGTTTCTTTTTAGAAGCTCTAAGCAAATCCATTCCCTTGTCTTTTTTAGCTTCTAGACAGTCTTTGATTCATTGTCCCCTTTGTTCATCTTCAGAATCAGTAATGTTGCATCTCTCAGTCCATTCTTCCAAGTCGAAACTCCCTCTGACCACAGGTCCCTATTTCTAAGAACCCATGTGACTTATTTTAGGTCTATTTAGATAATCCAGGATAATCTCCCTACATAAAGGCCCTAATTTAATCATATTAGCAGAGCCCCATTTGCCAAGAAAGGGAAGATATTAGTAGGTTCCCGGAGTAGGACTTGGGTATCTTTCAGTGGGTCATTACTCAGACTATCACACCATCTAAAAGAGAGAAAAATCTCTCCAGGACGAATTTGTCCCTGAGAGAATGTAAACGGATAGTGTGAGACAAAATAGAGTTGCATTATAAATAAATGCTACAAATATGATTTTGGCAAAGTAAAAGATAATTATAATTCAAAGTTCTGTACAAAATTAATTTATTTTTATTATGATTCCTTATACTTTAAAAGGGAAAAAAAATCTTGATACTGGGAAGAGAGTGCCCATGGTGAGTATTCTGAGGGATTCCAGTTGGCAGGGTAAGGAGCTTCAGCAGTTCTGAAATCCAGTGGGATGTACACACACAGGGATGGTGCACTAAGGAATAGAAACTGCACAGTACACAAGGGAAAAAATAAATCGAGAGCTGGAGGAAAATATTAGAAGCAAGATGTGGGCAACGGGTCAGCTTTGCCGGGATATAAGCATTTCAAGAAAAAACAAACTGGTCACAGAAATAAACTGGATAGATAAACTGAGAAGATGTTGAGTACAAAACGTTCTCTTTCTGAATGACTTTTAAGAATCTATCTCTACAGGCTACTTCAATGTGTAGCCATTCCAATGTGTTGCTTTGTACATACAAATGCTGGCACAAACAGTAAATGACGATGATTCAACTCAACTCCCCTTTATTCTATAGCAGTGAGAATGTGTACTCTCATTGGATGTCATTCAACCAACTAGCCAAAAAGGCAATAATTGATGTGTTTATTCAAATTATCCTAGAGCTGTGTAGGCTAAGTACTTTAAATTCGTCAAGTAATATGACTTATAAGAAATTTGATAGTTTATTCTGATATTTGTTTAATATAATGCCAATCTTTGCCATTAAAATAAAAAGAAGCTAGACACTAAATCAACATCTGGATGTATACATATCCCCTAAATTTTCACTTCATTTACGTTCCTAAATTCTGAAAATAAGACCAGGAATAGCGTCAAGAGCTACTGACATCTATATTTTAGCACCATCACGTGGCAATATTTATCAACCCATGATAGGAAGACTATCTCCTCTTCTCTTTCAAAATGACAATCAAATATTGATGAGTTCTATTTTTTGTTCACTGACATTGGCTAATTATTAACTCTGAAGGAAAAATTAAATTTTAATTTGAATGTCATTGTAAAACACCAGGATCTCTCTGAACATATCATAAAGTTTTAAGTTGTTTTGGTAAATTGACCACCTGTTCAAATGTTAAAATTTTACACAGTTTCTCCAGTCTGGAATATTTTATATTGATATATTGTATCATAGTCATTATATTAAATCAGTCCTTCTTTAAGAGGTCTGCTGAACACATAGTTAAACTGAAATGTTATTCAAATCAGAAATAATTTATATTTTTAAAACGTTTCCATCTGATACCTTATGACAAGTGCCAGTAAGTGATTAAAATTTCTTGAAAGGAAGTAGCCTAAAATTGGAATAATCTAAATGTAAAAATATATAGTAATCTCCAAGCTCCAATTCACATTTAACGTTTAAAACGACAACAGACAGAGCACACTGTCCATTAACCACATGCTTCATGACAAACTTTTGAAAAGAAATTCTTCATTTTTGTCAATGTATTTATGTAGATATGAGAAGATGTCATTGCAAAGAGGGTTATAGTTCAAAGATAGACATTTTTCTTATGAGAGACTGTTTTATTATTTAACATGTTTAAAAATTTATTCTATGTAAACTATTCATAGGATCATGGGACAATATAAAAAAAATAGGGAATAAATCTTTTAATCTCAAGTAGCTTATAACTTAGTTGAGGTTTTTATCTACACGGATGTAAAAACATTATTCAACATTCGTTTTGAAAACATACCCCTCTAAAAATAATTGTTATGTTACAGAAAGTGAACCTTGTTAAGAATCTCCTAGGATTAGGGGAAGGATAATAGGATAGTTTTGAGTTAGATTAGAACATTAACCAATTATTTAATCAGCAAATATGTATGGAGTCTCCCATGTTTCCATTTTCTTCAAACTGGAGATAAAACTGTGAACAAGACAGACATGGC
>CM053508.1:5890669-5910960 GCA_028627145.1 Eidolon dupreanum
GTGGATTCAATAACATTGTCTCTGACTGTGGAGGGAAAGGGAACAAAGAATGGAAGATTGTCACAATGGAATGGGTTAGGTATTGAGTATGGCGAGAGCAAAGAGAAAGACAGACAGCTATCTCCCCTCTTACAGTTCTCTGGATAAAGTGATTTTAAAACTCCTTTGGGAAAGAATGAAACTTATGAGCTGAAGATAGTTTGTATTTAATTTGAGTAACTCAACATATTTCATGTTTAAAATCTCAGAAAAGCAGGAGTTGGATGATTCCGAATAATTGTGTTTGGTGGAAGCATAGTTTAAGAGTAGGAGTACAGTGTGGTAAAGCGATGAGGATCTAGAGATAAGTAGAAACCATTTGATGAAAGGATGAACAGTCTATCCTAGACTGTTCATAGCCATGCCTGTCTTACCAACTTCCATTTTATTTGCATTTTAAATGTCATAATTATTTAAAATACTTTCTCAGGTGTTTGCTCTTGTTTATAATGTGTTGTGCATACATACATTTTCTTCCTTGTAATCAAATCTACCACCTTTTCCTCTATCATTTCTTTCACTAGTTCAACACAGTATCGACAAGTAAATGGATGAGACCATCCTGTGTTGATTATATTTATTTATTTATGAATTAACTCAACATATTTCATAAAAAAAATACACTTACAAGGGAAACTACATATTTGATGGGACAAAATACCAATGATTGTATTTATTTTAATAATTATATGTGATGATATCTAGAATAGTAATTTTAAGAAATATTCATTGTTCCCAGCAGTATCTCATGAATATTCCATAAGCTATTGAAAATACAATTTTCACAGGTGGTTTGGAAACACCATATAAATTGAAAGGTCTTCATATTAGAATTACAGCTCAGTTGGTGTTACAGCCAGCCTCTTCACAAGTTGAACCAGCTGCATTATATGAGAGTCTGGAGGGTTTCCACAGCATAGGGCCATTTAAAACTGTTTATGTTGCCACCAATTCTCATTATAATAAATGTACCTAATGGTATAATACTTTCATCTAGATCCAAGTTGTCTTTGACACAAAGCATGGAAAATAATTGGGAGGTCATTTTAGACAATCATCCCCTTATAACATTTACTGTAAGAGATTATTATAACACTTACCAGGGAATTTCAAAAACATGTCGCTATGCCTAAATCAAAATACTAAGAAGCACAAAAATACAAATATTATATTTCAAGTGAAAATAATTTATTCTGGAAAAAACCTATATTCTCAATCATCTCATTAAGGAATACAGTTTTATTCATTTTTTTTAACACGTATTAATGGTGTCTGGTGACACAAAGTTAGAAAGGGTGACTGATGTGCTTATTTATGACCACCCATTTTTAATACTTTTATTATCTAATATAAAGAAGAAGTAAATGGTAAGACAAATTTATTCAATATCACCACCTGTAATAATAATGCTTAGCATTTCCTCACAATATTTTAGACTCTTATTGTAATCATTATATATATATATATATAAACATTTAATGTCATTAAAAACTCCAAGAAGTATATGTTATTACTGTCTTCACTGTATGTATAGGAAAACTGAGGCATGGGGATATCATGTAAATGCTCCAATGTGACAAAGATTCTAAGAGTCAGAGCCAGGACTCACATCCAGGCATCTGACCCTTAACTATCACAGTACATGATGGAAACCATGTCTAGGTATGTTACACAAATAAAGTTATGTAGTTATCCTTGTGTGACAAATAAAGCAACTGAGACTTAGAATGATTTAATACCATGATAAGTTGAATACAGAGAGTTGACTGCAGAGAAAGACCCAGTGTAACTTGACTGGGTGGTGATGGCCTACACCATCCTGTACCCAAACTCTCCTAGAGAAAATTGCTCACTCTAAGAACTATAGTAAATATGATACCTAAAAACAATAAATTGAAAGGATTTTTTAAGACATTAAATTCCAATTTTTTTAGTTATTTTGTTATTGAACTCATAAAACTTTTAATAGTACAATAATCAAGTTTACTATTGTTCCTTAGTTCTTTTTTTTTTTTTTTTTTTTTTTTTTTTTTAACTATCAGATAGATATGATGACTGTTAGGAACATATGGCCACGAAAAAGAAGCAGGAGATCAAAGGGTTTGAATAATTTGGAAATGATAATTAATGCACAATGAAAATAATTTGCCCTTGTACAAGCTATGACCTGTTTGAATTTTACACTGTTAAATATACAGTCAGTATTAGAAAGGAGCTAACAATTATATAAATTCCAGTTCCTAGGAGCATTTTTATCTCTTTGTAATGTATTTAAAATTTGATCTCTGATTTCAGATATACATCCAAATCATGCATATTCATTATTCCTCTTAAAAAAAAAAAACAACAACTACTACCTACATAATATTAAATCGAAAACAATTTAGTGTATTCTTAATAAATGTAGCTGTAGTATATCACTGTCTGAATTTCATTGTCTGATAAATTATGGAGGTCACATCTTTAACCTTTACCAAGAACATACTCTATACTGCAAAAGATTTCATTGAGAGCTCAGAGCTAAAAGCTCTTACAGGGTTTTCTTCCCACCCTCCCCTCATTTAAGAAAAATACTATCCAATTATTTATTCAGTTCAGAAAGAGAGAGAGATAACATTAAAGAATTCAGTAAGTTTGGGGTTATTTCCAAAAACTTATCACTAATGTGGCAATAACCTACAAAACAAATTTAAAATTTTTGGAATCAGAGGTTCTAGTGAAACTTACTTTAAGATGCTCACTATAGACACCTGGACTAATTTCTAAATGAGATTAAGATTACTTATCAGTCCTACTGAACGTTTCAGTGTGAAAAATGGACACTGGTTTAAAAATATATCCTGGAAACAAATGAAATATTGTATATATAACCTTTAAAATTAATAGACATAGAGAATTATGTCTCTAACATTTGAGTTTATGTCTTCAGGAAAATGTTATTTTGAAACATAAAAACAAAAGTTAATTTATATCAATCTTTAGAAATAGAATAATAGTTTCTTAATATCAATAAATATCAGGTCAGAATTCAAATTGTCCACTTATTTCATAAATTCATTTTGACTGTTGGTTTGTTGGAAATTATATCAAACAATGCTCACACATATTAGTCTCTTAAGTCTCTTTTCATGTGTAGTTGTCTGTCCCCAACTCTTTTTTGTTCTGGAAATGTATGTGGTAAAGAAGGCAGGACATCTGTTCTGTAGACTTCTCCACATGCTATATTCTGCTCAATTTCCCTGATGTGGCTTAATGTGGTCCTCTGTCTCTTCGATTTCCTTTAAAATTTTTGAACAGAGTCCTTGGTCAAATCCATGGTTAATTTTTTAGCATGGCTAACTCATAGACAATGATGTGCCTCCTATTTGCACATCATTTTTGCATATATGTTTGTCTTTCTTGGTAATTTTAAGATTGATCAGGAGTTTCCAGTATTGTCATCCCAATTCATCAAATAGTTATAGTTGTTACTTCACTTGGTCAGTTTGACAGTAGAGAGAAACTGACAAAATCCAGGTACTACTTGAATTGGTAGGTGATGGACCCAGAGCTTGGAATGCTCACATACTGTGCCTAGAATGATGACAGTGAAGAAATTGTATCCTCAGGTGTTTTACAATCCCTGAAATCCATGATTTGTTTTTTTTAATTCTCTACATCTGTGTATCTTAAAAGCTATGCATTCCATAGTTATTTTGTTTCATTCAGGGATAATTTTATTGTTTCTGCTCATCCTTTATTGTGAAAATATTCATCAAGCATCATAAGTAATGCATGTGCTGATCATGCCTAATGAATATTTTTATATAAAAAGATGAGCAGCAACAATTACATATGTACATATGTACATATGTGTGTATATATATATTTATATGTATGTATGTATGTATTCAAGGCCTTCCAGAGAAACAGAACCAATAGGTTGCATACAGATACATAGAAAGAGATACATTGTGTTGGATTGGCTCATGTGATTATCAAGGCTGAGAAGTTTCCTGATCTGCTCTCTGTCATCTAGAGGCTCAGGGAAGCTGGTGGAGTAGTTGCAGTTCAAGTCCAAAGGCCTGAGATCTAGAAACACAGATATGCGAGGTCAGGAGATGATGGATATCCAGCTCAAGCAGAGAGCAAATTCACACTTCCTTCACTTTTTTTGTTCTTTTCAGGTTCTCAATAGTTTGCCCCCCTACACACCTGTGAAGACATCTTCATTACTCAATCTATTGTTCAGATGCTGATCTCCTCTGAAAAAAACCCACAAACACACCCAGAAATAATGTTTTACCAGCTATCTGGTCATGTTAGCACAGTCAAGTTTACAGATAAAGTAACCACCACAAGTTTATACATGTATGTGATTTTCACTTAGTATTCCTTGTAGGGGGTATGCTCTTTGAAGTGAATTTAATGTTCTTGTATGTGATTTTATTATATTTTGCAATAATTGTTATTCTATGTGAGCGCTTCACTAAGAAAATGCCATTCAATGTGCAATTTACATATTAACACAAATTTTCAATATTATACCTTATGCTTAAAAGTAGTGAAAGGGTGCTTACTAGTCCAACATATATTTACTGAGTAACCTTTAAATTCCTAGACTTCCATCCAGCATGAGGATAGATAGTAAAAAGAAGTGAAAAACTCCTGCCCTAAAAATGCTTATGTTTTCACTCACCTGTGCATCTTTCTACTTCCTAAAAGTCTCATTCAATTTAATGGTATTCATATATTCTCTATTTATAAGTTATTAATATAAAAGCATATTGATCTTGGACAGTTCAAATTACCTTTAGAACTCTACTTTGTAAGGGTTCTGAAGACAGTGAAGATCAAGGAGAATTTTCTTGTTTTAACACCAAGGAGAACAGAATATTAACACATTTACAGTTAAAAAAAAAAGCATAAGAAATCTTAGTCTGACTATATCTAGAAAATACAGTAACTTTTTCCATAAGTGGTATATATTTACCAAACTTTAATGCATAAAATAAGTATTTGGTTATAATATTGAAATTCACTCTGAATACAAAATAAATGATTAACCCGTCACTATGTTTTATTATCCAATAAAGTAAGGACATGTTTTATTTTTCTTTGAGATTGCTTAAAAATGTTAATATAAGGAGAATGGTGAATTGCCTTATTTTTATTTTTATTTTCGGAAGGTGTGGATAAAAAGGGGGTCTCTGTAATAAATCTGACGGAAAGAATCTTCACAGGGTGATCTGATCACAAATTCCTAACTGAACAGGACATGGTGGGTAATCACACCCCAAGCACATAACCTCTTTAGTGAAAGGTTTTAAGGCAGTTCTGCCCACTTTTCTTGTGCATCTAGGTTAACACAATGTTAAATTGCCAGAGTAATCCTTTTTCACACCCCTCAGAGGGTGTAACCGCCCTCAAGGGAGCACATGATTTCGGTAACTGTCATGTAGTGTCCCTTACCTCCCTCCTTAGTTTCAAATGTATAAAAGAAACCGCAAAACTGTCATTATTTGGAGCATTTTCTCACTCTATTGATATCTTGCTTCCAGGCTTGCCCTCTGTTTGGCTCAAATAAGCTATAAATCCATAACTATTTTCTACAGGTTTGGGTATTCTTATGACAAACAAAGAAATTAAAAACTTATAACAATATAAGTATGTTTCATCCTGGAATTAGCAGAATAAGCTCAATTGAGAAGAGAAAATGTAATTGCAGACCCTGCCCCAAATCTGAATCTGGGTAAAGACTGACATTACTCTGACTATTATCATAATTATGCTTTCAGGTGAGAAATAGGATGAATAACGATCATTGATTAATTAGCTTGAAAAGCAATACCTTGAGAGTAGCTATGCCTGTTCATAGCTGTAGGGGCTGGCTAGCAAATCGTATCAAACAACTCCATGTCATACTATTAAAATGTTAAAATGTAAGATCTAGTGCCCTGCTCTCAAGACAATGTAAAAGAAAAGCATTATTCCAACACATTTTGTAATTTCACCTGATGTCATTTCTGACCTTGGCAGTACTCATGTTTCTTCCTAAATTGTGTATGTAATTAACATTTATTTAAAGGTTACATATAAAATTTTGCATGTATCACATCAAATATAACTAATGATTATTATGAGTATTAAAAATTGTTTGTGTCACTGCTGTGGTATTCTTGAACTAAAGATCATGAGTCAGTTTATTATTGATGCATTTACTCAGTCATACTTTAGTTTTCAACTGCAATGCTTTTCCATAGACTGCTTCCATAGACTTTTCAGTAAGGAAAAAAAAAAATGAAATATATAAGACTATGTAACTTATGTAGCCCACAGAATAATGTTTATGACAAACTTCAACAGCCAAACTTTGGGCTGAAGCAGTGTAGAAGACAGTGCCATGCTATGCACATTGCTCTAAAAATATGTTTTCGGGTTAAAAATTGTAACAAAACAAATAAAAATGAAAAAAATTTAACTTTAACTTCCACTATTGGTTTAGCATTGGAAAGGACAATAATTCTGTGGGCCAAAGAATAAAAAGTCCTCAGATTACACACAGAGAAGACAGCAGAATCACCAAAAAGAAGAAACAAAGTAGGGAAGGATAGGGGAGGAGAAAAAGAGGGAGAGAGGGATGGAAGAAGAGAGATAGAGAGAGAGAACATTCTTTAGAATAAAAGTAGAGTTAATGTCTAGCCATACCAACTATTTAAATATTGAAGTATATAAAAGTTTCAATATTTCATATCAGTAATTAAACAGTTGCTGCCATAAGTCACTTAGTAGGACGATATTAGCTAAGATTGCTCTGGCTTCTCTTCCTGGATGTTCTAGATCACCCATGATCTAACAATTAAAGGGTTACATTGTAAATGCTACTTATGTTGTATTAATTGTCAAAAAGTTTAATTTTCTGGTAATGAAAAATTAGCAGCATGTATTTTGTAAAATATCCCAGGATAAAATGTAACTGATGTAGGAATAAGGAACTATGTTAGAAAATTAGCAGACTTTGGAAAACTCAAGATTCCAGACAGAAAAGCATGCCATCTTCTTAAACTTGAGTTCGACCTGGGGAAGTCAGTCCTCCCAAGTGCTCAGAAGGAGAGAGCATCACGTATTTATGAATAGCCTTATAGCTACCATAGGATGATCTCTAATTCTTTAGTGATAAGAACGAAGGGAAGGAGCATTTCATCTATTTATCTATATATCTTTTATAAATGCAGTAATAAAATGTACATGGCTTTCAGGGCTTTTTCAATCATTCTGAACAAATCTTTTTACTTCAGCCTTGATGTATCTGACACATATAGAAGGCAAAATGAGGTAAGAGCATCTTATTAAATGTGGATCACA
Organism: Eidolon dupreanum; assembly: GCA_028627145.1. Lineage (NCBI taxonomy): Eukaryota > Metazoa > Chordata > Mammalia > Chiroptera > Pteropodidae > Eidolon > Eidolon dupreanum. The sequence goes on from CM053508.1 coordinate 5,898,053, forward strand.
TTACACATGTTCATTAATTTTTTTGTTTGTTTATCTCTGCTCAGTATTTTTAAGGAAGGAATGGACTTAATAAAATATTAAATTAAACACAACAGACCTTTATTTAGTACCCTACATACTGGGTACCGGGTGCTGTGCTCATCAGTAAAGGTAAAATAGTAATTATTACACAGTGTCCATCCTCAAGGAATTCAAATGTAAGAGTAGAATGGTCAGGTAAAATATTATCAGCCTAGATGATAAGGTAAAAATTGTTTCAGCTCCAACTAGGAAAAATGAAAAGGAAGCAGAATCAGGGAGTTTCCAAGAGCAGGTAAGACTTCACCTGAGCAGAAGATTCGTAGCGTGAGCCAGGCTGACCCAAATCTCTCCAGTCTTAATTATTCATTCTCCACCAGATGACGTTGCCCATGAGGAAAAACAATCATTGATGCTTCTCAGATTTCCTTTGTGGAGAGATTTCAGCTGGACTCAAACTCTATGTCCTGACCCCTTTCCTTAGATTCCTCATTTATTCCTCTGCAAGAAAAGAGAAGTGTGTTATCTGACTAATGAGACTGAAAGAATGCTCCACTTTGGAGCAAGCCTGCATTATGGACAGATGTGTTCTGGCCTGTTTTCCCGGCCTGCTGGTGAGCTTAGGGAGCTGGCGATGATCTGGTGAGGCAGCTTGCAGTTCTTCCAGTAACTGGATAAATAAGTTGGTCCAATTCTAGGAGGTGTTCTCAAGTCCATTTGGCTGTGTATCTAAGTCATGTCCTTTACTCCTTTGATCTATTTTTTATTAGCAATAAAGCCGACAATTTGGTCTCCATCTGTCCAACTCCTGTGTCTGTTTCTCAATTTACTCCAAACATGGGCAGTAAACAGGGTTGTTATTTAGGGACTCATTAAAATTGCAACCATCACTTCCAGTACATTCTCTTAAGTGGTTGTTGAAATACATGCAGTTTCATTTTGGTGATTTGTTCAGGAGCCTAGGACCTTGTTCAAATTCAATTTGAGACCTGATAGCATCTCTTTTCTGGAGTCATGGCCAAAAACTGTACACCTAACAGGATCTATAATTTTTTAATTAATGAGTTTATTTCCTTAGCTTGTCTTCTTTGATAGGTCAAAAGTAACAAATAATTCAAATCCATCAACACTGAAAAATAACTATGAGCAATTTCCATACTGCTCATGTGTTCATTGCATTTTTGTCTTAGTCGGCTCGGTCTACCATAACAAAATACCACAGACTGGGTAGCTTAAGTAGCAGACGCTTATTTTCTCATGGTTCTGGAGGCTGGAATTCTGAGATCAAGACTCCAGCTTGGTTTGCTTCGAGTAAGGCCTTGGTTCCCGACTTAGGTGGCTGCCATCTTGCTGTGTGCTCACATGACCTCTCCTTTGTGTATGTGGAGAGAGGGAGGAAGTACTCTGATGTCATTTCTCTAGAAGGACACCGGTCCTATAGAATGAGAGTCACACCATTATGACCTCATTTTACCTTAACTACCTCCTTATAGACCCCATTTCCAAATTCAATCACAGTAGAGGTCAGGGTAGGAGACAAAATACAGTCCATAGCAATGACCTTTGTAATAGAGTAACGATGACTAATTTACCTTTATTAATCATCTTTCCTGTTCCAGTCCCTGTGCTATGTTATAACTTAATCCTTAAAATAATCTTATTTTATCGTTATTATCTATTTCAGAAGTAAAACTAAAATTAAAGAAATTTCTGTAACCTATCCAAGATAACTCAGTGGCAGAATTAGAGTGTAAATCCTACAATTAAGTGCTGAGACATTCTTTATCCCTCAGCCTGTGTTGGTTCACATTCCTTGTGTAGTTTCATATGCTTGTTGCTAGGGATTCAGAGACATGGGTTCTTGCCTAGATAAGTGAGGAAAAAAGCAAACGAGCAATGAAAAATAACTTGTTGATTACTGCTTTAATGGTACTAAGTCCAAATGTTTTACATATGTACTACTTTACTTACTTTTTTAAACTCTTCTTTTTTCATTTCTGTAAGCAAAAGTGTTTCTCATGGTAAGACCTGGGAAGAACACAGGGCTAGCATACTCTGACAGGAAAAAAAAAGCTAATGCTAAGTGTAAACTACATAGATTCTAAACAATAAGTAGGCAGCAAGCATTTGCAGAATGTTTCCAGGATGAAATCACAGTGCTGCTACCTGGGTAAATAATCATCTAAATAAATTATTCATATAAGTCATAGCCCATTAATAAATTTTATCTATATGGTATAAAAATTAGGATCTATAAAAATGTCTTCACTTATCCAAACTCTGGGGTACTGTAACATACTAAAGCTGTATGTTTGAACAAATTAGTACATTAATTTATTTGCATATTTACTTATTTAATTTATTATTATTGAATCTACAGGCATTATAAGAACAAATAAATACTACAAACTCCTAATCTATGCCCAGGGGTTAATTTATTCACTAAATTTGTCTAATATGTTCTTGTTTTGAGGCTGTAGCATTAATACAGATAAAAACAATGTAGAATATTTTGGTTATTTTCTATTAGGTTATTTTCATGTCCTTCTAATATCCCTATATTTGACTAATTATCTTAGACTTGTTTACAAATCTATTTATTCTGATTAAGAAGTAAAAATAGATAATTCCTAAGTTCTGGTTATTAGTATTTTTAACAAACATCTGTCTTACCAATAGAGACCTCTGCATGACCCACCCAAAACAACATGCTATCAATTAAAATTATTATTATTCACATAGACCCTATAGGGGCAACAGCAGAAAAATAAGAGCTGGGTAAATAATTTTAAGCAAGCACAGATAAGAAGTAAGAAAAAAATAAAACAGATGCGTTTCATTCCTTTTAGTTTTCCTACCAATGTGAAGTAAATAGCCCCATAGAATATGCTATTTTGACAATACTCAGAAATTTTCTTTAAAAGATGGTTTCTGAGAAGGTAAGCTAGAAGGTTTTAGAATAAATTATTTTATTATTTTCTTCTTGGAAAAACAATATTACAGTCAAAAGTGATATACTCTTTCATTGAATCTCTTACTGGAATGATTTCCAAAGTTGCTTTAGTTTATCATCCAGCACTATACTCTCTGTGCCATTCCCCTCTGTTTCTCCTTCAGCAGAGCACCCCTTCTGTTCATAGATCTTACACCAGAACAAAAGCTTAACCTAAAATGGCTTGGATATAATTCAGACAGCAGAGGCAGAAAGTACCATGAACTTTTAAAGCATTTTCACGACAAAAATGCACATTTCAAATTGGAAATTTCTGTAAGATAAGATAAGGCCTACAGTGTTCTTTTATTGATGCACTATGCAATGCAATTTTTATACTCTTATATCTCCTGTAATAGAAAATATGACCTGGAGCTACACATAACACCAGTATTTGGAACCATTATAGGCCTTTGTAAAGTGTATTATGCCTTGGTGATACATTCAGAAGAAATCCAAAAGCATATAAATCTAGCAATTGCCCTTAAACTACACCTTTGGGTGAGGTTTCAAGTTTTCAGAATCTGAATGTTTCTTAGCAGGTTAGAATTTTAGAACCATTGGCTGTTCCTCAAATCAATGTTTGACCTCTCCTTAGAAAGGAACTAGAAGGGATAAGAAAATAGCATAAAGATGGAAAGGCAATTTTTATAACAGAGACACCATAATGATATTAAAGAATGTATCATCTATACATGTAAGCATGCATGTGCATACACATGTTCATGAAAATTCACATGTATATAAACCCTTTATCAACCTTCCTCCTTTTGGCCTGATTTACTTTTCTAAATATCACCTTTTACCACTTGCTATATTAAATATGTATTAATTTGCATTCAGTCTTATTTTCCTATGTATCTACACTAACTGACGCATAGTAGATGTTTAATAAATATTTATAAATAATGAATAAGTGCATATGGAAGGAAATTGTATGCTACTTTTCCTTATTCCCTTATATAATGTCCTTCAAAACACAAGTTAAATATCGATTTGATTTTTAAGCATCTCGGCATCTGCGTACCTACTGGATGCCCAACACTTTCTGGTACTTGTGAGGCTGTAAATAAGAGTAAGAGAAGAAATTATCAAACATATGGTTTTTCTAAAATTTCTTTTCTCTTTGAATCTGTCTTATTTCATCAATGGAGAACTAATCACCATTACCACAATTTATGTAATAAACAAATTAAAAATGTAAATAAACCAACCGATTGGTTCATTTTCTCAAGTACACTCATAAATATGAGTAAATTGATATAAATGCATAACTAATACAAATTTTATTAGTAACAATATATATATGAAGAGTGAATTATATGAACTGGCAATATGGTGATAACTATAAAATGACATCTTATGGTTTTCATTCACTGAAATTTCTAGACTAAAGAAAAAAATTTAAAAACTTTTACACTACAGATTAATGTTTGTGATACAGAAATTGCAGATGTAAGTATAATTTGATTTGGTCCATGTAAATTAGAAAGATGATTATTTTTCTTAGGTAAAATAGATACAATTATGACTAGAGGCAGAAACATTTTTTTAAAAAAGTTTCTCAGGATTCTTTTATATTATTGATTATTTTTAGCTTAGTAATTTCCTTTTAATTATCTACATATTATTAATCACCCAGGTATATTTGTATTTCCTAACATAATGTCAGCATGTAGTGGATTCATAATTTTAAAGCCATGCTTTGACTTACTTCTATGTTATATGTTATAATTATGCCTTAATTTAAATTTATGCTGGCATAAATTGCCATATGAATTATAAATATTTGAATCCTTTATATAGAATTTAAAAAGATATTTAATAATATTGCTATATCAATAATATAATAGATTATATAGTTATAAAGAAATTTATGCAATTAAAATGAATTCAGTAAATTTGCATAATTTGAGATTAAAATTTATTATTAAAAATATTTTTCTGATTTTCCGCTCACTTTGTCCTAAGATGCTATGCTTATGTTTTAATGTAAATATTTTAATAGTAAATATTTTGATTGGATCCTTAAATTCAATTTAAAAATCAAGAAAATAATTTTTAAATCATCATTCTAAATATTTTAAGTAATAAAAAGCAGCTATTTTTGAAAAATATGACTGAACTGATTTTAATATTGATAAAATTTAAAAAATGTTCCCCAAATAATGAAAAGATTCAGAAAGAGTACAAGGATTGCACTTAAAATAGATAAATCAGAAAAGTACATTTTAAAAAATATATTCATAACTGCTCTGCAAAGATTAATTATATTTTTAGTATGCCACTAAAAAAATACTGGTATAGAAATTAATTTTTTTATCATCAACAGAAAGAACACGAAGATCACTATGTGTGTGGCAAAGTTGTAATGCATGCTATTGTGGGTAATAAAGTTTTGTACTGCAGGTGTAAATGCCTGTGAAGGTCTCCAAGTATTATATTCTGTTTTCTTTGCTTCCTTAACTTTTCAGACTGGGTCAAGAAAAAGATAGAGACTACTGGAGGAAAATTACTCTAAATTTCATTAAATGACTTTCCAGATCAAAGAGAAGCCAGAGACAATAGAGCAATTCTGAGAGATAAGTATTTCCAATCTAGATTTCTGAGCAAACCTTACTATGAAGTATGAGAAGAAATACACATTATTATATAATATATTGTCATGTATATGATGTTATATGTAATATTCTATATTAACAATTTTATTCCAGAAAGAGATGGATGTTGTGTACTACTGATAGGAGTTGTAAAAATCAGGAATGGGCAAGACATGGAAATACAGAAAGCAGGGGATCCAGCATAGATAAGAAGTGAAGTGAATTCCTAGGATGACGATTTAAGAAAAATTCCAAGATAATATTGATTTACTGGCTGGTAGCAATGAGGATTAGAGATAGCATAAATTCTGGGACCTATCATTACTATTGAGTGTTTTTCAGTAATATCAGAAAGCATGCTAAGTAAATCAAACAAACAATTAATAAAGACAAATCACTGGTTGATTTGACTAAAAGCCCATGATCTTAACAAGCATACTGAAATGTTTCTCAAGAATGAAAGAAGTGTTTTGCCTGACAAAATTGAAATGTATAGTTCGTCTTAACTGGTGCATACGAAAGTAGATTAAGACAAACTAAAAAGAGATATATACATATATACATAGAAATTTTTATGTATATATATTATGTATAAATACATATAAAATGAATTGTTTATACATGTTATGTGTATTCACTCAGCCATTTTTAAGTTCAAGCAAATTATTTTTGCTATAAAGCCTCATAATTCATATTAAATTCATAATTAAGCCATATAATTAAAGAAGCAAGTTTTTAAAACTTTTGTGAAATAATGACTATACTGTCCTTCTAGATTTCTGTGATTCCTGCCAACACATATACAGTTAATCCTTGAACAACATAGGGTTAGGGGTCCCAACACCCTTCCTGTACAGTCAAAAATTCACATATAATTTTTGACTCTCCCAAAACTTAGCTGTTAATGGGTATCCACAAAGGATTGGTTCCAGGGCCCACCCAAACACCAAAATCTGCAGATGCTCAAGGCCCCCATATAAAGTTGCCTAGATGACTGCATATGGTTCACCCTCTGGATCTTCAGACTCCCAACCACAGATCAATAATGTACAGGTATTTTTATTTAAAAAAAACAAAAACAAAAACAAAAAACAAAAACAACAACAACAACAAAAAATCTAAGTAGAGCCATGCATTTCAAAGCTGTGTTGTTCAAGGGTCAACTGTACAGGATTCTTCTCCATCAGCTTGAACAGGAATTGCTTTAGGGATAAATTTTACTACTGAGTCTTTCCAAATAACATTACTTATTTTTAATAGAAATAACTGTGCTTTTATTTTCATATTTTCTTTGTTTTCGAATAAGGTTTAACTAAATTATGTCATTTAAATAACAAATAGAAACAGCATAAAGTAATTTGGAAACAAATAATTGACATCGGGTGAACTCATAGATTAACTCTTGGGAAAAAATGTTTATAAATGCAGTAGTTCTTTGCATACTTACTGCTATTATTTTCTTTATTTACCTCTGAAATCCACTTTTTAACATAGTACTTCCAAAAACTGTAGCATTTCAATGGAATAAATTCTATATCATCTTAAGTCTCTTTAACACAGATAAGAGAAAAAAAATAATGGTCAACTATATCAAATGTTTATATGATTTAGTTAATTTGTAGCATTAATCTACCTTTCACCTTAGGAAATTTTCATTCAGAAGAATTGCTTTAAAGAACAGAATTCAGTGAAAACAGAGACATAGACATTAGTTAAAGGTACAACTATTTGGTATTATTGATTGTATGCTCATATTTCTCTTAAGATTGTCACCTTTTTTTCTTATTTACATAGTTATTTAACCTAAGAATCTGGTAATCATCAATTGCAGGGATTTAAGACTAAGCTGTTTCCAGGTTAGAGGAATCTGGAGAGGTGAGAATTACAATCCATGTGACACCAGACAATTCAGCACACGTGACAAATTACCAGAGCAATATGCCCATGGCTTCTAGAACTATTGTTTGTAATAGATGTTTTGAGAATTTGATATAAGCTATTAAAATCCTCTTTAAATACACAAATTCATAGGTTCCTAGTTTTCTTTTAATTTCAGAAGTTTGACAATGTGAAAAATTGACATAAATAGAGCTGTTGTGAGATGGGCCCAGAGTAGCTATTCAGAGGGATTGCTTGCACATCTCGCTCCTTGAACCTTTGGAATGTTTAAAGTGGTCAGAAATAATTTTAGACTGGGCCAAAACAACATTGTCTTGCAAACAATTGTTTGTAAAACTAACAGAAAAGCACACATCATGATGGACTGATGATGGACAGACCCTCTTTCTGAAGGTAGAATTGGTAGTCAGCTATATACAGAATAACTCAACCAGTTAACACCAATAGAAATTTCTTTCCTCTATTCATGTAATCATTTCCCTTCCTTCTCCCTTGCCTTCACCCTGTAATTGAAATACAATTTGGCATTCTGCCTGAATCTGTGTCCCTCATTGCAATTCTTTGATCTCAAATAAATGGTTGTTGACTCTCACTTTGGCTTTTTATTTTTCTGTTAGCAACATATTCCTGAAATGCATATATAGAGACTCTTTCTGGGAACCTGTTACCCTCTAATAAAAATGTTCTTTGATAGTGGTAACCTAAACACTGAATTTCTTCCCGAGCAATGGTATTATTCAGAACATCATGTGGCAAAACTAATCAAAAGCTTTTATTGAGCGCTCGCATTGAACCAGGAACTATAGCTTATTCCTGGGGCGGGGCAGGAGTGGGTGAAGGGACATATAAATAAAGCATACTTTTACCTGCAGGGCATATAAAGAACCAATTACAAGACAGGGTAGCAACTTCTTAAGTTGATACTAATGTAATGATAAAAGAGACAAAGGGAGATAGATGCAAGAACGTTTTTCTAGTATACTCCAGCAGAATGCTTGGTATTTGAACATATTGCCTGATCCGAAACAGGAAACAAAACTAGAGCTCCCAACAGGCAACAGGTCATGAGAGGCTTTTTGTACCACATCAGGAAGTATGGACTTTGTCCACCACAGAATGAATTGCCTAAAGCAATACATATTACTGTATAAAAACCATTAGCCTGCAGGAGAAAAAAAAGTAAAATTAAATGTTTAAAAATAAAAGAGATACTTCTAGCATATTGTCAATTTAATTCAAATAATGGCAATCATGTAATTATATTACATTTTTAAAATTATATTTTTATTTTTTTTTAATTTATCTCTGTACTTGTTCACATTTAGCTCCTCAATAATTTCTAAGAATAGCTTTAATTCTTTTAAAAATTAATGCCAAGAATCACCATTTCCATTCTGAGAGGGCTTGCTTTCTATTTATATCATTTCCTTTAAAATTATATATCCAATTCCATTTTCAAAGAAGGGACTTCAACTATAAAAGAAAAAATCTCTTCTTATACATCTTGTTTAATGTAGTCAATCACCTGAAAATGTAATTACCATACCTCTGAGTTGTTTTCGATCAACTGTTAGTCACTTTTCACTACAGTGCTATCTTTTGGTCTAGCTGATGTCTTCAGTAATTTTAGGTTAATTTATTACATTATTTAAATCTATTCTGTCCAAAACCAATATTTACTCTGCTTTTAACCATAGTATTCAAATTATAAACTTATTATTTTGGATTTTATTTGTAGGGATTATAATGTTCAGGCATCAGGAAATAGTGCAACCTTGATGGTCTTGCTATCACATATTGAAGGTTGTCTCTAAATAATACCGGTACTTCAATGTCTTTTATATTTTTCAATTAAGTATTTCTTTTACTTCAATATCATTTTGTCCTATTTCACAAATACTATGTAATCTTGTCACTAACCATCAGCTATAGCTGTATAAAAAACATCGCCTCTGACATTGCAGTGAATTTCTTTCAAGTTTTAATTCTACTTCCACAAGACAATCTTGAGTATTTTCTACTGAGTGAAATAGATGTGTCTGGAGCTCTAAATTCTTTGGGGCCTCTCGTGTCACCTGAGAAGAGTGATCTAACCTCAGTGTGTTTCAGCGTCCATATTGTGCAATGCCATGTAAACAATAAAGTTCACAGGGAAACCATGAAGATAAATCTATAACACTATGTAAATGTAAAATGTTATAGAAATATGAGAAAAAAAAAATAATTGCCAAGTCCTTTAATTTCGTTCTGACTTCCTCATCAATGTATCTTGCCAGTGTGTTGCTATAGCCTTGTGGACATAACAATGTTCCTTTACCATCAGAGACTTAAATCAATAGCAATTAAGGAGTTATTTTATTTTCCATAGAGATTTAGGCCTACATGAAAAGGAAACAAAATAAGAGATTGGTAGAATGTAAGCAAAAATAATGATTTTTTTTTTCCTAACCAGGAGGAAACATAAGTAGTTTAAGTAGCTTGCCATACTTATCCTTGGCATAAAGTAGGAAGCAAACTCAGATATGTGTACTCATGTGTTTATTTGTAAAGCAATTTTCTGTGTTATACAAAGAAAAGGTTTTGAATGTATACAGACCTGTTTAAAGCATCACTTAGTCCCTCCTTAGTTTTGTAAACTTGAATTCGAGTTGGACTATGAAACTCAGTTTCAACAACTAAAAAATGGAAATGAAGATACTGGACTCAGATATTTGTGAAAATTAAAAATAACAAAAGCACTTAATGTGGTGATTGGCACATGGTTGATATCTTCCAAATGCTAGTTTTTGTCACCCTTGCATGTGTGTACACTTGATTGAAAATGTTAAGATGAAACCTATATACATTTCCATCTCATGAAGTCTTCTCTTTTATCAGAAAAGAATGGGTGCTATACAGTTTTTACTTTATTTGGGGAGGAATTAATATTTTAAACTTAATCTTTAACATCTTTGGCTAAAACATCTCTCTGTTTCTATCTCTGTTTCTCATTTTCTCTCTGTGTCTCTCTCTCCTGAACATGCGTGATATTTTGCTACAGCATCTATTCAGTATATCACCTAATCATCTTCTTCTTTTTCTTCTTCCTTAAAAAGAAATGGGTTTCTCACAGCTGAGTACTAAAACATGCAAAATATCATAACTACAAAGTATTCTTTGCCCTTGGAAAAGTGGAAGGGCTTTAAGCAGATGTGTCTTGGATAAAAACATAGCTTCAAAATCCTAAATGTTCTTTACAACAAATCTCTTGTAGAGTAATGCATTGCATTATAATGTACATCCCCAGGAGAAAAATTTACAAAAGTGGTTGTCGGCCAGTTCTCAAGAGGATGATTCTCGTTCCTGAGAAATTTACCTATAAAATACAAGAATGGTTTCCAAATGCTATCTCTCTCTACAAATTAGTTATGTAAAATATTAAGAAAAACACTTAGCTTCTACTTTAAATTAAGAATCAGGGACATCCCATGTAACATTCATAATTCATTAGGTACTTAGTTTTTACAATGGGTGATATGTGCTTCACTGTGAATAAAATTTATCACACATAACCCTTGTCACCAAGGAGTTAATAATCTTGTCGAGTGTTATTTTAAGACAAAATGCCAGGTGTTAACAAGAAGTTAGTCATAGCATAATTTTTTAAATGATTAATAAATAGCTTGATAAGTACATATTTGTCACCATTTACCTGGAAGTGATCCAGGCCTAGCTGTACATCAGCTCCTTCCACAGCATCCCCTACACCAAAATGCAATGATTTTAGAAAAATTCATGACTATTTTCCACCCTCCTAAAGCTCCTTTTGTACAAGTTTTAGTTCCTCCAATCCCTCACCTCCACCCGTTAATTTTATTGGATTTTGCTAACCTACAAATCAGTTTTTCAGGATTTAGAACAAGGACTAATTAAACAGACAAAAGGACCCTTATAACAGCTTTCATCTCTCCTGAATGAGAGGATTAATTTCAACAAATTACAATTGTTTTAAGATAATCCACATAGGATTGCCCTACAAGAATCTTTAATGATGAAAATTTTTCCTTAGCAAATTTGTACTACTTGTTATTTAGATATTTTTAAAATTCATTAAAAAGATTCCCCATGATTCATTATACATACAGTACAAACTCACAAAATTTAGAAGAAATGCATATTAATGTGTTCTAGCCTACAGGTCAAGGACTGGCATCAATATAGCAAAATATTATCTAACTATAATTCTATTCTCTCTTCCACTGAAACAAAATTATTTGACCAGCGTTAGTTCTCTATTATGGATCTGAAGGTCTAGGTAATCCATCCCAGTTCTGGCCCTTTGGATCATCCTGTTTAGGTCATTTGCTGACATGGCATGCTTTTTTCAATGCCAAGTTAAAGTCTCTCCTTGTTAAGCTTTGTCTTTATTTCCTTAGCCTTCCATACATGATATACTTTGGAACATTTATGTGTATGATGCCACCCTAACACTACATATATCATAAATTGTGTTGCTGTTGTTGATTTTTATTGCAAATACATTTTTATGTTTTATAAACTAATTCATTTTGAATTTAAAGGAAATATTATATTATCAGTAAAACAAAATAACTAATGAGAACCTACATATTATGAACATTTTTCTTTTTAAAAACCTCATTACCAGAACTACTCAAAAAAGGCAGGAGTAAAAAAAACAGCAAGCATGATTTAGGTCTTAAAAGTATAATTTATTTTCAAAGGCCTGAGAAATTAATTATAAGTGAAGAACAAAACATAGGAAATTCGAAATATTTGAACAATATGTATAATAAAGAAGAATAATGATTGTATTGTCTATTATGAATTTGGGGAAAATAAACTATTAATAAAAAGTTTTCATTGCTCATAAATAAAATAATATTTATTTATTATGCACCAGACTTTGCATTGAATAAATCATGACTTTTATAGATTCCCACTGTAGAGATCTTATTGCAGAAATTGATAAATGAGTAAATAATCATCTCCTTGAATTAGGTACCCTAAACCTAGTTTTTAAAAAGAGAGAATTTGAATAGAAATAGTAGTACCACTAAGGGAGCTTACACTCTCTTTCTTAAATGAGAAGAAAATTCAAGGGTGGGGAGGAGAAGAAAAGTTATGTAAAAGAGAGAAATAAAAAAGTTTAAAACACAGATGAGGATCAGGTAATAATGCAGAATAAGGAAAATGGAAGGATATAATCCTTAAGGTCAGTTTATTTATTCGACAACAATTTATCAACCACATTCTGTGTGTTGGACACTGTTGTTGACACTAGAAATATAGTACTGAGTGTAAGAGAAAAGAGTCTTTCCCCTCAGGGAACTTATATTTCAGACACTTAAGAAGTATAACACGTGGTATGTTGGATAGTGGTATATGCTAAAAAAATAAAT
>CM053508.1:5911460-5941563 GCA_028627145.1 Eidolon dupreanum
GGTGCCTCTGCATCTGGTGAGTCTGGTTTCAGAAGTGCTGTCAGACTGCTACTAATGGAACCAAGTGCCATGGTAAGAATAAAGCTCTGCCAAAGTAACACTGACAGAGAAAGGTAATAAACGAGTAAAGAAAAAACTATGCATACCCGTTTTTCTCCTTCAGTCTCCTAGCCTCTATCACCCACTATTGGCAGAAACTTAACAGGGAGCTATCCCACCAAGGAAAATGTGTTTTGCAGAGTCCAAGAGTATAGAAAAAGCACTAAAAAAAAAAAAAAAAAAGATAGAAAAAAAACATAAAATGCCTTTCGATAGATGATTAAATAAGGAAGATGTGCTACATATATATATTTCTCAGCTTTAAGGAAAGATAAAGAACTGCAATTTTCATCAACATGGATGGATCTTGAGGTTTTTTTCATGCTAAGCAAAATAAGTCAGACAGAAAAAGTCTAGAACCATATGATTTCACTCATACATGGGGTAAAAAACTGGAAGCAATAAATGAACGAGAGAAATGAAAACTCAAACACAGACAACAGTTTAGTGGGTACCAGAGGGAAAGGGGGAGGGGGAGAGGTAGATAAGAGTAAAGGGGTCAAATATATGATGACTGAAGACAATTTAAATTTGAATGGCAAACACACAGTGCAATATACATATGATGTATTATCGAATCGTAATTAATTTTATTAACCAATGTCACCCCAGTAAATTTAATAAATTAAAAAAGAAACATAATAATTTAATAATTGCTACATAGCTCTATATGGTTTATTGTAGTTATTTTGTAAACCATTCTTCATTCACCTATTTAATAAACGTTTATTGATAGTTCATTCTGTGTCAGGTACAACGCTGAGTTCTACACTAGAGTGATGAATAGTGATTGTAGAATTCTCGATCTCATGGTCTTATTTTCTGAGATTTCTATTCCACTAAATTCCATGCACTTTCAGAGAACACATCTTTAAAATATCTACTGTTTTAAATAAATAGGATGTAATACAACAGGAACCTATGCCTGCATTGGCCTAAGTCTCCTTAGAAGAGTAATTTTCAACTGGGGATGGTTTGGGCTCCCACACCAGGGGACAGTTGGCAACCTGCACCGAGGATCAGCAAATCCTGCCCACCACCACCCCGCCCCCACCCATGTTACTGTAAGTAATACTTTTTTTGCAACATAGTCACATCTGACTGTTAGGAACTGCTTTTCGCTGCTTTCATGATCCACCAGCAGAAGTGTGATTGCGACAGAGACCTAATGGCCCACAAAGTCTAAAATATTTCTTATTTGACCCTTTAGAGAAAAAGTTTGACATTCTTTAAAACAGATAATTACAAACACTTAAGAGGATGTCATATAAGTGAAATTTTTTGTTATGTACATATGTAAATGTATGCTACTGAAATTAACTAGAGGAAATTTGTGAACTTGCTTTTGAAATTGAGATAGATTTCCTGTAAACAACCAACTTTCCTAGGGCATTAGAACATTCTGTTTTCAATTTTCAGTCTAATTTAAAACATTTTCAAGCATTTTTCTAAGGACATTTCAGGGAAGTATAACTGATTCAAATTCTGTTTGGCCATTTGTTTTTCAATTCCCTATGCTATTTTGAAACACATGTGTCTCCTTAAACTCACTGGATAAGAGACATGTTTTCCTAGAGGTAGTAGAACTTAGTATTATTTGGAAGATTACCTTTCACTGAGATTTAACATATAAAACTGTATTTTTATTCCCCCTTATGTGCCTTTTTCTTCTGTAAGGGTGATATTCTTATTGTTTATTAGCACATTGATAAACTAATTCATCAAAACATACTGCAGTAAAAAAATATCTTTGGCAAGAATCCCAATCTCTATATAAGCAAAATTTCTGTATGAGCCTGATCATTTAAAATGTTTTTCATTTTACATGATGTCCTACTAGCCTAGGTAAAAGAAATATATTTCAAAGTCCTTGCAAAAACATAAAACCTAACTCAACAGAAAACATTTACATTCTATGTTGCCTTTTAATGTTTATTATTTTTATATGTTCAGAGATAAAGTATTACTAAAAAATCTTGTATTTGAACATTCTTGAAATTATAAAATTATTTAAAACATTGTCTTAAATAGCAATTATTTTGACTTATTTTTTTTACTCATATCACTTTACAAAGCAACAATCCGTCCATTTTTTTTGCCTTTACAGTTTTTGGGGGTTTTCAGAAACCAGTTCCATTTTTCTTTGTCCATGAAAGAAGTATTTTCTCTTTCACAAGTTGTGGGAAATAGAAGTGCATATCATCTTTGCCCTTTTAAACAAGAAAAGGGCAAAATCCTTTGAAGTATTTTTTCTAATTGCATACATTTTTCTTTA
Organism: Eidolon dupreanum; assembly: GCA_028627145.1. Taxonomy (NCBI): domain Eukaryota; kingdom Metazoa; phylum Chordata; class Mammalia; order Chiroptera; family Pteropodidae; genus Eidolon; species Eidolon dupreanum. The sequence goes on from CM053508.1 coordinate 5,913,835, forward strand.
TTTTTCTTACAAGATAAGAATACAATAAGCTAACTTTCCCTAAAGCTGAAGTTCCTTTGTCACACTGACTAAAACAGCTCATGAAGGCCCTGTAGTCATTATGTAATTTACTGTCAGTCATTCAACAAATAATTAGCGAGCATTTACTACCTGTTAGGCATAGCTTAGTTTGTTTGGGATCTATCTTCTCAAGGTGTTTACAGTGTGGTAAAGAGTCAAGAGAACTGACAACATGTAATTAATTATAGCACAATAGTACAAAGTAAGAAAAAATTATGAATATTAGATAACTATTTTCAGGGAATCAGTAGATTTCATAGAAAAAAATAATGTCTGTATAAATTATTATAAAAATAAAAATATTTTATACCTTTCAATAAATGTAGAGGAGGAAAGGTCAATTCAGGCTATGGAAAAAGTATGGAAAAACGATTTTTGTGCATCTATCTGAAGAGCTAAACTTTTATTTGTGTCTCTGGAATACTAGATATAATGCTAGGAATTTTATATAATATCTATCAAATGTGACTGCATAGAATATGCTGAAGTGTGTTTTTTACTTTGAAGACAATGAAGAACCATAAACTAGTTTTGAGTAATGCATAATCATTTCCTAAAATATTATTAGAATAATATAAGCAAGAGAGAAATATACACATAAAATAGATAATTAAAGAGGTTTGTATCCACATGTCTTTCTTAGAGAGCAGATCAAAGAGATGAGGAAGAAGAAGGAACAAGAATTATTGCCAGGTTGTAGGTTACTCCTGGTTTGTTTCTCACAGGAGAATAGCAGTGTCATTATTAAGGGGTAAGAAAATCTAACATGATGAATTTGATAATTACATCTGAAGTTTGAGGGGAAGTGTCAGGTAAGGCTTTTCACTAGAGATTGTTCATGAGTTTCTTAGCATTAAGTGAAGTCATCTTGTGTTTGCAGTCTGCCTGGCACAGTGTATGAGCAGTGAAGAAGAGTATCTGGAGAACGTATATATTTATAAGATATCAGGGGAAACACACAGTCCATAAAAGAAGAGAGGGTTTGGGAGCTTCTTGACAAAAGTAAACTACACGATCCAGCAAACACACTCATAGGTATTTATAAAACTGATTTAAAAACTTATGGTCACACACGCACACAAAAAAAAACCTGAACGCAAAGGTTTATAGTATCTTTACTATAATTGCCAAAATTTGGAAGCAACCAAGAAGTCTTTTGATGAGTGAATGAGTAAACAAACTGTAGGACATCCATGCAATGAAGTATTATTCAGCAATAAAAAGAAATAAGCTGTAGAGACACGAAAAGACCTTTAAAGAAAACCTTAAAATCATACTAAGTGAAAGAAGCCAACCTTCAAATCCTGTATAGTGTATGAATTCAATTATATGGCAATCTGAAAAAAGCAGAACTATGGAGACAGTAAAAAAATATCAGTGCTTGCCAGAGATTTAGGGGAGGGAGGGATGAATAGGTTGAACATGAGATTTTTAGGGCAGTAAAATTATTCTGTACGATACAGAAAATGATGTATTCACACCGTTCTACATTTGTGAAAACCCATAGAAGGGTAAAATAGAATGATAAACCATAATGTAAACCATGGACTTTAGTTAATCATAATGTATCAATATTGGTTTATTCATTATAACAAATGCACCACACTAATACAAGATGTAAGTAGTAGAGAAATTGTGGCAGGGAGGAGTGAGTATGTGAGAACTCTGTACTTTCGTATTAATTTTCTGAACACTTCTCTAAAAAAAAAAAGAAAAGAAAAAAGACCTAAGATTAAGTAAATAAATAAATAAAATCATAGAAATACTATTCTGAATATTTTAGACCCTTCAATGCCCTCCGCTTTTTTTTTTTTTATGTTTAACCAAACTTTATAAAGGAAGACTTTGTAATATTGCTTTAATAATTTATACCATTATTTCTGGCTCGCAGTACATAAAAGACTATGTACATAAAACACAGTACATAAAAATAAGACAAGAGATTCAGTGAATAGGATTATCAATGAAATAAAATTTAAAAACTTTTAAAGAATTCAGACTTAATTACTTGGCGATAATTAAATGGAATAGAGAAATTGAAAGCACTTTATATCTTACAGGTAGCTGTTTTAATGTGTGCATTTTAATTCATTATAGGTAAAAATTATATTGATACAAAGTTTGGGAGAAAATCTAAAGTGTTTTAAAATATGGATTTAAATGATTTTGTGTTTTATAAGAGATATGAAATGAAAACTGTTCATTGATTAGAATTCTCATTTAGGAAATTAATAATTTCAGTAAATAGTTATGATGTTAGATTAAAACAAGTAAGACAAATGGCATTTTGTACAAAAGTAAAAATAATTCAGAAAGATGCATATTAAATTCTTTGGACAACAATTTAGAAACAGTAACACTTCAAATATTTTACATTTTCTTCATAGAACTAAATATTTTTCCCACACAAATCTGTTGTTGTAGAAACTCTTTTTTAATTTGCAGTATTATTTGTAGTTCCAAATTTTCCAGACGTGCTAGAGTAGAAGAATATTTTTAATATTTTTATAGTGATATTTTTCTCTGAACTTCCATAGTTTCTTTTACATGAAAGTAAACGTTTTCTTAATTTTTGATTGTATAGATAAAAATAAACATATCTAAAATTAATGGTAATTGTTTGTTTCATATCATTATTCAAAATATATTAAGACAGGGTGCAAAACAAACAAACGAATGAACTAAATAATAATGCATACAATTTTTACTAAGAGCTTTGATCTGCTAAGAATTTATCGTTTTATTGATCATACCTCACATCCAGCCCCATATACAGTATTTTTCCAATATAATATTTTTAATTCTATAACAAATTATTATATTTACCCATCACAGATTTTCTAAAACTGTATTCTTAAAATATATTAGTTTTCACAATAAAAACCTTTTGATTTCAGTTAACCTATATCCTACAAATGGACTCTTTCAATAAATATTTTTGTTTTAGTATTTAGTATTTTAGTATTTTTGTTTTAGTATATCCTACAAATGGACTCTTTCAATAAATATTTTTGTTTTAGTATTTTAGTATTTTAGTATTTTAGTAAAACAATAAATATTTTTGTTTTAGTATTTTAGTATTTCAATAAATATTTTTGTTTTAGTATTTTAATAAGAAGCTAAAAGGAGAGATTCTATTTCTCTGTTATTGTCAAAGAGATACAATAACATGATCACCATAACTTCTTTTTTAAATTGTGACCAAAAAAAATACATAAAATTTATCATCTCATCCATTTTAAGTGTACAGCACAGTAGTGTAAATTTTATGCTCATTGTCATTGATCTCTAGTTCTTTTTTATCTTACGAAATAAACACTTCCCATTAAACTTCCTTTGTCCCCTGCCCTGCACTCCCTGATAAGCAACATTCTTGTATCTACTTCAGATCACTCAAATAAGTGAAAACATGCAGTATTTACCTGTGACTGGCTTGCTTCATTTAGCTTAATGTCCTCAAGGTTCATCCATATTGCATCCATGATAGAGAATGTCCTTTTTAAAACCTGAATAACATTTCATTGTATGTATATATCTCATTTCTTTATCCATACATCTGCCAATGGACGTTTAAATTCATTCCGTCTTTTGGCTATTGTGAATACTGTTGAATTGAAATGAACATGGGTAAACAAATATCTCTTCAAGATCTTGTTTTCAGTTCTTTTGGATATATACCCAGAAGTGGGCTTACTAGATTACATGGTAGTTCTCTGTTTAATTTTTTGAGAAAACTCCATACTGTTTTTCATAGCAGCTGCTCCATTTTATGTTTCCACAAACAGTGCACAGGGTTACAATGTCTCTGCATACTCACCAACACTTGTTGTTTACTGTTGTCTCAATAGTAACAATTCTAAAAGGTGTGAGTAATAACTATCTCATTGTCGTCTGTTTTTCAATTCCCTCATCATCAGTGATGTTGGACATCTCTTTCTGTGCTTGCTGGCCATTTTTATACCTTCTTTGGAGAAATGTCTGTTCAAATGTTTTGCCCATTTTTTTAATAGGGTCATTTTATTTTTGTTGTTAAGTTGTAGGGATACTTTATATATTGACATAGTCATCCTTCATCAACATTGAATTTATCCTTTATCTGATAAGGTTTGCAAAAACTTTCTTCCATTCTTCAGGTCTCCTCCTCACTCTGCTGATTGTTTGCTTTGTCACAGAAGTTTTTAAGTTTGATGTAATCCAGCTTTAGCCAATCTGGGTTGTTATAACAGAATACCAAAGATGGGGTGGCTTATAAGCAACAGAAATTTATTTCTCACAGTTTGGGAGACTGGAAGTTCGTGATCAAGGTGCCAGCATCATCTCATTCTGGTGAAGGCCTTCTTCTTGACTACAGACTGCTGATTTCTCTTGCATGCTCATGCTCGTTTGGTGGACAGAGAGCATGGGAGCTCTCTGAGGTTCCCTTCATAAGAGTACTAATCTCTTTCATGAGAGTTCTACCCTCATGACCTAATGAATTTCAAAGGTCCAGTGTACTGGGGGTTAGTATTTCAACACATGAGTTTTGGGGAACACCAATGCTTAGTCCATAGTGAGTCTCAGGTTTGTACTTTGGCCTCTGTTGTCTATGATTTAGGTGTCGTCTAAGAAATCAATGCCAGATTCAATATCATGAAGCTTTCCACCTATGTTTTATCCCAGAGTTTTATAGTTTCATGCCTTGTGGTTAAATATTTAATTCGTTTTGAGCTCGTATTTTTATATAGTATAAAGTAAGATTCAACTATATTCTTTTCCGTGTCGATATCTAGTTTTCCCAACGCGATGGGTTGAAGAGACGGTCATTTCCTTATTGTGTTTTCTTGGCACCCTGATGAAAAGAATTTGACCATATATGTGAAAGTATACTTCTGAGTTCTCTATTCTGTCTATATATTTGCCATTTGTCTTTATTCCAGTTTCATACTGTTTTGATTTCTGTAGCTTCGTAATATGTTTTGAAATCAGAAATGCAAGTCCTTCAGCTTTGTTCTTCTCTCTCAAGATTATTTTGGCTATCCAGGGTCCCTGTGGTTCCATATGAATTTTAGGTTTTTTTTTTTTTTCTATTTTTTCAAACAGTGTCATTAACATTTTGATAGAGAGTGTAGTGAATCTAGATTGTGTTGGACAGTGTGGGCATTTTAAGAATATTGTCTTGCAATCCATGAACATGAAATATCTTTAAATTTACTTATGTCTTAATTTCTTTCAGAAGTGTTTTGTAGTTTTCAGTCTACAAATCTTTCACTTTCTTGGTTAAGTTTATCCTAAGTATTTTATTCTTTATTATGTGATTGTGAATGGAAATTTTTTAAATTAATTTCCTTTTCAGATTATTCATTGTAAATATACAGAAATGCAACTGGTATGTGTATGTGTCAATTTTGTATATTACAAACTCGCTGAATTAGTTTATCAGTTCTAATAGGTGTATCGTAGAGTCTTTTAGATTTTCTACATAAAAGATCATGTCATCTGTGAACTCATTTTACCTTTTTCTTTCCAATCTGAATGCTTCTTAGTTTTCTTGCCTAATTGTTCTGGCTAAAACTTCCAATATTATGGTGAACAGAAGTGGTGAGAGTGGGCATTCTTGCTTTACTCCTGATCTTAGCAAAAAAAGTTTTGGTTTTTCACTGTCGAAGTCACAGATGTCAGCTGGGCCTTTTCATATACGGCCTTTATTTCATTGAGGTAATTTTCTTCTCTTCCTAGTCTGTGGTGTATTTTTTTTTAATCACAAAAAGTTGTAGAATTTTGTTAAATGCATTTTCTGCATCACTTAAGATAATCATGTTTTTTGTTCTTTATTTTATCAATGAAATATATTACATTATTGATTTCCATATATCCACTATGACTAAAGTCATTTGGAATTATTTAAAATTTAGACTGTTGTTTTATATACGAGCCTTATAGCCTTATATTCTTTCATTTATCCTGAATCTCTTCCTATTAGTTTTCTATAATATATTTATTTTAGAAATTCTAAATATACCTTCTACTTTTTTTAAGAGGTCAAATTTACATGGCGGAACATAATGTCTTTCTATAAGCCTTAACTACTGTTAGAGAACTATTATTAATAAGCTTAAATATACAAATAAATTCCTTTAAAGTTTTTATTATGACATTGTAATTTAACAAGTATTCTACTTTATATCTCTTAAAACCAAGACATAGATTTGGAAATTAAAACAGCATAAAAAAATTATCTTTATCTTTTTTTTAATTAAATATGCAATAAATTTTTTGACATAAAAGGCATAGAGAAACCCTACCTTTCTTTTTTTTTAATAAAACATATTTATTATTTAATAAAAATAATACATATGTCTTTCAATTCCTTTGCAAATGTAATATAATAAAAACAAACAACACTACAAAATCAAGACTACCAAAATTTAAATAGCTATTTAAAGATTATTTAAAGCATAGGACCTATCCTGTTTCCTAACATCTGTTTGTTTGTTTTTTTCTAGTTGGGTGGGGACATATTTTGTTTGTTTGTTTAATGAATGCATGCTTAGATAAATTATTACTTTCTTGAATCTCTTAAAACAAAGCCATTTGTTATTTTATTTTCTTTTGGACATCTGCTTCTATCAAAAAAATAAAAAAGAAAGAAATACACACACACACACACACACACACACACACACACACACACACACTTCTGTGTTCACAACTTGCTACCATTTGCCCATATGCTTGCAATAACTCTCAGTAACCACAAGTCAAATCCACTCATATGGAGAAGGTTAATTATCACTTATGAATCTATTCTCATCAAAATTCAACTAGCCAAAAATTTGCACTTAGATTTTCACAAGGTAACATTAGTAACTTCCAACTTAAAATTCAACAGTTTAAATCATCTATTTTTCTCCCTGCAGGTGAATTAATAATTTATCAGTGCTAAAATAATATTACCAATTCTCCTTATTTGTTCTCTTTTTAGAAATCAACTTTAGGAAATGTGATTGTTCTTAAGTTTCTGGTAAATCTAAAGAACACTGATAATCTTAAGTAGATCCAGTTAAGTTCATGGACACTGGCATTCATGAAAAAGTTATTTTTAATTAACATTAAATTAAAATTTAGACTGATTAAAAACTGGTCAAAAAGTTATATTATTTATCACTCATTTCTTAAAAGTAAAAAACTTTTTCTTCAAGATTATTGGTTTAGGATATATGGTCTTTTTTAATGCAGGTAGTCAAATTCATAAATATTATGTAAAAAAATCTAAAATCCATCAAATTCTTCAAGAATTCTTCTCAAAAGGTTGTCTGACTCTACCCAGAGCAGAAAATGTCTACCTGCCTCTCCTTTAATAAAGCAGTTTGATTACCACCTTCAAACTCACAGCTTACTCACTAAAGATGCAGTTCTACATCTTACCCACAGGTCTAATAACCAAGTAAATAACACCGCTAAAGATACAATTCACCTTAGAGGTGTCCTTTGACAGTTCATAAAAATAGAGTAATATTTAATGATTCCATAATAGAAAAGATTATGCACATTCAAATGCATATTTCTTCCTGTTTTTATATTTTTAATGAGTCATAAAATATAATATTCTTTGGGTTATGTGAACCAAAGAACCCATCTCTCACACCCATTAATGGCTTCTTTATTTCACAGTTTCCACAGGCAGTGTGTCAGGCTTTGCCAGGCCCACAAAGGTTGCCAAAAAGGAAAAGCCTTTAGTATTTTATGTGTATAAAACGTATTTTATGAATAGGTTCAACCTGCTTTAATAATCCATCTTGAGGAGTTTGTGCCTACCCTCAAGTGATAACAACATATCATAATAGATCACTATAAGAATACATATTATTTACATGGCAGAACTGTATAGCTAAGAGTAAAGTCAAAAAAGACAAATTTTAACTCTGTTACACTCTAAAATAGCAGGAATTCTGTACTGTCTTCCCTTTTACCCTACCTCAAAAATGCCATCCTTTGCATGAATGCAGCAACCTCTCTTAAATCATTTTTCTCTTGGCACAATCACTTTCCTTTATGTATTCTCAATGTCATAAATAATAATGATTCTAATGATTAATATATTCTTTCATCTCAAAACCAAGTTCATATTCTTGGGTTTATTCTCATACCTCAGTTAACAAGAAAGTTAATTATATTCAAATTTTGAAAAATATTCACTCAGAGTAAGGGCTTCTCATTAATAAGTTGACAATTATTTCAAATATAGCTTTCTTCAAGTTCACATAACATTTCTATGTAAAATATTATCTGTCCTTTACATAGTAACTAGTGTTGTTGATGACGGTGGTGGTGGTGGTGGTGGCTGTGGTGCTGGTATTGCTGATAGTGATAATAATGATGATGCTATAAGTTAAATGATTTGCAGAGACTGATGACAACCCTACAAGGTTTGTGTCATTATTCCTACTTTGCTTACTTCTCATCATACCACCACTCTGATTCCTGATTTCTATTTTGTAAATTTCTCATTGTTATTGTTTTGTTTTTAATTTTTATTTGTGTCTACTATTTTAACTTTGCACACTATAATAATTTTTCAAATCTAAAATGTAGAAACAATTTGTGGATTAGCAAACTTCATTGACTTTTTAGTGACAACCCGCATATTTTTTTCATAATCACATAAGTTAACTATAGTTTCATCAACTAACAATGTAACTACAAATATATTATAATATGTAAAGTGAAAGCAAAAATAAAAAAAAATTATAAAATTAAAAATTTAAACAAAAATAATTATTATTAGCGATATACTTCTTTATTAAACAATGTTAATATAGTCCTAATTTTCCTTATTTTTATACATCCATAATAATAAAGTTAAATGGTTGATTTAAAGAGCATATTTTAGAAATAAACTTGAATATTTACAATAAAACTAAGTAAAAAGTAGAATTATGGCAAAATTATTTTAAAAATTATAACTTTTTAGGTTCTTAATAGCATCAAAAATATATAATTGTCCCATTATTAGTATTTAAAACTTCTATTAGATTTGGTTAACAATATGGGACTTAAATCTCATTATTAAATAAATAATTCCATTTACATTGTATTACATTCCTTTGAAAACCATTTTCCACAGATAACACAAGTAGAAAACCTGAGGCAAATGTCTATATTACTCAATTAGTGATGTTCTATTGGTTCTCTTACACCTGGAGACAGTCTAAAGAAAAGTGTAATAATTCTTGAAATCTAAGGCCATGGCACCCTGAACAAGCCCGATCCCATCTGGTCTCAGAAGCTAAGCAGGGGTGGGCCTGGTTAGTATTTGGATGGGAGACCACCTAGGAAGACTAGGTGCCGTAGGTGTAAAAATAAAATATAAGGAATTATAAGCTGACAAGTTCCTTGCCATTTACGAGGTCAACCAAAGGTTGCCTCACCTAAAATAAATAAATAAATAAATAAATGAATGAATGAATGAATGAATGAATAAATAAATAATTCTTAAAGATGCAATGATTTGCTACTGACTGTGATGCCAACAACAGCTTTTCCTCTGTTGCCTCTCTATGAGCTTGTACACACGACAATTGACAGATGTTTAGGGAAGGATTTCGACAGTCTCTATTGGCATGAGCAGTAACTTACAACATAATGAATCGCTTCTACTCTAGAAATACTGTAGCTATATGCTATTTCCTAATTCTGTGAAGACATTTTCTAAGCCTCATATTTTATGTTGACTCACAGATAGACTGCTTCATCTTTAACTCAGCTTATCTTGTTAACAGTAGGAGGAATAAAAGATTATTAGGTTTAAAAAATAAAGATTTAAAATAGATGTATTATTTTCATAAATTTGGAAAACCTGATACCTGAACAAATATGATGTTCCTTTCTGCTCTAAAAACTTTATAGAGTCCACAAATATAAAGGAAAAATACCCTGAAATCATATAAAATGTTCACAATTAGTAGTATGTTTTGAAACTATGCATACATGAATAGATCATGTTCAAGAAAATAATTGTTGAAAATAATATTTAATTGGAGACATGTTCCAACTTTGAGAACATCAGGAGAAACTATCTTAGTTCTGCTCATGAGTTAAGCGTCTTTCTAAGTAAAAGGTATAAAGAATAATTATTGTAGAAAATTAGAGGCTACATCATACAGATCCTGCAGCCAAGTCTTTAAAATATATCAGGTTTTAACCTTTAGAATTAGAAGATAAATGCACATACAATACAGATAACTATACTAGATAAAATAAGTACCCTTTTAAAAAAAAACACAATAATAATAAGAGCTATGAATTATACAGTACTATGTGCCAGTCTTTGTTCCATGAACCTTATATCTATTATATCATTTAATCTTCATTATAATCTTGTGTCAGTTCTAGAAAGCTAACCTACAATAACAAATAAAATCCCAATATTTGCTGACTTACGAGTACAAGAAATTAATTTCTTGTTCATGTAACACTGCAGGTCAATCAAGGCTCTATTTCACATTGTTATTCAGGGACTGATGAAAACTCTACCATCTTCAACTGATGGTTTGCTATATTGTCACTGCAATTTTCATTTCATTCAGAGACAGACATAGAATGAGGAAGCATTAGGAAACATTATTGGCTAGGCCTAGAAATGGCATATATCACTTTCACTTATAACCCAATGAGTGAATAACTCGGCTAGAAAGTGAGGGACTGAAGAACCAGTAAGGTAGTGAGTGGTTAAACAAGAGGCTGGAGAGAGAGAGCAGGACTATATCAATCTGGATGTTTCTAACCATATTAGAGGATCATGCAAATCATATTACTGGACTTTCATTTTTAAACATAGTGCCAAGAAGGCTTTCAAAAAAGAACGACAGCAAATTTTTTACATTGTAAAATGTTGCTCTGACTTTTTTAAATAAATGTTTTACTTTAGAACAGTTTTAGATTTAGAGAAAAAATTGCAAATATAATAGAGAGTTTCTATATATCTCACATTCAATTTCCCTTACTATTAATGTGTTACGTTAGGATGGTATGTTTGTCAAAATTAATGAAGTCCTATTTGTCAATACTTTTCATGGATTGTGCTTTTGGTGTTTATCTACAGACTCATTAAAACACCTATATTTACATAGATTTTCTCCTATGTTATCATTTACATATGGACTTGCAGGAAACGAATTGAGCATTTCAGTTAGGAGAAATAAGATAATGGTTTGGAATAGTTTTATGATGTTAAATAAGAGAAAAGTGGACATATATCCCTTTGCTGACAAACTGTTATTATGTGTCCATTCATTGCCCAAGATAATTGTCAATATAAGTAGGCATTTAATTGCTTATGAACAGAGAATAAGAGTGACTGAAGATGAATCTATAAAACTTATCAAAGCTTCCCAAATTACACTGTTAATGTTGCCTTTCATTGAATAAAATGCAGCCTCCTTAAGGAGTAAAAGCAAAACAACCATTTCTTGGAGAGCAGGGAATTCATGCTCTCAGAACAGATGGAAGAATCCAGCTGATTATTCTTAATTACCTGTAGAAAACTTTTTTATCTTACTTGATGAATTACTAGAACTGTAGTTATTTTATTATCCCTTTGTAGAATTGCTTTCCTGTGAATGTCCTGACTACTAACAAATATGCTAGGCTTGTGACTTTCACATTGTAAAGGTAGGTAGGGAGGAAAATAAAAATAGGAGAGGAAAGATGAGGAAGAATAGGGAAAGTTTGAAAATTTAATGTTACTAGATATAGATATCTGGTTCACATTACAAGAAAATCATTCGAGGTACTCAAATTTGACATTTTTATGTCTATTGGATAAATATTTATCCTCTTCAATTATTATTCATTGGGCATGTGGTGCCCATTATTTTAACAAATACATACTCAGAAATAATATTAAGCATTCAATTATAAAAATAAGCACAAATATAATGATATCAAAATTACTCAGGAGGAAAATTAATACGGCCAGCTACTGAAAGGGAAAAGTCATGGGCAGGGAGATGGTTAAGCATTAAGCATCAGCTTGACTATTACAGAGAAATGTTTTCTAATTTCCTATAGCAAGAGACTGTCAGGAAAGTTACCTAAGTAAGGAAGATGTTTATTGTTTATTGCTTATGTGAATTCTCTCTCAGTATCTTTTTACCCCTTCGCCTTTCTCTCTCACACTCTCTCTCTCTCTCTCTCTCTCTCTCTCTCTCTCTCTCTCTCTCTCATTCTCTCTCTCTCTCTCTCTCTCTCTCTCTCACACACACACACACACACACACACACACACACACTATTTGATTCCATATAAAATAGAGACAACTGGTAATCTGGAAATTGCTCTGAAAATGTTTCTCATAGATATATACTCTCTGCTTGACTCCTGGCCCTCTCCACAATACACATTTGTGACAGTGTTAATTGACTGTGTGGACTTTTGAACATTTATTTTCCATTTTTTCCCTAAATACTAATTTCATCTATTCCTCTGCTATGTGTCAGATCAGTCATTTATATTTTATAATAAATACAAAGGTACAAATATTCATTAGTTAGAATAAGCAGAAATAATTAAAAATTTTAACAATATACTAATTTACCCTCATAAGAGCAGTGAATTGAAGTATTTTCTCATCCCATTTACATTGAGTACTATTTTTGACATTTTTCAACTAGAAAGGAAACAAGTTTTTTCCCTGAGCTTTCCATTCAAATATGTTTATTAACAAGGATTTGACTTCAAATCTTTCTAGCAAATTATCTCTTTCTGTTTTTGTTTGCACAAAGCAATATTGAATGAGCAAAATGAATGTAGAGTATAGTACAGAATATGATTTTGATTAACTATACAATAAATGGTACTTTTCTTTCTATTGTGGAAACTAGGAAAAGTATTTTTTTTTTGTAACGCATCCTTACGTGTTCTGTCACTCATTCGAGAGTGCTGAGCCTAAAGGTAGAAGTAGGTAAAGATAAAATTTATAAATACATGCATATTATATCTTGCTTATAAATTAAGAAAATGGGTATTTTATCTTTATCTTTGTTGCTATCATTTGCATATTTTAATTTTAATTTTGTAACATTTTCTTATCTACTTTTTCCATTGGTTTCATGCTTAGAAACTCCACATTTAATTATAAGTAAATGTTTACTACTAGTTTCTTCTAGTAGATTGTTGTTAATATTAATGCTTTACTTTGCTTTTTGCTTTTTATATTCTGTATGACAAAATTATTTTAAATTCTACTAAATTTTCCTAAAATTAGCATATAAAGTATCCATTTATCATTCATTTGAAATGCTGCCTCTATTATTTATTAGAAGATTAACTTATTTCTTAGAATCAAGTTTTTAAGAGTCTATTTTTGTACTACTCAGTCAACCTCTGGGTTGGTACTATTGCTATCTATTATTACATACTTGTTCTGCCACCTCCATAAATGTTATCTTCTCAGGACTTTTGTTCTTGGCTTTGTCCCTTGATGATTTTCTGGGGTTCAGTGATTGATTCATCCATTCATTTTTAAACACCTATACTATATTATGCCCTGTGTTGGGTACTAAGGAACATAGATGGTTTCAGGTACTAGAGGAGAATTCTCATAGTTTCCCATGACTTCTTTTGTGTCACTGCTGTGAGTCATTTTCAATAGCACCCTTTGCTTTTCCAAGCATACTTCTTATCACTTATTAATATCTCACTATATGTTTATATTTATTTTTATAAGTACCATAACAGTAACATGTTTTAAAAAGTACATAAAATGCATGGTAACATATTGTCTTAACCTCAACCAAATACGTATTTGGCCAGTCAGCTCCATCTCAAGTAACAGCTTCATTATTAACTTGATCAACCAAATATGATATGTGAAGTATTAATGAGCACTGTATTTGACATAATCCCTGCATTAAATCAATTATGTCTTTATTAAGTTCTAACATAATCACATTCCTTGCTTTTTCTATGACCACTGTTACCCATTTCAGCCTCCTGTTGCTTCTTAGCTGAACTATTAAATGACATCCTTTCTACTGAAGGCTCTGGAACTTGCCTTTTTCCAATGCTCTCCATTCTTTATGTGAAATAAGCTAAATTCCTAGAACACAAATATGGTAAAATTATCATATTCAGTAAGAATTTAAAAACATACATATATAATATATGCATTATATATATATATAATGTATATATCATTCCTTGCAGATATTTGAAATTTTTAAATGTCGATTTTTTTTATTTTCCTTTTTTCTCATACCTATGACATTAGTCCTCAAAGTATGTTCCAAAGACACTGGGGATCCTCAAGATACTTTCAGGGCATCTATGAGGTCAAAAATATCTTCAAAATAATATTAAAAGTTATAATCCCTTTTCATTGTGTTGACACTTGCACTGCTAGTGCAAAAATAATGTTAGGCAAAAACCACATGCACCTTGGCACGAATCAAGACAATGGCACTGAAGTATTCTAGAAACCATTATATTTTTTCATTGCCACATGCTTTGATTTATTTTTTAAAGTGACTGCTGTATAGATTCAATTAAGAATGCCCTTGATAAAGCAGTACATAACATTAATAGTATTAAATGTTAACCCTGAATACTATCTTTTTTCATTACACTGTGTGAAAAAAATTAAAGTAAACATAAAGAATTTCTGCTGCAACCACACAACAGTTTTCCTGAGGAAGACACAAGTGATTGTTTGCAGGCGGAGCTGAACTACTTGCATTTTCATTGAACACTATTTTTATTTTAAAGGACAACAGACAACTAAACTATCCAGACATGGGGATTTGGGAGACGTTTTCATAAAAATGAATAAAGATAGTCAGTCACTCCAAGAAAACAAATGAGTGCCTGATACCAATGTTAAAATGCATATTTTTAAGTGAAAATTAGAGTTGTGGAAGCCTGTATCTGTCACAGCTTCTAAATACTTAAAGTTTTACAGAAAAGATTGATAATGATATTAACGCACATAACTTTTTTGTCTAAATTGAAATATCAATACATGGAAGATCTGCAAGACTCAGTTACATGATATTAAATAAGTATTTTAACATTTTTCCCAGTATTAATTTCTACTATGGAGACTATTCACCTAAATTATCCAACTAGACTAAAGCTTTTTGGAGCCATCAGTTCTCATAAGAAGTAAATAGTTCCTGGAGCCAAACTGTTTGAAGATTGAGGGTCTATAGAATAAAATCCAAGCTTTTATGGCAATTATATATTAATACCAGCACCACCTTCTTTCCCAGAAATTTTGTGACTCCTTTCTATACCACAGACACTGTATAAACCTGTCTATTAAAACACCTTATCCCTACGTACCTGCATGTAATCTTTGACAATATTCCTTCCTCCATCATGTAATATTCTCTCTTCATTTGACATATTTTCATTTCCATTCCAAAAAAAAATTATTTAAATGTTACTTGTTCATAGTTTCCTCTACCCACCCAAATGCAGAATAACTTATTATCTCATATATGTTCCCTCAATACTTTATAATATACTTACTATTATGTATTTTAAATAATATCAGAGTTTTGAATACTCTTTTGTTTTGATAAATATTAGTGGACTGTGAGACATTTGGAAATCAAATTTACTGTATTTTACTCAGGTTTATAGTTTTATTTAATGCTAAGATAGCTAGTACATGATGATTAAAAAATGAACTACTGAATTTTTTTGGTAAATCTCTCCTGGAGCTGAGAATGGGTATCAACATTCATTTGTAAAATAATAAGAAAATTATGTTAAATAATTTTTAAAAATGAGGATATAAGAATATCATTGAAAATTGATTAATAAGAGTGTATTTTAGGTTGGAATGCTGCTTTATATTTAAGAATATGAGCACCTTTCTTCCTGCTTTTTTAAGGTTATACTAGCCATAACTTGTGATTATAATGGGTAATATCTTAACTTCTTTAAAAATATGTTTCTAGATGTTCATTTGCAATATTCAGACTTTCTTATTATTTGATGGACTTTGACCCTAGAGTGGCTGTTATTTGATTTTTACTTCCAACTATTATAGAAATCAAACTATTATACAAATCTTCAAAATATGCAACCTCTATTCTACTTGCAACATTGAGATAATTAAATTTACGGAGTCTAGCTAAACACAGAGCCTCTTTTCTAAGATGTAAACATAGCTCACATTGAACCTGAGATTTATTTCTGTAGAAAAGCACATTGTTTATAAAACTTACCTTTCAATACATATGTGTATCAGCTAACGTATAATGTCACCAGGGTCTAGTGGCTAATGTACATTACAAAGGCAGTTTTTCAGCTGCATAAAGATTGTAACTCTTGTTAGCATTAAATTATGTGGACACGAATGTTTTTAAGCTGTCTCAAATTTATCCATCTATCTTCTGGTAAAGTTTCTATGATATTGCTCTGGCGAATGCTCCTTCTTCACTCTCAGTTTATGAATACTAAGGGGTGGACTCACACCCAAATTCCTAGGGCATATGACACGGGCCTGACTCATCAGAGCATCAAGGGGTTGTCAACAGTGATCAATTCAGGAATAGGTGTGACTCAACCAAGCCAAGGAGAACCTTAAATTACTTGAAGTATTTGAAAAGAAGTTTTACTTTTTCTAATGAAGTTTTCGTTGTGCCAGAATGGAATTCTGAAGCTGCCGGTGGCTGTATTTAATAAGAACATTTACAAAGAGTCTGCCTGGGAATCAGGCCAAAGACAGGTAAACAGAGACATGAGATGTAGAAATATTGATTCCCAATGAAATTTTCTCAGTCCCTGAACCCAATTGTTCCTGAAGCCAAAACAACCCTGGACTTTCTGGTTGTACAAGACAATAAATTATTTTACTTCTTAAAAGCAAGTTGAGTTGAGTTTCTACGCCTTACCATTAAAAAGTAAAATTTTACTGATAGAGGAAAATTAACTCTGCTTTCAAGCCAGTCCTGCCAGAAATATGTTCTAAAACAGATGAGTTCACAGTATGCACAACGACCCTATTAAGAATAACATGGAAAATACTATAGACAAAATCATCACCGAGGCAATGGTATTCAATGCTTAAAACACAGAACATGCTAAATTTCTTAACCTGTTTTCCCCAATAACCATGTACGATTCAGAAACAAAAAATAAATATCAGTTAAGTTGAAATACACATCATGACTAAATTATAATGTAATACTAATTATTTTTAGTGTGTTCTTTTATGATGAGAAGAGGAAAACAATTTTAGTAGTGTATCATTTGTTTCTAAATCTTCAAATGAATTAAAAAATAATCTTGTAAAAATGATACAATGACCATATAATGTATATCTTTTATCTCTAGTTTACTGAGCTTTATAGAATAGCAACAACAGTGATATTTTCTAGAATTTATTGTAATTTATACTAAAATATACAGTAAATAAATCTAACTCTAGGTATTTTTTTCTCACTCTACTACATTCATTTTGTTATGTATAAAACCTGTTATTATTTTAATGACTAACTCCATTAAGCTTGAGTAAGATTCATGTCACACAAAATATATTAAACCACTGTATGAAATTTTGCAAAGCAAATAACAGCATTTTACTTATAAGTAATACTATTTTAATATTTTACTTATGTAGTGTAATCAGGTTAGTGAAGGTATCCCCCTCTTTATAGGTTAATAAAATAATAGTTCCATGATTGAAAGACTTAGGTGCATAATATTATATTATTGATGAGGAAAATTCAAGATACTTCAATTCTGAAAAAATTATATAAATATTATATATAAAATATTATATAAATTATATACATATAATATTATATGTAAAATATTATATAAATAGTAAAATATAAATATTACACTCTGAATTGGAATGCATATAATAAATTCATATATTAAGCAGGTTTTAGTTATTTATCCTTTTGACAGAAATATATTAATTATGCATGATTTCTTAAAGTTGAGGCAATCCTCACATATTTTACAATGAATACTTTCAAAGCATGCAATTAATTGGTATTTAGTGTATTCACAATGTTGTGTGACTACCAGCTCTCTCTAGTTTCAAAATTTTTTATCACCCCACAAAAACAGCACATACTCTTTAGATAATCATCCCTATCCCTACTCCCCATACTCTGATCTGCTTTCCATCTCTATATGCTTGCTTATTTTGGACATTTAATATAAAAGAAATCATACAATATGCAATTTTTTATGTCTGGCTTCTCTCTCACACAAAGCTAGTTTGCAAGTTTCATCCAAGTTGTATCATGTATCAGAACTATGTTCCTTTTTAAAAGTAAATATTATATATTATGTGTTGTATATAATATTTCATATACTATAATATAAATAATATAAATATAATATAAATATATAAATATTTCTATAATATATTACATATTATATATGACATTTTATTTACCTATTTATCCATTGAAGGATATTTAGATTTCTTCTACCTTTTGGCTATTATAAATAATGATGCTATAAACATTTTATGTACAGTTTCTGTGCAGGCATAATGATTTCATTGCTCTTGGGTATATGTACAGGAATAGAATTGCTGAGTTATATGATAATTCTACGTTTACATTTTTGAGAAGCCACCCAAGTGCTTTTCATAGTGGCTATACCATTATACACTTCTACCAGCAAAGCACAAAGATTTCTATTTCTACACTTTATTGCCAACAATCTTATTTTTCATTTTCTTGATTAAAGCTATCCTAGTGGGTTAAGTTATTGGATCAAACACTGGTCTAGACATTAGTGTGAAGGTATTTTTTTAGATGTGATTAACATTTAAATCAGTAGACTATGAGTAGAACATAATTACTCTCCGAATGTGAATGGGACTCAAACAATTAGTTGAAGGATTGTGAGCAAGAACTAAGGTTTCTTGAAGAAAGAATTTGGCTTTGAGGCAGAACCGTAGAAATGCTGTCTCAGTTTGCAGCCTCTCTGGCCTGCCCTGTGAATTTTGGACTCAGACTCACAGCATCAACTCTCACTTGAATGTCCAACTTGCTGACTTGCCCCAAGGATTTCAAACCTACTGTTGCCATAATCATGTGAGCCAGTTGCAAAGATATACTTTTCCAGGTAGTTCTCTGGAGTCCTCTAACACAGTAGTGAAATATCAAAAGCTTTTTTCCTCAGATGAGAAAAAAAAAAGCAAGTCTCTTTGCTCTCATACCATTTCTCATTTCTATTCAACTTTTACTTTGGCTCTAAGAAGTCTAATAAGGAGTGTGTGTGTGTATGTATATATATATATATATATATATATATATATATATGAATAAAAGACATAAAAGTTGCAAAAGAAGGTGCAAAGCTTTTCTAATTCACAGACTTCACAATCATCTAATAGAGCGCTGTTATCTAATTGAAATATAATGAAAACCACATTAAAAGTTTAGTAATGACTTTTAATAAGTAAAATCAAACAGGTGAAACTAACTCAATACTATGTTTTATTTAATATATTCAAAACCTTATCTCAAAATATAAAGAATGAAAATATCAATGAGATATTTTACAAACGTTTTTTATACTGCCTTCAAAATTTAATGTGTATTTCACACTTACAACACATCTCATTTTACAGTAGTCCTATTTCAATTGTTTAATAGCCATATGTTGTTATAGGACTATGATATTGGATAACTTAGTATTTAAAAATTCTAACAAATTTGAAAACAATAACATAAGCTAATAATTAAATTAAGCATGCTCACTGCAGCCACAGTAGACATCTATTGCAAGCAAATGCATTAAATAAAGCAAGATTTCTCTCGAATTTTAACTTTGAGGATCCCAAATAGAGAGGATATATGTATTTAATTTTGTATTTTTTATAAGTTTGTCTTTTAAAAAAATATCTTTCATTACAGGCAGATAGAGTGACTGATTTACTAGCCTCCTCTGACTTTATGGACAACATGGCTATCAGATGAACTTATCACAAAAGTACTGAGTGAGAGAAGAATACTTTTAATAAAAGCAGTCTTATCTTAGTTTATTTCACTAATTACCCACCAATATACATATACCATTTAGAAAAATTTAAATCTATCCAATAAAACATTCTTTAAGATATAATTGAGATAGTATATCAAAACAATTAATAACTTTAGAGCAAGTAATAATTTTAGGTTTTAAAAAGGCATCTATATGTAGACTGTGAGTGTAAATACATTCTACATCTAAACCTGTTGGGGCATTAGGCAAGTGGAAGGAATTAAAAGTGATAAGGGTTAGCATTATAGCTTAATACTTGAGTATTGCATAGTCATTATATGTCTAATGTCTGATACATTTTACATTTGCCTAGATAAATGTTATTCACAAAACACTCTTATAGAATCAACTTATTTTGTGTTGTTTAAACAAGATAATTTTTTTCTTTTATAATTTCAGGCAAGAAGAAATTTAGATATGATATATTCAAGTTTTACCTAAAATAAAAGCAACTAAAATAATTTCGGAGAATTACCAATGCAGTTTTCTTAGATGTTCAAATCTATAATTATTAATTGATGTTCCAAAACAAGGGTTTCCAAGATCAAATTACACACACACACACGCACACACACACATGCTCACACAGAGTGAAAATGAGAGCAAATGAGAGAGAGAGAAAGAGAGAGAGAGAGACAACACACATCTCTTTAGTGGAACAGTTCTGAATGTTTAAAAAGCTAATGTGCATTATAAATCTCCAGGAGAGAATAAGTATGAATATTCAACAAGCTTATTTCATTAATTTTTTTTACCTGAATTTTTATGAAATTCCATAGGACCACTCTTTATCTGAACAAAAATTTGGAAAAACTGGCCTAAAATACTATCTTTACTCCTTTAAAGAACTGAGAATACATCATTTTCATTTTTCTCATGATTCTCTATGGATATAAAGCATAAATATAATACATATATAAAAAGAAGATTAAGATAGTAAATTTATGTAAATTTAAAACTATCTTAATCTTCTTCAAACAAAATACAGTGGCAATTTATGTGCATTATTTGCAAAATATACTAAAATAAATAAAAATATTGAGCAGAAAATGAGCTAGCCATTTTTAAACTAAAAATTTCAACATTTACATTATTTCTATAAACAGACCATACAACAAATATTTTCTTAGCATTTCCATCTAATGTTCTTTTCTTCTTGTTTATGTTGTATTTAGATTTTTCCATCTGGGCAGTTCAAAGGCCATTTTCATCAAGCTTTCAAGGAACTGTCAGTATGATTTTCAGCAAAGACTCTATATCATTAAAATGGATATTTATGTTTTTTACAGTTCATCTGATACATGAAGTTCAACAGAAGAAATGTTCAGACATAAAAAAAATGTAATTGCTTAATAAAATTTAAGTACTCAAGTATCTTCAGTAATGTCATCATGTTTTAATAACTAAATAAAAATTAGAACAAGCTTTTTTGATGTAACTTGGAAATTTTTTTTCCTCCATAGAACTAACCGAAATAGCACATGTAATTATAGTGATCATTTAGGAACAGAAAAAAACATTCACAAGTTCATAAAATGGTTTTAGACACATGGGGTTCCATCTGCTACCTGCTCTACTTTTAAAGTGCAAAACCCATATCATAGTAGAGTCAGGAAGCTGCATTCAGAGTCTGAAAATCCAACACTTCCAGCTCTGCAACAAGTAAATAGATCCCTCTATAGAATAGGAATCATTTGCCCTAACCACTTTCCTCCTTTACTCTCATAATAAAATCGTCTTTTTTTTTTTTTTGCCACAATTTAAAAAAATATACTTAAGTTTTAAGTTTTTTACCCTGTATGTATTCCCAGAGATTTTTGTAAATATACAAATTTATTACCTGAAATGTTCACTTAATATCTCATTTGTCACTACTCAGTGTTTCAGATTGCCTAGCACACTGAATCTCAAATTTTGGGTCTTAGGATCCCCTTTGCATTTGTAAAATTTATTAAGGACCCCAAGGGGCTTATGCTTTTATGGGTTATAGCCATCTATATTTAGTGTTGGAAATTCAAACTGATAAATTTTAAAATATGTATTAATTTTAATATAGCAATAATAAATCAATTACATATTAATATAAATTCCATATTCTTAATGAAAAAAACATTGTTTTGTATCTATTTCAGCATATTGATAGTGATGTTACAGGCTAGGAATGCCTGCGGCCTCACTTAGACCTGTATGATTAGTGGGAGACTCATAAACTCCCCAGCCAGAACCAGTGTTGTGACTGAACTAGCCCTTGTCATTCTTATTACCTCTGCCACAGCAACAGTAGTCAGGGAACTTCACAAAAACAAGATTTATTACTCACATATCCTGAAGGGTACCTTAGATGCCTGGCACCACACAGTGGGAGAGGGTGAGGGAGGGGAGAGAAAGAAGTGAGAGAGTGGGAGAGAGAGATCTGCTTTTAC
Organism: Eidolon dupreanum; assembly: GCA_028627145.1. Classification (NCBI taxonomy): domain Eukaryota; kingdom Metazoa; phylum Chordata; class Mammalia; order Chiroptera; family Pteropodidae; genus Eidolon; species Eidolon dupreanum. The sequence continues at coordinate 5,936,319 of CM053508.1, forward strand.
TGAGGTCAGAGGGGTGGGGGCCTAGGGTTTTGCAGGTTTATCTTTTGACTTGATGTAAACCCTGTATGTATTGTCCTGTGACTTCTAGTATCCCCCAGACCATTCCAGGGTCTACATCAAGTCAAAACTCTGGTCTACCAGTTAGCACCATCCCTGAAAAAACTCCCGTTTGAAATAGAATAGGGATGTAAATCCTGGAAGAACAGGGCCTGCACACAAGAACCTCAAGATGTCAATAGACCACTGGGGAGAATGGAGGTTATGGGAAGCTCCCAAACCAAACTTCACTAACTTAACAGGTTTTCCCTCCCCTAGATTTATCAAATATACTGTCAATTACTGAGATAAGAAGCATTCCTTAACTTTTTTTGTTTATGTTTATTTCTTGTATTAAAGTTAGTTACCACACTCAAATCATTGGGATACACTTTTAGTAGTCTATCCTATGGCGTGATGATATTGGCACAAGAAAACAACACTGACTGCTAAAGATTGCCATGATTTAATGACCTGTATTTCTTTCTCTTCCAGCCAATTATGTCCCCTTTCTGAAAACTACAACCAGAGTGCCATAAAGGTACTGAACCCAACCATGAGTAACTGTTTTTCTCTTAGTTGAAAACCATCCACTCTTATTACAGAGGGTATAAAAGTTGACAGAAAATAATAGCCCAGTTGCTAAGATGCAGAAATCATATACTTCAACATGTTTTATCAGTTTCCTCTATATTTACTTAACCAGTTCTTTAGATAAAAACATAAATTTATTTATATACTTTGTCAGGATATATAAAGAATAAAATATAGACGAAATCTGATTTTATATTTAAATACTGTTTTTTGTGCACACAACTGCCTTTTGTTCTATTGAAAGTAATTATTATAGACATGACTCCTGATTTCTGAAACACAAAATCTAAAAACCAGAATATTTTAATTACATATAAGAATATATGAGAGTCACATAAGTTCACAAATGTAAACAAAATTGTATAACATTGTGGCTCTAAAAAAGGAGTTAAATGTAATACTGTGAAATAAGTTTGAATCTTACATATACACAAACCATAGTCTTTTTCTTAAGAAAGGAAGATATTCCTGTGATATCAGAGTGAAAGAACAAAGAAAGAATAAAAGGAGACTATTTGAGTAGTTTTAGTTTAGGAATTCACATGCAACTTAGGTTGTCCTATTGACGTATAGAATTTAATACAAATAGGAAGCATTAGGTGACTTTCAAATAAAATGCTAAGAACATATAATCATTAAGATGTATAAAAGGAAAGGTTAGTGTATGGAGATGACTAGCTATTGAATCCAGTGAAAGTAATAGCGGCAATTGAAGGAATTGCTAAGGTTAAATATGCCATAAGTTTATTGCACAAGTTTACACAGTGGAAATAGAACTTAGGAGAGTACATAGAGCTTGTTCCCATATTTACAAAGATAACAGAATCAAACACTTTGCCTAAGGTTTTAATTGCTCTTCCAAGATAAACTCAGATAGCGTATTTGCTGGGAGGGTAAGATCTCCAGCATCCACCCAAATGCGATCAGGCTATGTAGTCTCTAAGGTTGTGAATACCAAAAAAAGAGACATTTTTTTTTCTTTTTCCATCTATTATATGACCCTGGTAAAGAAAATAAAACTTCAGAGAAAAGTACATACTTTTGGAAGAGAAAATATGGATTTACGGATTTCACCACCACCAAGGGAAGATATATAGTACACGTAGGTGGGTCATTGCAAAGCAGATTTCTGCAGAATCTGAGGGCTGTCATTAGCTGAATAACAGTCAGCCTATATATCTAGTAGGCTTACTGAACTCAAAGTTGCAGACCAGACTTATACGATGGCATAATAGAACATTTAATAAGGATATCAAATTGTGGATTTAGATTTAGAATATGAGGAAATTCTTCACTTTTTTGGTAAAAGTCTACTGTGAACTTACTAGAAGTTACACATCAAAACTAAAGGTAAAGCAAAAACAACAACGACAACAAAAAATAGTTGTAAAATACCAGACATTTAAGAAATAAATTTTATTGGTGTCTGACTTTAAATATCAATTTATACTGGTATAAGTTAACTCAGAAGTGTAATCATTTTTATTGCCCCTACATTTGTTAACACTACAGTTTGGGGATACACCATGTTTTGCTGTGAATTTTCAAAATTGAATATCCTTTTCCCTCCTAAGCTAGAAAATTAGAAAAAACTTCAGAAATAATACCACCATTTTATTGTTCCCGTTTGGTCTCCAGTCTTTTTTATTCATTCCCATATATTTCACATATGGCATTCCATATTTTTAGCAGCAACAGTGCAGGTAACATATATTAACAACAGGTGTTCATGAATAAAACCAAATAAAAAGGCAACAGTTCTTAGATTTTGCGGTAGAACAGTTCCCACTGTTGAGTTTTTCCAGCAGCTTTGTACTTTTCTCCCCACAGTAATTAAAGAGCACAAACCCATATAATCCAAATAACAATGGGAAATACTGCTGCCCATCAGGCTCTGGAGATAAGAATCACAGCTATGTACTCTTAGCAATTTATTCATTAACATATCTTTAATGACAATCATGTTATTTAATCCTCATATTTAATACTGTATCAATAGTCAGTGACTATCCCTATGTCTATACAAAATGAAACTGTCAAAATTCAAAAAACTACTAATATAAAATTGAGCTGATATATAAACTTGAGTCTTTTCATTGGCACTACTAAAAAAATTTATTCATCTTATTTCCTGACTAGGCTTGTGTTAATAGCTAAAAAATTCTATTGCAACTCATGAACACAAGATATTCCTCATGAAGAAGAGGTTCTGATTTTCAAGAGTTATAAATATACATAGTAAAAAAAAATTCCCAAATTTTCTTTCGCAAAATATCCACTTTGATGATCTGATTCTGTTTTTGCTATTTTTTAAAAGTGATATAAAATCTGTAGCACATGACTAACTCTTGATAATTCAATATATTGTTTTTAAACTGATTCGTGTGTGGGCCACGCATATCTAATAAAGCATTAAGCTCCTACAGGATATATGTTTTTCATCATTCCCCAAAGCCCTTAACTTACTGTTATATGCATAACAGTGCTTCAATAAAGCTTTGTTTCTACCAAATTAGTCAAAATTTAAAGTATAAACTGAAGAATAGCATGTTCACTGTAATTTATTAAAATGCTAAACAGTTTCATCACTTGGGTGAGATTAATAAATGACAGCATTTAGCAAAACACAGATTTATAAGAAAAGAAGCATTGATCTTGCTTGTTTTTCCTAAAAAAGAAAATCTATGACCAGTTTAGATCAGATCTAACCTTAAACTGAAGTTATAAGGAAGTATTGCTATCTTTGCACATTAAAATAACAAGTGGATTTTCATTAAATATAATGAAATCAGCAAATGTGAATAAAAACTCCTTGAGCTATACTGACTATATGACTTAAAAGTCTTAATAAGAAAATTTCAGGATCGTAAACAATATTAATTGAAAGTCTGCACACTACATATCTCAGAACTAAATGTTAAAGTGACTTAACTAAATAATTTAACATACCTCCAGCTAGAAATAATTCTCTCAAAAGCTTGTGAGAGAAAATGTATATCATATTTCCTTATTTTCATTTTAAATAATTACTATGTAGATTCCTTTGATTATTTTTCTTTATCTGAAATTATTTTCATATGGCAGTGACGCAAATTGATTCCCAACCCTGTTTTCAAGGGCTTTCCTTCCTTCCCAGACTTCCCCTTGTGTTTTGTGAGATCTTGCTTACACAATTAACACTTTCTCCTATGTTCCTCTTTTGGGGGAGGAAGGGGACAGTTTTATGACTTTATTAACAATCAGTGGTTAGTTTTCATTCACATTTATGTCTTCAGTTTTTTTTAAATGGTGACGTACATAAGTAAAAACATGTCGACCTTGTCTGGTGAATCTTCATCTTCCTTTCTAGACAACCACACACAGATACAATAGGAGACATCCCTTATTCCCTTGGCCCAGACAGCTTTCTTGAGCCTGGTGCAAGTGTGCACATCTGATGCCCCCACATCCTTTCCGGGTCTCTTTGAGTTTTCAAGGGTCAGGCTTCTTGAAGCCCATTCCATGTATGTGCTTGCGAATGATGGCATGATGGTATATTTTCTGGTCACCACCTCATTGATGGCCAAGGTCCTTCTTGCCACCTTCCTTGCAGGAGCCATTTTGCCAGGCCTATGTTGGAAAGGGCTTTGTTATACTCTTAAAGGTTTTAGTAAATCTGACTTTCACCCTTTGAAACTAACTGAAACCTGTCACTTTTTATGAAATCTCTTCATTCTCCATTAACTCATCATAATTAAGTGTGAAGAGTTAGCATTAGACCTTAATCCTCAAAGATGTTATTATAACATATTTTTATAAAAAAAACTATATATATATATAAATAAATATATATATAAAATATATATATAAATATATATATAAATATGTATATAAATATATATATATATATAACTCATTTTAAACTATTTTTCAAGATCCACTTAACTCTCCTAGTTTCTGTTGACTTTCAACTAACTAGCTAGCTACCCTACTTCATTGAAGAGTTGCCAATTGTCTCTAAGAATCTTAAGGTTGTTATTCCATTTTCTTTTCTCTGTTGTTTTGCTGAGAAGTCAGTTATCTTTCGTATCATTACACTCTTATGTATAATATGTCTTGTTTTCCTCTCTGCTTTCATTAAAAAATGTTTTCTATTTGGTTTTCCACAATTTGATGATAATTATGTCTAGATATGGCTTTATTTGTATTTATCCTGTTCATATTTTGCAAAACTTCTTCAGTCTGTATGTTAATGATTTCAAAAATCTGAGAGTATTTTGACCATTGTTTCTTCAAAAACTTTTAGCCCCCATTTTTGGCTCACTAAAATCAAGTCATTTAACTAAAATAAGGCTTCAAGAAATGACCAATAATTGTCTGTATGCTATATCAATTTAATGTTTTTTTTTCTTATTTTCTACATATTTGTATGATAACTGCTACTTTTTTTTCCCCCTGAAATCTCTTTCTACCTCTATGATTTGTGAAATACTAGTTTTTCCTGGTTCTCCTCCAATATTTCAAATCTATATTCTTCACTTCCACTATTAGATATTCTTTCTTAATATTAGCCCTAAATGACTGTGTTTTGTAGACGTCACACCTTTAGTCATCTTGACTTATTATATGCCTTTCC
>CM053508.1:5942063-5966541 GCA_028627145.1 Eidolon dupreanum
AAAAAAAAAAGGTGAAAATATATGTCAAAAGGTTATTGCGAAGATTTATGAGATATTTTTAAAGTATATGCATTTAGTAGATAATAAATGTTTTATTTTTTCTCTTTTCTCCTTACAATTACCAACAATTTGAAATGGCATGCATTTGAAATTTAATATTTAAAATTACATACAGTAATAGTATTAAAACACAACATATTGAAAACCTGCTGTGAAAGTAAGACTATATAATTAGTAGGGGAGCCTATTCTAAATCCCCTCGAAGAGTTAGGATCTGATTGGAATTACTAATACGCTAAACAAAATTACAAACTAACACTAACAAATTAAAATTCCAAAGTGGGGTAGGGAAACTAATTAATAATCAAATCATGTTCTTGTAGGTTAATGTTGACAAATAGGCTAATATATTGGCATGGTAGTCTCTCCTTCAGGAAGAGGCAAGGGAAGAGTATATTGATTAAGAATATTATGCACTGTTACATGTTTCCTATTCAACAATTTAGATGTGTTATAAGATTAAAAACATACTGGTCCTAAGAGCGTAGAGATTCTTCTCCACATGATTATTTTTTGTTGTAAATTTGTAGATTTTCAATACAGTGTAAACAATCCAACTTTGCATGCTTGGTCAATGCAAGTCTACTTCCTGAGAAATAGGGTTATCTATTTATATACAGTAATGAATTCAGATTTTTGAGACTGCAAGCCTAAGCCTCAAACTCTTTTATAGAATTCCATTGATCCTGGAATTATACAAAGGCCTAGTGATGGAAAGGAGGAGTAAGAGGGTGAGACAAATGGAAAAAGAAATTGTTCCCATATTCTGACATGTGATTGCTATGTTGAAAAATTACAACATGAGTTTGATGCTTTTTATAGAGAGAAAAAAAGTACTTTATTATACATGTTTAAACCACTTTTTAAAAGTCAGCTATTGTATTTTAAAACCTCAGTATTTAAAAGTTTTCGTGATAGCTGTTTTAAAGTCTGATTAATCACTAAAGTGCTAGCAAAATAACTACAGCTATGTACTTCTGCCTGTCAGAGGCAACCATTTTTCTCTTCTCTCAATTAGCTATGTAAGAGGTACTTTATGCTGAGCAAGCATTTGTAGCCTATGCATTGGCAGAATGGGCCAGAAATTTAAGTGTTATGATCCATTTTAAGAATAAAGGGTCTTGAATTTCTCTAAAAAAGAGGCACTTTAGACAAAAGCACAGGAAAGGGAGATATTGGGGAAGTCCAGAAAAACTATTAGAAAGGAATAATAATATAAAAAAGATTAATGAATGCTAGTACTCTAAAGAGGGCACTGGGGACAAGATGGTGGATAAGAATAGCACCAAGAATACGAGGAGGTTGAAAAAATGCCTGCGGGGGTGGAAGAAGCTCCAGTGATGACTGTCTATTACACAAATATATTTCTACAGACAAATCATGAACTATATATTTAAAACAATTGAAATTGAAAGTTTTCTTCAAGTCATCAAATATATGCATTAAATGGATACTACATATTGTAAACAGTGCTCATTTATGTTGATAGATAATGAATAAACATGATCTCAGTATTCTAGTTGTTCACAAGAGTGATAAAATTTATCTGGTTATAAGAATTGCAATACGCGATTATAAGGTATAATAAATATAATGACAGTGGCCAGGTCAGGATCCCAGGAGATCATGAAAGAGTATGGAGTACCTAACTTATGAGACAGTCAAGTAAAACTTTACAAAAACATTAAAATCATTGCTGAAATTTGAAAATAACTTAGTGTTCACAAAACATGTAAGGCAAGAAGGACAGATTACCTGGGAAAGTAATCTACCTGCAACATCTGCTATACCCTCAGGAGTTGATCCTGGTCCAAATGACCCAGTTGGTAATATCTCCCTGTTTAATCTGACCACCTCATGTGCATCCATCTTGATCTTGACACCTCAATCAAACAGTATAATCTTCCTTAATTAAGGCATATCATCTTTTACATTGTCTTAACTTTTTAACTTTTTAGACAATACTATCCTATGGTTTGGTTTTATGCCTTAGTAGAAATGTTTAGTACCTTCATAATAGACTAATTTTTGTAGAAATTACTCACCATCACAGAATCCCCAAAAGAGAAAATATATTTTAAAATAAACCTTACTATATGGATTGAAAATTATATTAAATAATTATATATGAGAAACAAACTTTTCCATACCCATTTACATTACTCTTGTTTTACAGAACCTACACTGATTTCTATCTTATCTAGTTTTAATTTCTAAATGATTGTAGCCACTAAAATTGGTTTAAAGAAAGGTCAGAAAATATTTCCACACAGTTATGAATTTAAGTCATGTGATAACCATCTTTCAGCAAAAAAACCCCACTATGGATCCGTGATGAGTCTGAATTATTTAAAAAATATATTAATTCCAATTTGCAAAGTGATAAAACCATATACATTTGGCCTATGATCTATTATCATTTTATATATATCATTTGGATTTTATTTACAAAATTGTGGTTAGATACATTTTCTGGAAATATGTAAAGTAAATTTTCACTTTCTCTTCTCTGGTCTTTCCATATATGTGTGTAATTTTTCTATATAGCCCTATAAATCTATAAGAAATGTAGACTTGATAAGTAGTTAATGTACATACAAACATCACCTTTAAATTTTAGGGAGCATAAATTATTTTTACAGCATTATAAGTATCTTTTAGGACAACTAGTACTCCTCTATTCATTTTAAGGGGAAAACAAAAGATGATATTTGAAATATAATTACTCTACTTGAATAAATCTATTGAAAAAACATTTTTTCCCAAACCAAGGAAAACAGTTTTTTGTTTTTTTTTTTTTTAGGTATTTCACTTCTTTGGAAGGATGATAAAATTTAAAAATAAAAGTTTTGTGTGTAGAATATATTTCTGAGTGCCCCCACCAGCCCCCTGCCCTCCTTCACTCCACAATGAATCCAAAATAGCAACTGAAAAAGACAGAGAAGCCAATAAGATCTATTAATAATAAAAAAAAAGCTATTATAATCAGGGTTAATGTATTTTCAGGGCTCATTTTGTGTCGCACAATTTTTTAAGGACTTTATATAAACACATATAAGCGTTTCACAGAAGAGCAAACAGAGGCATAGACAGTAAATTAACTTGGTGTTGTACAGTAGTCAACAGAAATCCTCTGGACTCAGGCAGTCCAACTTCAGACCCCAAGTTTTCAATTATTATGCTTTCCTACCTCTTAGGTATTATTAGATCTAGTTCTATGGAAGAAGTACATGAATAGCGCATGCTACTTTTTTTCTACAACTTCCAACCATGAACCGTAAAATATCTATGTTCAGAACATAACAGCAGCATTACTGTAGCAAGTGCCTTTGGCAGCAATATTGCATTCCATCTTGAAATGGTGTGAAAAGTTATTATGACCTAAACTGTTTGTGATATGGAGAAAGAATATATTATTTACATTGATAAATATGAAAATAAAAATGTTGTAGGTTAGCATAGGTGTTAAATACAGTTCTGACCCATGCTAAATAGTTCCTTTCTAATTACTGTAAATATTTATACATTTTATCTCTCTATTACTTTTGTCTTATCATTTTTCAAGCCCATACTCACTGAGCATTTGTCTGAATAATTACATCGAGGCAACTTTTACCACTTTTACAAAGAATCGTCATGTGTGTGATGGTGAATAAACACTATTGTGTTGTAGAAAGGTACATGGTTTGTAGAATATAATACTGTTCTATATTAACTAATTTATGACCTTGGGCAAATTACCTCATCTTTAGAAGCCTTAGTTTTTCATCAGTAAAAATAGGATTAACAACAATTATTTAAAATTTTTTTTCTCAAAAAGAGAAGATATTTAAAACCTATCAGTCACAGTTTAACCAATTAAAATATCAAAACCAAAATATATTTCTAAGAGCAATCCTACCATTTATCAATCAATAATCATGGACTTAAAGAATTTCAGGGCCCAAGGCATAAGTAAAACTAGTAATTATCTTCATCTTTATACAACGATAATCATTAGAATATTAAGTCAAAATCTTTTCTCTGATTTTCATCCATAGATCCAACTTCTGATGCCTGAGGCAAAAAAAAACAAATTAAATTGTGTGTCTAATGATGTCTAACTTGCCTTCACTGTTAACATTTCAAATAGAAATTTTAAGACTTCAATATCTAAATTTTATTTTAATGGCTATAATGTTTCATAATATGCAAAAATAATGAAAACCTACAATATATGTACTTTGCTCTATAAAAGCACATTGCACATATTGTCATTGATATTCACTTCAAAGGAGTATCACTGATGCCATTTTTGAGATCAAATCCCTCATTAATACATAGGTGAGAAAAGTGACTGTTGGAGAGGAATCCCGGTTATTTGATTGATCTGGGAATTGTCCCATTTCTTTCAGTACAGTGACAGTCAAATTGGAGCATATGCTATAGAAAAAAGCATGAATTTGCTAAAAGAATTTTGGCTTATCAACTAAAAAAAAGTTATGTTATCTTTTTAGAATGCGGAGATCTCTCTTGTAGAAATTGTAATTCTTTTTCCGCGCTTATGTTTTTTCATTCTTGATTACTGAGACAAAGCTGTTTTACCTGTTGCTACTGTTAAGATCTTTTATTAGTCAGGGCTCTTCTCGTTTTAGAAGTGAAGGATTCAACTGTACAGGTTTGAGTCAATAGAGCACTTTAAAGTTCCTATTAGGTCAAGTTCATCTGGATCTAGGGGCTTATATAAAGTCACCAGGGCTATAAGATGACTGTAATGAGGGTAGGTGACTTTTTTTTGTCCTCCTTGGTGTATTGCCATATTCCAATCATACAAGATATGAACTGGCACATCTTAGGTACTCAACAAATAATAGTTGAATAAATAAATGTGATTAATGTTTCCTTAGCAAACTTTGCTAATAAAATCTGATGTTCTCTTTATTGGAAAGATATTTTTATTTGGCAACAATTCGGTGTATTGTAGTTATTTCATGGTATAATGAAGATACTTTGTTAATCATACTTTTAAGTATTTTACATGGGTACCACTGGGAAGAGAACGCTCAGTGCTTCTACACACTGTATAAATTATACACAGAAGTAACTTAGGTAGGTGGTTGCAGGGAAACCAGATATGTTTGTAGTCAAAATTACTGATTCTTTTATTGAATCTTACAAACAGAGTTAGACTAGGAAGAAAATGGAAAGAACATCTGATACCCATTATTAGATACTTTTACAATTCTGGGAAATAGCAATTACGATTCATGTTTTCTGTTAGCATCCTGAAAGTGGTCCTGGCTGACACTGCAGCCGTGGGGAGACCTATTTTGGTCAAGTCTGTTGCTTTTTCCTTTCAAAGCCAACTGCATAATGCACCTGTGTAACTTCATTTCTTAATCAGATCTGCAGGATCACATTGAAAAAGTGGAACGCTGCTACAGATTCAGGTTTGCTTTAAGAAATATCCTAATTAATTTTCTTCTTTAAAAGAATAAAGTAGATGATAGTCATGTTTTTGTCTCTAAATTTAGTAAAACTAGGCAAAACCTTGAACAACATTATCTTCTGCCCTTGTATTGGATTTGGCACACATTTTTACTAATGAAATAATCTTTTTTAATAAAAAATAAACAAATAAACAGTATGCTTCAAATAATAGAATTTTACAGGAAATATATTTTTTAAGTTGTAAAGTTAAAACTTAAAAATTGTTAAGTTGCTGTTTCTTTAGAAATAAAACACAGGCGAGTTAAGGGTAGCCTCTAGACTAAATGATAGAGCAAAGTGTTTCTATTTTTTTGTTTATATTCTGTTTTTGTGTATCTCTTCCTCTATGTGTTATGCTTTTTTTATTCTATTACAATTGGCTGTTTCTGAATCGATAATTTGATGGTAAGCATTCACACACATTTGTTATTTTTGTATCAATATCACATTTTCTTTAACAGCATGACATTTTTTTTTTTTTTTTGTAATCCCACATCAATTGTGGAGGGTAAAGCAGAAAATGCAGAAGTACTGTGGGTAGTGGTGGGTTTTCAAGAATTGCACTGGTGTTCCTGAAATAACAATCATTTTCTAAAATTGTACAAAATTTAGAGGAGAGTTTCAGAAAAAAAATATTCATGACTACATATACCTTCATAGAGCCACATAGGTACACCTTCCTCTTAATCAGGAAATAACAGTAGTTTATAAACTTCTCACTAGCCTTGTGCAGATACATTTTTTTAATTATTAGGAAAACTCTTTAGGATTTTAGAAAGCTTAGGAAAACTTGAGTGGAAAAGAAAGAAACCTGAACAATTCAACTAAGATCACAACAGCTGAAAGAGGATTAAGATTGTTGTATACAAGGAACATATTATTTTAAATGAAAGAGAAGATTCTTACAATATACTCTAACTTCCTAAAGCTTTATGCTCCACACTGTTTATTACTCTCATCAGCATTTTATCCTCCTTTAGGATTAATGTAATTGACTCCATTCTTCTGCACGTGACCAACTCAACATGGTCATCCTTTCAATCTTCCACATGGTAATCTTTAGCACAAAGTAATGAATCTTCTTGAGTATAACTGTTGTAATTTCTAGTTTGTATGTATCTTAATTGTTACAGATGCCACATTTCCATATTATTATAGTTACAATTATTAACAACAATAATATCACAAGAAATAAAATTAAAATTTTGCAAATGGATTCAGCTGCAGAAAGTTGCTAAAATACTTTGTCATCGGAATGGACTCAATTAATTCTCTTTAATTTGTGTAAATATCCAGGTTTATTTATAGGTAAGAATGTGTTCATACTACACAAAACTCATATTTCAGCAAAAAGAAATCAGTGTATGTCATTATCAATATAAAGAAATTACTAGCAAATGTCCTTATAAAATATTTGTTTGCAGCATTTGTCATTAAGCACCCACTTTGTATGGAGGGTAAAAGCATCGTTTAAAGGAAAATGTTTAAAAATATAGAGCCAGTCTAATGACTAGTTTTAAATTAGTAAGTGAGCAAAGCTTTTTTTCGATTCTTTCTCTTTCTTTTTTTTTTCTTTTATTTCCTTCTGTTTTAGTCTCTTGACCAAAATATTCTCTTTTATGAGGAAATACTTGCTAAACCAAATGCTTAGTGACTATTTGAACAGTCCACAAGCAAGGTCCTGTGCAAATTTTTCTCCGGAAGACTGTCATTTAGATTGCTAGTTCAGTACATTTACTTCATCAGGTGATCATTTCACTGAGCCCATGAGTGGATGAGGAGGTTAAGGAAGAGGGAATAAGAAGAGTAGAGGAATGGAGAATGGTTAAAAAAGTTAGTGATTATATATAATATATAATATATAATATATAATATATAATATATAATGTATAATATATAATATATAATATATAGTGATTATATATATAATATATTATATATATATATAATAACTTCAGATAATAATTTCAAATCCCCTTGATTTTACAGACTTTTTAAAACATAAACAATGGACAAGACACTGAACTGGATATAAATATGGAGATGAGTCAGCTTTTGCACTTGAAAATAATTTATAAACTAGTAGGTAAAATATAGTTATCATATAAATAGGTATAATGTAAGGATTTATGTTACAAATGCCTTTAAATATACAAATCAAGTCCAGTTAAAAACCTTTAATTATTTTATTTGATCTCGTGTTCAAATAAGGATATTGACGTTAAGACACCAGAAATGACAATAAGAACTACACTTGCTCAGAGTTTGAGAGGAATTTTACCCAACATTAAAGTTAACCTTCACCCTATTTCAGCATTCACTTAAACATGAGGCTTAATTAAAGTCATATTATATCTTTGTAGATACTGGAGAATTTGGTCCCCATTATGAACAAAATATGAACCTTGTTTTAAAATATTTAAATTATTTTTTGGATGCCACACTTTATTTACTGGTATAAAAAGTTATCAAATACCAATATATTTTTACAGTGTAAATTAGCATCTTCTAATAAGGTTATTTTTTGTCAGATTATTTGCAATTCATACTGTAAATAAATGAATATATCTTTTAAAAAATATATGGGATTCCTTGAGACCAAACACAGTACATGGAGTTAAGAGAAGGAAGAGAAGGAGGAGGAAAGTTTAAGGAGGAGGAGGTGGAGAAATAGGGAGAGTATTTTTTCTATGTAAAGCATCCAATGACTTCTTTTCCTGACAACATATAAGATAGCATTACAGATGCAATTGTGTTTCATAGCTCTCTTTAGTGAGAGCTAGCCAAAGGCAACTGACTTGGGAAACAGTAAATGTCACAAAAGGTGATAATGTGGACATTGCAAGTCATGAAAGTTTCAAACAAAATAGCGCAGTGTCTAAATTTCAAACACAGTTTACATTTTTGACAGGTGAACAAATTACAAAATGATCAACATACAGAATTTTTCTTTTGTTGCTTGCTTTACAGACATAGAAACTATTTTGTCTATTTATACAAATTTATTATAAAATTTTGGAAAATAAAGGAAAGTACAATGAAGAAATCAAAGTCACACATAATCTCACTACCCAGATATAACTGCATATCAGTTCAGACTATTTCGGTTGCAAGTGATAGGAAAACGATCTGAATCAAATAAGTTCAGGAAAAAAAAATTATTTAAAAAAAATAGTGTGGTGTTTTTCAGAAACAAAATAAAAACCTTTAGGATGTCAGGAATACATGGAACCAGATACTCAGATACAACCAGGCTTCTCGCTCATTCTCATTTCTACACACGGCTTCAGGCTGTGTCTCTCCCTGTAACCGAACGACCTCTGCTCCTCTCATACAGGTGGCTGGACACACCTTATTTATTTATTTATGTTTTACTTTCAGCCACAGGAAAATGAATGATGTCATCAAATCCAACAATGCCCAGGAATGGGAATAGACTTAGATTTCAAATGCACACACTTGAAGAGTCTGTGTCCAAGTCAGTGTCACATGGTACTAATTTAATGATGCTGACAGTGACCCTGTGGTTGGAGAAAGAGAGCTTAGCCAAGGTGCTAGGGGAAGAAAATCTCCCGTGTCCACCACAAATGCTTTTAACAACTTGAAGTGCTATCTCTTATGTTATAAGAGGAAGTGATGTGATAATACAATGATGAAGACCTGTTTGTTGTTCCCCCCAAACTTTCCAGTACGTTAATGTTTTTTAATAAATTTATTTGGGTGACAATGGTTAATAAAATTATATAGGTTTCAAGGGCCAATACATTAATGTTTCGAAGAGATCAAGGGCAAAGTTTTTACCATCAAAGACTCAACAATATAAAGAGAACTTATAAAAGGAGTTGAAAATAACACAGAACTGCCTTTCATTCGTAGAAGTAGTGACTGCCTTAGAGGCTTAAAAATGCTGCTCTTGGTATCTTCCTAGTGAATTATCTTTGTTTAGATTAGTCATATTTGGTATACTGCTAGCAACTGAGAATGTCGATTGAGGTTGGGGAGCTGCTAAATGTGGCAAACTTTAGATGGTTTGCTATCGCTCAAGACCTTGAACAGCATATGAGTACCTGGGGGACAGGTCGTTGGACTTCTAGGAAGTTGCAGGGAGGTTAAAGGGGAAATGTGAAGTTACCGAAGAGAGACATTATCTGTTGCACATTTTTGTCTGAGATGACCCCAAGTTCATAAACCAAGCAGAAATATTTGAACAAGTTGAGCACAAGGGGCAGAAAAATCTGGGCAGTATCAGAAACAGATGGTGTTGTGACATGATTCCTCAACCGGGGTTATCACCTGAGTTCAGCAGACCACTGGGCAAATATCCAAATCCCAGGCAGATTAGGCTGTCCTTGATAATTAAGGCTAATTAAGTTGTCCTTTCGTGTAACTCCAATGCTGGAACATTTAATATATATTGTAGAGAAATATTTTTTTTTCTGAGAACTTTTATGTAATAAATATTTTTGATCACATAGTAGGTGAAAATATCAATATGTATCCTTAAGATTTGTTTTATCTATATCTTAGAGTACATCTGAATTGAAAAAAATTATAGAATTTCTTGATCTCCAAATATTATTAGAGATTTTAAATTCCAATATACATACATACACATTTAGATATTGACCATGATAAAATATTATCTTTCCTTATAATTTTTAGGGTTCAAGGTTATTTTTTAAAAGACTGTCAGAAATTTAGAACTTAGGAAATAAGCTACAGAGAATTATAAAGCCTTAAATTAAATGTAGTCTCATTTGCCCATAAAGAATATATACCATTTTTTTTAAATCACGTTCTTGTTTTATTTATTGCTGTGTTTTTTTCTTTATGTTTTTTGAAATTACTGTTGAAAGTCTGTATTCAGAGTAATGGGGTTGTAGCTGAACGCTTTTTTGCTTTTACACTCATAGATGTTAATGCTCCTATCTTTTATTCATAGAATAAATTTGTTAAGTTATTGTTTTTTATGTGAATTAAGTGCAGTTAAAAGATTTGCAGCTCTGAGTCCTATACACTATATTTCATCTTTCTGGGAAATAAAAAAAAATCATTAAAATATCTTTATGATCAGATGCATTTGAGATGATTTCCTCACTTTAGGAAGCACATGAATTTCTAGTTCATATATTTAGGGCATATAAAAAGTGGATTATAAGAACATAGTCTGGATGTGCAGCATTCTCACTGTAAGAAAGGAAAGCTATTTATTTCAAGTATTTGCTTATTTTCTTTTTTTTGGTCTGAAAAAAATAAAAATTGCTTGCATAACTTATTTAAATTATTTAGATAAATTATATTTCTCATTAAATATGGATTGATGTTTGCTGGCAGTCAAGGATTGTGCAAGAAATATTAATGTGTTTACTTTTAAAATAACTACATAACTACCTTCTTTATTTTTGTCTCTCATCTTTTCCTTTCTCTAAATAACTGTTTGACACAAGGAACATTGTAGTAACTCATAGAAAACCTTATAAAGACTCATGTATGGAGAATAATTAGACATGCACAGGCTATAGTTTCACACATACAGATATTCATTAATATAGCAAGCATATATTTATGAATTTTTGATAAATTAGTTTGCTTTGCAAAAAGATTAAATTTTATCAAACTTTTTATATATATATATACATATATACACATATATATTTTTATATATGTATATGTATATATACATATATATATATATATGTTTTTTTTTTTTTGGTAAAAGATTCAGATGTGTTTCAGCTTTCTCTTAGGTCTGCATTCATCAACTATCACTCAGCTGCTACTTATGCCAGCCTTACACTGAATCAAAATGTCTTTTGAAGTAATGCCTGGCTATTGTACTTGATGTTAGTTCAGCATAATTTATCAGGTGACACCTGCTACCTGTAGGGCACACAGTATCTGCTGTACATATTTTTAGGTGGTGCTCAGAAAACATGAAAGTGTACTTCTAAAGCTATTAATGAGCTTATGTTCACAAGAAAATCCTTATTACTACTATGATAAATAATTTCTTATAACAAAACTTTTGGCAGTGGCTACTTTCTGTTAACTAATTTATTTCTCAAAGATGACAAGAAAAATACTTTATCAATATTACATAGTTCTAGCACTTATGAATATTGAGTGAATGGACTATTTGTTAATGACTACAATAGTTTTAAAGGTTTTAAGAAGGGAGAGAATTGATTCAGTTGTTTTAAAAGCAAAATATAATTATTTTAGAAGGTGAAGATCTATAATAAGGATAATAGAATTAAATGCATATTGATAATCTCATTTTGTTGTTTATGACTGCTCTGATCTTCCTGAAGAAGACAGATGAAAAAAATTAGACCAGACTAAGAGCCTTCTTATTTAAATATTTTACAGTAACTAGACACATAGACATGAGTATGTGAATGCATGTGTGTGCGTGCACACACACACACACACACACACACACACAGTCACTGATCCTACAGTTTATATAGATCCTATAGAATGACAGTCTAAATCTACATACAAAATCCACTTTGTTCATGATGCCATTTTTATGTACTATTATTGGACAAAGTTTAAAGATGCTGTGAAATATCTTGTTCATTCTCCTCAAACTGAAGGATCAATAAAGATGAACTACTAGTTCACTGTCCATGTTCATGAATCTCTGTTTGTTTGTCATGTTTGTTTGTTGCTTTTTAGATTTATATCTTACATATAAGTGATATCATGTAGTTTTCAACTTTTTCTGTCTGGCTTATTTTACTTAGCATTATTTCAAGATCCATCCATGTTGTCACACAATGGCAGTATTTCATCTCTTTTTATAGCTGAATATTATTCCATTGTATATATGTACCATAGCTGCTTTATCCAATAATCTATTGTAGGGCATTTCAGTTCCTTTCATGCCCTGACCACCATGACATATGCTGCTATGAACATCAATGTGCGTATATCTTTTTGGATATATGTTTTCAAATCTTTGAGGTAAATATTCAGTAGAGGGATTGCTAGATCATATGGTAAATCAATGCTCAGGTTTTTCTTCAGATTGTATATATTTTTTTTCTTTTATCTTTTGGAGAATTTTCTTTTCTACTTTCCATTTGTGAATCTAGATAAAACTTTAGTAATAAATAATAACCTTTCTCCATAAGACCAGATTTTGCAAACATATGCAAAATATAAGTTTTACAAACACAAAGGCCAGATTTTCCTTCCTTATGTGGAGGAATGGTTTACATATGAGTTATATATTCTTCTTTGTTCTCATTTATAGTGAGCTATTACACAGGAAACAAGGATGTAATGCAATATTGAGTAGTACTTCTGTGATTATGATTAACACAGAATCATTTTCAAGATCAGCTGGCCGTGAAAATAATTCTTTCAAGTGAAGAACTGAAATTATTATCCAAATAATATATGCATAATCCACATGTCTTAGTTACATGTAAGTTTTTCCTGTACTCATTTGTTGTCTGAATTATTTGTAAGATTATAATTTTCTTATTTTACATGGACAGGATAAACCTAGTCATCTTTTCATCCAATATCATGAATTGTATTTTTCACTGAAACTTACATTCCTTTTTTCACAATATATTTTTTGGAAAACTATGCTTATGAAAATACAAAAGTAATAGTACTGTTAGGGACAAGGAGGGTAGACCAAATATTTGCCTGCTGTTTAGCAATGCTGTGCATGTCCCAGGCTTCTCCTGAGCAGAGGCTTCCAAATTTATATTATTACCAGAAATTTGTAGTCCAGTGATGTGGACAAATGGGCTAAATTGAAACCATTAAATTCATTCAGTTTGAGCTCAGAGCCAGATTAAAGCCAAAACTCTAAAGGTGAAAGTCAAATATATTAGATCAATATATCATGAAGCCTCATGCAAGATGGTTCTAAGCCATTAAAAATCTGTTAAAAATTGAAATATAAATAATTCACCAAACAAGAAAGTCTATAACATGTTCAATTTCAATATATTTATCATCTACACCCTCCAATAGATCCTATTGCATTTTACTCATATAAACTTTAGTAAGATTTTGTAAATTGCAAATGTTTTAGAATATAACAGTATGCTTAAGTTTTGCCCAGACTAAAATACTTTGGATTTGAATAATTACTTAAAATTAGTAAATCCTCTACTTGAGAGAACAATACTGTAGGAGTAAAATTTCTAATTACCAAAAGCTGCTTTCTGACTGAAAGGCCTGAAAAGGATTTCTGCCCTGTTGGTCCATTTCCTTTCTAAATACACATCTTGGTATCTCTGTTATAGTAGAAAAGAATAAAAGAAGAAAAGCTTAAATTAAGATTTGGATATTTCCCATATTGTTAAAAATAAATTCATAGCCATAAATGAAGAGTAAGTAATAAAATAGAAGAAAATACTAAATGAGTTGAAGGATTATGTAATCCAAAGGGGTTAGGAATTTTTATCATTTTTATCTAGTTGTGTATTCCATGCACATAGAACTGTCTCTAGAACATTGTAGAAAGTTAATAGGTATTTGCTGAATGAGAAAATAAAAATACTCTAATAATATAGCCAACAGATAAATAGATATGTTAGGTTCTTAAGTATTTTAATCAAATAACACTTGCAGTTTATTCCCATACATTTTTTTTATTCTCTGATCTCATTTTATCAGAGACTACCATCCAAACTATTATCAGAAACTACATCACAAATCATATTACAATAATTTGACTGAAATAATTGACACTTTTCACTTCTTAAAAAAGTAAGAGTATACCTATTACTTGAATTCTTGGTGCTACATATTTTTTTAAGTGGAAAAAAGCAGTATTAAGAGTGTCCACATTTTTATAAAGGATTTTCTCGTATCACTAGGACATTGACTTTTTTTTGGATATCTAAGTTAATTATTTAAATATGTTACAGGAGGCAAAGAAAGTAACAAAATAAAATGTATAAATTATTCTTGTTCTAAATCTCAAACCTGAATCTGATCATATATATACATATATTCAGCTAGTATTTTTTAAGAGAGTATAAAATAGAAGTATAAGAACAGTATGGGGATATCTTAAAATCCAAGACTAGAATATATTGTGAGAAAGTGACTCACGTTCATCAACAAACACATTGTGATAAATAGAAGAAAGAGAGATAGAAGGAGAACTTATACATTTAGAGACATATCAGCTGATCTTAATGGGGTTGAGGATGAAATTTAATGTGTTAAAATTGTCAATGTATGTTTCCTGTGTACTAAAACCTCTTAAAAACTGAACAGTAGGGTCTGAAACTACTAAAGGTAGTTTGGAATTTATCATCCTTGAAATATCTTACTAATTTAAAATATTTATGTTTTTACTCTTAAAGATCTTCAAATATACTGGCATTTAGGTATTGTAGGCTATATGGTAATATGGATCTCGAGGGTCTTTGTAGTTTATGGTTCAGGTTTAAAAAAGATATAAGTGATATTCTCTCAGAAGAAATCCAAAATTTTATCAATATTTCACTTATTTAGGCAAACAAATAAAAATGTATATTTCAAGTACAGGCTGAATTTAAATCTAACTGACTTTAAATAAAAACTTTAACATAATTTTGCTAACAAGTAAATATTATTTTTTTTTTCTTTTCACATTGCAACCATGGAAAATTATTATATCTCATGAATGAAAAACAATTGACAGGTAGGGTGCCCTTGTTAGATATAAACTACAATGAATCAGATGTCATCTGTCATATTCATCAAAACATTATGTCACTTTGATGATGTTTGATTTATTTATTTTTCCTGTAAGATGAACTGCTAGATAAGAATCAATTTTCATTTAATATGTAAAATGAGTAAAAGGAGAACATACTACATAATTTATTAATGATACTCATTTTCATTATATTTAAACTTTAGTTTCTATTTTCCTTTAACATTGTAATAATAATAATTATTTTATTTCTCTGATTAAAATAGCCCTGTTTGATAAAATACTTAATAGAAAATTATGACTTTAAAAAATTAAATAGTAACTCAATTACTATATTGCTCAAGGATTATAAATACCAATTTAAGTTGAGATTTACTTGTAAACATGAACATAATACTTAATATGCATTCTACAGTGCTTCGAAGGCACATTAGCATACATTTCTAGAGTTAAAAGTAACTACAGTAATATATTGAATAGAAACAAAGACTAGCACATTTGAAATTCAGCATCTTAAACTTTCAAACTCACCTACAATTACAGAGTCTACCTGATTCTCAATTTGCCAGAATTGATGGAATTTGGGATATGTTTTTTAGTATTGTAACTTTGATTTCCTTTTGGTCTTTGGTATTTTGCAAGCTGATCATTGCACAGCAAAGTAATTAAATTAAAATAATGCACATTTAAAGTCTGAGGAGTTTGCGGATTGCAAATATGAGTACAAAAATTATGTAGAAGAAATCCAAGGCCACTTGAAGATTCTAACTAGGCTTTTGTTGTGCTTTTTAACTTTATTTCTAAGTTATCTTGAATTACATTCATTTTGCATTTTTTAAATTGCTATGTCAAAAATTAGTATAGAAAATAAAATATTTGTTGTTACTATTAGAACATAAAATTTCAAACCATGTCAATTTTAAAAGAAAATGTACTTAATTATGATAGAGATATACTGAACACTAACAAAAGGAGTGCACTGATAATTAGAATAGAAAATATATTTATTAATAACTAGTACTTTCTTCAGATTTATCAACATAATCAGTCATAATAATTAAAATCCTGATTTGAAAGGTTTTTAAAAAGCTTTTTTTGAAGGATTTCCACAGAATTATAGATACTTGAAATAGAAAAGACCATGAAATTCATCTAGAGTGCTGTCAAATAGAAATGTAATATGAATCACAAAGGTTATTCACATATGTCATTTAATATTTTCTATAGCTACATATAAAAGGTAAAGAGAATTTGTGTGATCAATTTTAATAATATACTTTATTGAACCCAATGTATTCAAAATATTTTTATTTCAACCTATAATTTTAATTTATATCAAGTATTAATGAGATATTTTTTCCTAAGTTTTTGAAAATTATCATGTGTTTTACATTTATAGGACATCTCGATTTGGAATACACATCTCAATCTCAAGCACTCATGTATGCCATGTTCGATGGCATAGATCTTCAGCACTCCACTATCTTGATCTTCATGTATGAGAATATTTATTTTGAAGGGAGTTGATGTGGAAGAAGGCTATAAATGTGTTGTATTTAGATAGGTACTGGCCTCCACAAAGGCAACAGAGTTGCTGCATGCAAGGTGAAACCCTGGAGCCTCCAGCAGCTGAGTCCCAAGTCTCCTGTTAACTAGTACGACCTTGGCATGCTATTGTTCCTCCTACTTGCTCAGTTTCATCAACAGTAAAGTGTGAATATTTCTAATAATGGCACATAGTAGTTATTCTGTGTTTGTAAAGTTCTTAGCACAGGTTCTGGTACATTAGGAGAATTATTGTAAGTATTCCTGTTTTACTTAACTTGCTCTCTTCACGTAATTCATTTAATGCCTATAATTCACTTTCTACTGTTACAAATCAGTTTGGAATAATTGTTGATTTTAGAATGTATTTCAGCATAGTAAGAGTTGGATCAGTATGTTATTGTTAAGTACAATGTGTGCATGTTCTTTTGAACATATTTGTAAGGCTAAGTAACTCATCTTCTCAGAACTGGCTATTAAAATATGTAACAACCTGTTAAAATTTTAGGTATTTCTCTAGTTACACTATTTTTCCTAGTATCAAATTAGCCAGTTCTTTTTTTTTTTTTTCATAGAATTTAATTCAACTTTCTGGATATTTTCATGTAACTCTTTAGTTAACACTGGACCAAGCTCGTTATCCTTGTTTTTTTTTTTTTTTTTTTTAAATCTCCACTTGTAATGCCACTTGCTCCTCTTAGTCATTTTGAGCTTTTTCTCTGAACTCCTTCCAATCTGTCTACATTTCTCTGCTACTGAGGCAACCCAAACTGAATGACACTTTGATGCAGTTCATCAGAATTACATAAGGAGTGCTATCACCTAAGTATCCCAGGATGACATATTTCTTTGCATACAGATCAAAGTAACAGTGAACTTTTATGCATGTTATTGAAGCATCAGCCATATCTTTTCAGTAGATGACTAAGGTACTCTTAGAAGGGAAGTGTCAAAATTAATAAGACTCAGAGGTTCTGAAAAAAATTGAATATGCTGAAATACATAATATAAAGCTATTTTATTGATTACACTAGTAATTGTACTCATCGAGTTCAAGCTAAATAATATTTCATACTTATAATTCAGACTTTAGGTAATAGTTAACATATTCTCTACTTAACTAATTTCTTTTATCAAGGTTATACTTGTAGAAGGAGATTTACTTTTTTTCAACAAAAATAAACATGCAAGCTAGTCATCTAAGTACAATTTTTAGGGACTACATCAGGTACAGGACGATTCTTTACTAATTTTAGTTTAAAAGTTTTCACTATATTCCAAACTAAAATGTATTTCTAATGTGCTAAAATGGAGGTTATTATTATTTCTTGTAGAAAAAAAGAAATTAGTAAACCATTGCTATTAAAATACTACTATTGGATGAAGGGTTAAAGAAGTACAAATTGATAGTAGTTGGTAGTTTGGCATGGGAAGCATGGCAGCGAGAATGCAGTTAGCATTAATATGATGGTTAAGTGGAGGGCTGGGGAAGGAGGGAGCAATTGGGGGGATCGTTCTATAAAAATTATAGATGTATAACCAATGTACTGCATACTTGAAACTAACTTAAATAAATAAATTTATAAAAAAAATACTACTATTATAAAGGAGGGCCATCAGATTTTTTTATTCTTATATATTTTCTCTGAACATAAGAGTAATGATGACTTCTTATTTTTAAGATTATTAGTAAACATTTTGTATTTCCCCACAGTGGGTGTATGCTAGTCTTTTTTTTTTAAATTCTATTTAAAACTAATACATGGGACTATAGATGGTTATAGTTCTATATTTTCAGAGAAGATGGTTTCCTAAGTGAACATACTGAGTAGATAATTTTGCCATTTGTCTTTATTTCCTTTAAACATTTTTAAATGATTTTTCCTTAATATTTTATACTTCTTTATCTAATATGATGAAATAAATGTATATACTTTTTTTCTCGAGTAGTCATGCTAATTTTCCAAAAATATATTGGAGCATATAGTTAATCTTAATATATAATCCCACAAAGAAATGTTTTTGGAAAATATTTCCTCAAAGTGGTATATTCTATTGTATTGATGGTAGCTCTTTTTCTTTTTCTTTCTTTTTTCTTTAACAAATATGTTTTTAGAGAACTATATTATAGGCACAGTTTCATACCAACATTGTACAGTCTTAGAGGCAACTATGGATTCCAATCAAATTAAGTAAAATATAATTTAAATTGAAAATTACACTGATGAATTTATAGCACATCTATGGTATTTTTTTCTTTGATCTGATTACTGAATGATTTGTTTCTTACAATAGCCTTCTGGGTCTGGTCTGAGAGTTCAATAATTTGTGAAGAGGGGCTGTCTCTTAACCAAAAAATGTCTCTTCATTGAATTTACTTGATGTTTTCTTCTGCCACCTACGTGGGTTTAACCATAAAGGTGAAATATTCACAAGCAAGACTTGACTGCTTGATGCCATTTAATCAAAACCTATGTACTCTTAATTAAGGTTTAACATGTGATAACTGAGCTTTATTTCATGCCTACATTTACCCTTCAAATGTTAAGCCCATTGAGGAAAACAGCAATGTTTTATTCATCTTTGTACATTTAATGCATAGTATAAAGTCCTTCTATCAGTATTTGCTTGATAGTTCAAGAATTAAAAAAAAAATTAGTGATCCATGGAATTTAGAAATATGAGCATTACTCTCGAGTCAAAATAAGTGCTTTTAAAAGTGGGCTAACTATCTAAGAAGTTAGTTATTGTTTCAGAACAAATATCATAGTTGTTTTCTAGTGAAAATCTGTCTAGAAATTAATTTACAGTGAATTATGTTGTTGTCATTTTATACTACTGTAGTAATTTGGAGAATTTGAAAATAAATGGCACTACAGAAAGCTATTATTCCTTCCTTCTTTGTAGATAGAAAGCTACCACTAGTACTTTTTGCTGATTAGATGTTCGTTTGCTTCAGGAGGAAATAAATTACAATTTTTATTTATCCCTGAAACTAGCTGGAACAGCTCTTTCTTTATTAACCGCATGGTCAGACAAAATATAAAAGAATATTTTGATTCAGGTATATTTAGCATTGCTCACATTGTGTGGTAATGAAAGAATTTTGTGATTATGTTTGAAATAGTAACTCAAAGCAAAAATAACTTTAAAAATACAGCATTTACAAATTATCAACCAGGGCTGTTAGGAAGTCTATGTATTCACAGACTGCCCTCAATACACACTACGTGGCTTTGCCCTTATAGAGATATCCACAGAGTTTCTTCATGAACTCCTCACATCCATTTTTCCTTGCAAGGAAATGAACTTCATTGTTATTGAAAAACTTACTGCTGTTTTTCTGTGGAAATTTAACATCTCATGTTCTTTGAAGTTAATATTGGGTAGCACTTCTGAGTATGAGGAGGACATAGGAAAACTTGTATTATCAAAAGTCAGTATTAAAAAAAATTAAAAATGTATTTTGAACTGAATGGTTTTTACACACATATACAAGTACACGCATACATAAACATTAATACACTTATGATACGCTGCTGACAAACAGATGATGTTAGTGCTGTTATAGGTAATTCAAACCCTAGTAAATTATCCACCACTACCTTTAGGCCCTGGCACCCTAAAAAACAAAATGTGATTAGCTACCACTGTTCTTTGAACACATAACCACCATACCTACAATGATTACCTTTCTATGTACCTTTCTTGCTCAAGCAGTTTATGGTTTTCAATTATTGATCTTAAATGAGTAAAAATATGCCCTATTAATAGGACATTTGCATTTTTGGTTCTACTTTATTCTATGTTTCTTAACCATTTGGTTATAATATTTATAATAATTTTAGTATCATGACATTATAATCTCAGGCAGATAAAATGCATTTTTCCTCTAAATCCACTCCCTGCATCCTTTTATAATAAATTGTGATTGGTAACTTGGCTAAAACTTCCACTTATTCTGATGTTTCTCAAAATGGTCTTTAAATCTGAAATATCTTGCAACTTACCTTTCTCTATAAACACATTTCTGTTATCTCATAAGGCTATCATGAAGTTTAATTGATAATGAATATAATACCTAGTGCACTTCATGACATTAGTAAATACTAGCTACTGTTACTGTTGTTATTATTAATTATCAGCAGTAAATCTCTAACCCTCTTATCTCTAAATATGTTAAATAATTTTAAACCAGTTGTTGCGTTCTTTTGTCTTCTTCACTTCAAAACTTGTAGTGCATTTTCACAGAAGTAAAACTTAAATAGTAGTAACTTTTATTATACTAACATTATCTATAACCCTGCA
The DNA here is from genome assembly GCA_028627145.1 of Eidolon dupreanum. Lineage (NCBI taxonomy): Eukaryota > Metazoa > Chordata > Mammalia > Chiroptera > Pteropodidae > Eidolon > Eidolon dupreanum. The sequence continues at coordinate 5,963,125 of CM053508.1, forward strand.
GCTTAATTGTGCATAAAAGAAGAGTTCAGGCAGACCAGTTCTTGTACAGAAACACATAATTAATATCTTCAAGAAAATTAGAATTGCTTAAATGGCAAAGTCCACATAGTTAAGGTACAACTTTTTAACCAGTTCAGAGAATTAAGACACCTTATAAACATGTAGGCATCGTATAACCTATTTATGATACAGTTCTATGAAAATCAAAGGTGAAAAAAATCTGATTTCTTGACAATAATCTCTGAACATCTCTAATACATCTGGTTTTCAAAAGAACTTTCATTTAATTGAACCCCTCTTTTAGGTGCAGGTATTTTGAGTTAAATGTTGAACTTCTGAATAGAAAATGACTTTAAAGCAAAATGTCTGAACCATCTTCTTAAAAGACTGATTACAATTGTGATTTGATATTTGTACATTGTGGCAACAGAAGCCTAAAGGCATATAATTACTTAAATTCTATGTATTATTGGACAGCACACCGTCACGCTGTTAGAAGTGATATATTCCTAGTATGATAATTAAGGGATTTCAATTTTATAAGATACAACAGTTGCATTACTGACACATTCCATTAAAATCTGTCAATTTTAAGTGTGTCGGATTCGAGAATTTTGTCTTGTTCCTAATGGATACAGTATTTATGATGCCTTATAATTAAAATATTGCTTTTGGCAATATTTGTCAAAGGGAGAGAGTGGATGGGCAGAACTGAAATAAAAGTTAATAGGAAGGCACCTAATACAGTTGTTAAAATAAGTAGATAATAAAAATAGTTTTCATTTTATATGGTTTTATAATGTTTAATGTTCTTTCAAAAATTTAGTCAATTATTTTTACAACAAATCATCGTAGAACAACTATATTTGTTAGGCATGGGGTCATTCAAATGAACACGATAAGCTCTCTTTTTTCAAAAAAATGCTATGAACAGATTGAGACTACAGATAAACATGTGATTTTAATATATTTCCTAATGCAGTATCTAACACATAAGGAATAATGAATGCTTCTATGTTAATGAATGAGTGAATAATAATGCCACTGAATAAAGTACTATTCTTGATCTACAACTGTTACTACCAGTACAACTATTACTAATAAAGTTATCTTATAAGGCTGACACTGGCATTAATGAAGGATTAATAGCTACAGGGTGTTGTGTTGCTTCATTTATTTTCTATAGCAGCCCTATAAGGTAGAGACGAGACCAGTTACATAATTTTCAAGACTCAATGCAATATAAAAATGTGAGTCCCTTTATCCAAAAACTCGTAATAATTTCAGGATGGCAAAAGCTGAACATTAAATCAAGATCTTCTAGGGCAGGGCCCTGTGTAGCTGCTTAAGTCACATGCACATAAAGCCATAGGAGCTATAATTACCTCCATTTTACAGCTCAGCAAATATACATTTATTAAGAATACTTGCTCACATATTTTTTAAATTTCAGAGACCATTGCTTTATGAGATGTTTCGGTTTTAGAATATAGAATAATTTAAAATGGGCAAGATGGACTTCAAAGACCAGTTCAGAGGCATTTACATTCATCCGGGTTGGTGATTATCTAATTAGTTCTTATAAGAACTTGGATTTAGAAGGTCAATATCTGAGCTCTAGTGTATTGCTTTTCAACAATGAAGTTATAAAACCTCATACCTACTTCTCAATGCCATTCCAGAACTTTTGATTTACAGCATACTAAGCCTGAGAATTTTAGTTGCCTTGATCTGTCTGGGGAGAGTTATCACAGAAAGCATCAAAAAATGTTCTCAGTAGTATAGTGTTTGAATACTGCTCAGAGATTGAAATCTACCATTATCATCTGGCTTTTGATATTGAGACTTCATCTTGAGATGACTTTTACGTGTCAGCTAGTTAGTTCAATCATGTCTCTTATCTAGGACACCGGTCAAATTGAAAGCCTCCTAAGTGTCTGCATCCATACCATCATTGTCATACTGCTTTGTGTTACGTTTTCCCACTCGAGGTCATTTCTCTCATTGCCGATCTCCTTCATAACACGTTATATTTTGTTATCTTGAAACTTTCTTCCATTTAAAATACATCACCTAGATTTTTGTTTAAACATGGAGGAATAGGTCAATTTCCTACGTACAAGCAAAACAAACAAACGAAATTACTAAAATGACTGAACTAGATTTAAAAATAGTATAAATTCACAAAGATGAAGGAGAGAAAAAACTATTGAAGGTAAGAAATGTTAAACCATAAAAGTTAATACATTATGAAAAGAAGAAAACTGATGTAATGGAGCAAATTAAACTGAAACTCGGGTGTTGGCAGGGAGGATGCCCACGAAGACAGATCTGTCCATCACTCAGAACCTGCACATGTGCACAGGATGGAGACACAAAGAACTTCAGTGTGTAGGAATGAGGAGGGGTGCTGAAAAGGAAAGGATCTGTTGAAAACCAACTCTACCTCAGTCCATCATGTAGAAAGGAGACTTTTATGCTCTTGAGACATTAAATCTGAGAGACTGTGTCGAGGCCCTCAGAATCCAGAGAAAGTATCATAGGGTGAGTGCATTACGAGTGGAGATATTAAGTCAAATTCTATATATTAAAGATGTGGGCAGACTGTTGCAACATATTCAGCTCCCAGGACACTAGCATATGTAGGCTTATATCCTCAAGGAGAAGAACACTGGTCTCTTCTCTACAGACTGTGACAAGCCAAGAGGAAGATTGATAAGCACTGATATTTGGAGGCTTCCACCCAGTCCTTTTACACTGCATCTTATTCACTCACAATGCCCACGCAGGCTCACAGAGCTTCCAAGTAGCTTACACAATGCCTCATAGTATATTATGAAAGTACAACCAAGAATTGTGTCACATCTGAGGAACTCTATGTCCAACAAAATGAACATGAAAGAAACAGAGATAATACAGAGAACCTAAGAGATCTCTGTTTAATTATAAAAACAAGAGTAATGATAAAGAAACCATCAAGAATGAGAAAGTATGTTTTCAAAATTAGTTAGCTGAAATGTAAGTTGTATAAATATAAATAGTGGAAGAGACATTTTGGGACATCTCTGAAAAATAAAAATGAAAATGATGACGAGATAAAAATAATAAAGAGGTTATAAGAAAAGTTGAGTGTTGATACTGGGAATCTAAAAATCCACTAATACGAGTTCCAGGGAAATTGAGAGCCTACTGCAGAAGAAATTATAAGAGAAATGATTTCAAAAAATTTCATAGAATTGAGGGACATGGAGTGGCTAGTTCAAAGAATGCACTGAGTACCTAAACAAAGAATTTCAAAATTATTTATATTTAGATATAATTGCTACACAATTTTGAAACATCTGAGAAAAAATAATGATCTCTAAGGCTGAGACAGATGGTGAGGGCAGAAGGAGAGGGAGATGGAGAGAGGGAAAG
>CM053508.1:5967041-6133541 GCA_028627145.1 Eidolon dupreanum
CTACAAGACTCACCACTCCCCCTACTTCAAGTAAAATTGATTGCTCCATCCACTTCCTTATACAAACTGATATCCTACCACTTAAGAAATTGTATTTCACTTCTGTGTTTACATCATTCTCTCTCCTTAAAGAACTATTGCCTCCTTTAGGGAAAAGAAAGCTTTAAGATACAAATACTTCTAGCATATAAAGATGCTATACACAATGAGTCTAGAATTATATCACTTGGGGGTCAAAACCTGGCTCTACAACTTATTTTCTGTATGTAAAATTCAAAGAAGTCATACAAATCTCAGAATCTCAGTTCCCCTATCTGTAATTTAATATTTGAGTAAAATTAATAGTGCCTATTTAATAAATTATTATGAGGGTGAAATGAATTAATAAACATAAAGCACTTAGAATAGTCCCTGGCACATTGTAAGTGCTATAGAATTAGCAGTTAAAATTGTTAGTGCATCACCTAGCACAGAATAATGCCACATTTTCTGAGTAAATGAATCATCCATGTGTATTGACTTAGGAGTTTTAAATTATGAAGAGATTTATGCGAGAGGGACACAGAAGCAGGAGACATTATAATACAGAAGCAGAGAATATAGTTGGAATGAAAATGCTGGCACCTAATGTGATATTTTATATGAGTCTCAAATCCATGGAACACACAAATGAATCCATGGAACACACAAATGAGACCATTCAGAAGTATAATTCACTGAGGATAATTGAGAATGATAAGGGATGGTTTATGGAGGAGGCGTAGTTCAAGCTGGATGTTACAGGATGCACGCAGAAGATGCCAGAGAAAAAGTAGTGGAGGTGTTTTAGAAATGACAGTGAGGTCTATTTTTGAGACATCGAAAGTAGCTTGACTAGAACAGAGCTTTAAGTCTGAGATGCAGATTCAGTAAAAATAGACTTAACAAGCTTTTATTGCATCTGAACAATGTTCCAGTCACAGTGCTAGGTGTTTTTCTGCTGGCTTTAAGAAAAAATCTGGATAGAGGAAGACTACAGAAAAAAAGAAGTTCTAAAGAAAACTACAGAATATAGGTTTAATCCAGATAAGGAATTTCATGACGAACATGATGTATAAGATTATGATGTGCTAATGCACAGGAGCATTTGAGGGAAGAATGGTCTAGAATCAAGGACAGCTAAGACAGAATATTTCTAATAAAATGTATGAGAACCCACAGCATACCAGGTACATTTGTTCCAGAACATTACTTTCCCCATGTAGACAAGTTCCTGAAATACAGCTGGGTTAAAATATCTTTTCAAAGCATACTGTGAAATACCTGGAAAAAAATATTTAGCAACACATTTACATTCATACTTTTAATTGACATGCTATGACATTATTTACTTTGAGATTATGAAGAGATGGAAAACCTCTCTTTCCCAGGTTGCTGAATCTCTGAAGGTTTATCTACGTTGATTAGGTAGTTTGAATTGAATAAATGTGTGGGAGGATTTTCTATTTGAGCTTCCTTACTAGCAAAGTATTTTTTGTTATAATTCATGCTTCGACACTTTGTTTTAATAATTGCCTTTATATCGAAGCACATCATTTTCTGGAGGCATTCTCTTTGCAGTTTCCCCAAAGACTCTGTATTAGTTAAAAATATATATATATATATATATATATATATATATATATATATATATTTCTCAAACAAGAGATTACACAGACTGATGCCAATAAGATGGCAGAATAGGACCCTCCTTCCACCCACGAAGACCCTGATTCACCAATATATGCACCAATACTCTGTGAAATCCATTAACCAGTTAGGAGACTCCTACACTCAGCCAAGTACAAAACCAGCTGATTCACAGCCCATCGAGAACAGTTTGACCTCTTGTCACCATTGCCCGTCCCTCCAGTGCAGTGTCACATGATCAGAAGAAAACTCGCAGTTCTCAGCTTCTCCCTAGGGAGAGAAAAAGAAGACTGGACTGTACATCCAGCATACTGACTTTTATTGAGAGTTGCTTAAGGGATTGGATTCTGCCAGGCCTGTCTCAGAATACAGGCAGAACCTAGCAAACTCCAGATGCCTGAGGACCCCTCAGAAGGAAAAGATCAGGGCAGTATGGTGCTTCTGCAAAGGGCCCATGGTACAAGAGATAGCTCACTGGCCTTCCCTCAAGAGGGAAAGAGAAGAGTGGACTGTACATTCAACAATCTAGCTTTTCAGGGGGCTGAGAAATCCTTTTCTGCATAACCCAACATGGCTCCCAAAAGGGACCTGCATGCTCTGAGTGCCTAGGGATCTCTAAGAACAGAAAAAAGTAAGAGAACCATGTTACTGCCTCAGAGGACCAGTGGTACAGCAGACACCAGAAGAAACAAGACATTATGAGCTCCCATGAAAAAAGACACTGGCAAATCTCTCTAATTAGGAATCTGCAAATAGAAAGAAAACATAGCTACAGAAAATGTTTGAGAGTCCCCCTGAATCTTTACCTGGGCTGAAAGGTAAAGGTCTTTTCTTGTAAGAAGCTGATAAAAATTAGGAAAACTGCTTGTTGTTTCAACTATGTGAATACCAACACCAAGTTACAAGAAACACACACACACACAAGAGAGAAATGTCCCAATCAAAGAAATAAATGATATTCCAGAAACAGACGCTAAAGTAAAGATATATGAATTACCCAACAAAGATTTTTTAAAGAGTGGGAAACATGCTCAATGAGTCCTAGAAAATGATACATGAACAACATAATGTTTTCAAAAAAGAGAGAAAATACAAAAAAGAATCAAACAAATTTAAAGCTGAAAAATAAATAAAATCGAAAAAATTCACTGGTTTAATAGCAAACTTGGGCAATCAGAACAAAGATTTGCAAATTCAACAAAAGGGCATATGAAATTATCCAGTCGGTTTAGCAAAAAGAAAAAGAAAAAAAAATGAGGAAAGAGCAAAGGCCTAACAGAAAAGATACCAATATATAAGCTATGGAAGTCCCAGAAGGTGAAAAGAGAGAGAAAGAGAAAGTTTATTTGAAGAAATCATGCCTGAAATTTTCCCAAATCTAAGGAAGGAAATGGACATCCTGATTGAAGAAACCCAATAACCCAAACTATGTTGAATCAAAAGAGATCTAGACTGTGTAAATTACTTTCAATTTTAGAATAGAAGTTAAAAGACAAAGATATTCAGAATAATTAAAATGACAAATATTTGTTAATGAATTCACAATATAAAAAGATATAAATTGTGACATCAATAACATAAGGGGAGGGACTTAAGATGTAGAGATTTTGTATGTGAAAATACATTGCTATAATTAAAAGACATTTTATGTAGGCCCAATAGTAACTACAAAGAAAATATCTATAAAAGATATCCTAAAGAAAAATATAAAGGAATCAAAGCATCTCAATACAAAAAAAAAAAAAAAAAAAAATCAACAAAACACAAAGACTACAAGCAAGAAAAAATGGTACAAAAGAACTAGAAGATGTAAAGCAATTACAAAATGGCAGTAGTAAGTTCTTTCCTACCTCTAATTAGTTCAGATACAAATGATTAAATTACTCAATCAAAAGAGATTGGTCAAATAGATTTAAAAAAAACCCACAAAATATAACTATATGCTATCTACAACAGACCCACTTACAATTTAAGTACAAACATAGGCTGAAAGTGAAGGAGAAAGATTCAATGGAAATGATAAGCGAAGATAGCAAAAATAGATACAGTTATATCAGAAAAAAACAGACTTTATGTCAAAAACTGTCCAAAGAGAAAAAGGTTATATAAAATTAAAAAAGTCAATTCACAGGGAGATATAAATGTTGTAAATAATATGCATGCAACATCAAAGCACCTAGATTCAAAGAACAACACATCTGAAGGGAGAAACTGACAGCATTATAGTAACAGGAGACTTATATATGCTACTTTTAATAATGGATAGAACTCGTAGAAAATCAATAAGGAAGCAGTGGACTTGAACAGCATCATAGACCAATGAACTTATCAGACATATATAACATTTCACCCAACAAGAGCAAAATACATATTTTTCTCAAGAATGCCTGGATCATTTTCCAGAATAGATCATATGCTAGGATACTACCCAAAGAAATCTACAGATTCAATGCCATTGCCTATCAAAATCTCATGGCTTTCTTTATAAGAACAGAAAAAAAAAAACATCCTAAAATTTATATGGAACCAGAAAGGATCCTGAATAGCCAAAATAATCTTGCAAAAGAACAAAATTGGTGACATCATACCTCCTGATTTCAAAATATATATCAAAGCTTCAGTGATTAAAACAGTATGATATTGGCATAAAGACAGACATATATCCTAACGGAAAGAAATGGAAAGCCCAGAAATGAACCCAGGTGTACATGGTCAAGTGATCTTCAACAAAGGTGACAAGAATACACAATTGGGTAGAATAGTCTTTTCAACAAATAGTGTTGGGAAAACTGAACATACACAAAGAACAGAATGAAACTGAATCCTTATCTCATACCATACATAAAAATTAACTCAAAATGAATTAAGGACTCAAACATTAAGTCCTAAAACTATAAAACTTGTAGAAGAAATCTTCCTGACATTGGCCTTGGCGATGATTTTTTGGACATGACATCAAAAGTATATGCAACAAAAACAAAATAGGCAAGTGGGATCACATCAAACTTAAATGCTTCTACACAGTAAAGAAAACAATCAACAAACGGAAAAGATGACCTTATCAAAATAAGCAACGATAACAAATGTTGGTAAGGATGTGGAGAAATTACAAATCCTGTACACTGTTGATGAGAATGTAAATGGGTGTAGCCACTATGGAAACAATATGGAGGTCCCTCCAAAAATTAAAAATACAACTACCACCTGATCCAACAATCTCACTTCTGGGTGTACATATAGCCAAAATAATTAAAATTGGGATAGCGAAGAGATATCTGCACTCCTGTGTTCACTGCAACATTATTTACAAGAACCAAGAGGTGGAAACAAACTAAATGTCCATCAACAGACCAATGGATAAAGAAATGTGTTATATACATATAACGGAATATTATTCAGCCGTAAAAGAGTAAATGCTGTCATATATTACAACATAGATAAATCTGGAGGACATTATGCTAAGAAAATGTTAGTCACTGAAAGACAAATACTGCTGGATTTGACTTTATAAAGTAACTAAACCAGTCAAACTCATTGAAGCAGAAAGTAGAGTGGTGGTTGCCAGGAGCTGACGGAAGAGGAAAACGGTCGCTGTTCACTACGTACAAAGTTTCAGCCATCTAAGATGATAAAGTTCTACAGACCTGCTGTATAACATTGTTCATTATAGTTAATGATACTTTCCTATACATTTAAAAATTGTTAAGAGGGTAGATTTCACATTATGTGTCTTCTACCACAATAAAAAAAGAAAGAATACTTAAATAAAAACAACTAAAACCTTGAGGGAATGTTATAATTGCAAATTTCCGTAACTCAAAGGCAAAATAGTTCAGCACCTCACAGATCATGTCAGTTACCCAGGTTTTTACAGTTTTTATAATTTTGTTTTGTGTTTTGTGCTATAATCCTGAACATACTGGTTTGGAATTAGGTGTGTTTCTTTAAGATCGTAAATGGCTATGACACTTTTAGGCATTATACCTACTTGCAGCATCTGGCTTGGTATTGTCTCTCATAAGCCTTTTATTTTGCAAAAAAAAAAAAAAAAAAAAAAAAAAAAAAATTTCCAGAAAGCCTTCATTAGACTTCCAAAGTCTTATTTGCCAGGATAGGATCATATGTCATTTGCCTTTCTCCAGCTTCGGGATTGGCTTAGAAAGTAAATATCTGGCAATTTCAGACTCTCTACTAGTAGACATTGTCTAAAAGTCATTATAATAAAATAAAATAGTTAAAACAAAATAATTAATTTATTACAAAAAGAAAAAAAATAGAGGGGAGATTGGGAATAGTGATTGTGCAGAACTGGCAATCAATTCTGCTACATACTTTTTACCCTGTGCCATCTTTCATCATTTTATCATAAAACATGATGAAATATTTGTTTTATTAATTATTCTAGGATTAAATTTCTCAATTTACTCTGCTAAGAGATGTAAAAATAAAACATGGTTTATATGTTTATTAAAACATCTGATATTTAAAACTGTTATCGCATCAAGTAGCAAAGAAAATGAAATAAAACGAAAGCGTCTGTTAACCCTGTTAAATTTAGCCTAAATAAATAAACTCACTTTTCAGGTAACTTCTGCTTGCTAACCTCAAGTGCTTCCTCAGTATTTCAAATTTGCAATCATGACTCATCATTTCTAAACATTCTCAGTATAAATTGTAGAAATAATTGCAAAGGTGGCTTTAGTGGGAAAGAAATAAATCTTATGGTCTGGGATCCTCGTTTGCAAAATTTACAATTTTGAATTCTTTTTCTCTTTTTTTAAATTTTTTTTAAATTTTACTATATTATTAGTTTCAAGTATACAGTGCATTGGTTAGACATTTGTATAGTTTATGAAACGATCCCACCCTAATTGTTCTTTCTCTCCTCTGGCTCTCCACCTAGCCATTACATTAATGCTGCTTGCATTCTCTATGCCATGCTCCCCATCCTTGTGAATTCTTTTTCTTGAAGACTGCCTCACAATGCCCGGATCTGCACTGAGAACATGTGTTACATGATCTTACTGCAGCAGAAATAAGACTCATGCAAAAGCCTCTAGAAATGTACTGGTTTTCTCAGTGACGTTCCTGGTCTGTCTTACAACCTACACCGCTCATTTTTGAGATCATTACTTCCCCCCAGCTTAGGGACAGGAGAAAGGGAATAGTGGCATTTACTTTTAATCTCAAAGTAGGTGAACATGAAGGCTATTTGCTTTGAACTCAGTCCTCTTAACAGTCTCCTGGCTTCTCATAATTCCACCTCCCCTTCTCACACAATGTAGATAAAATTCGAATGCCACAAAGTAGGCCTTGGGAAAACAAGAATATTGTTTCAGACACAGCTTCCACCCTCATTTACACTGTAGTTCAATAACCCATGCCGTTTTAGAAATGAATACATGTAGGAGAAAACAGGCTTTCCAATGCTCCCTGGTCCCCCTTGCGTTGCTTGTGTGGGGAAGTCTTCAAAGGAATCACCTTCCAGGACCCTAAATCAAAAAGAATGCCAAAGCCCTTCTGCGTTAAATATCCTCTACTCTTCTCCCCTCTCCCAACCTTTGGCCGGTAAGGATGAGACTGGAACACTGATAGTCACACAACCCCATCATCCTTAATGTTCCACAAATCTTGGGCTACAGACTTCAGATCTCATTAAACAATTGATCTTCATACTTTGTCAAACAGGTGTCCATAAGCAGTAAACCAGAACAAGTGTGTGTGTGTGTGTGTGTGTGTGTGTGTGTGTGTGTGTGCGCGCGCGCGCGCGCGCGTATCAAATAGAAACAAAAGTTTTATAAGCAATCTTACTAATATTGGCTTTACTAAGTGCATAATACCATATTTTTCTACCCCAGTCTGTTTCACTTTTTAAAAAACGTTTGTTACAGCCAGAAAATTGACATCCAGATCTAATGACCACGATTTGAAAATCGTCCCTACCTACTACCACTGAGCATCGAGGTTCACATTTTAGCTGTAATTAGAAGAAGCTCCACTATATAATAGACCCGGACCTAGATCTTAATATGTTACATGAGGATTACAGGAATCTAAAAATATCAGTTAAAAAATATTGTCAACACTTGGCTTTCACAGATATGATCTTGCTAAAAGAGGGAAATTAAAGTATTAAAATCAAGCTTGAGACTCAAAATATCTTTATCCCAAATCAGAGGTCTACAAACTTTTTCTTAAAGGCACAGACAGTAAAATTTTAGGTTTTGTAGACCATACAATCTCTGTTAAAACTACTCAGCTGTGCTCTTATAACATGAACGTAGTTATAAACAATATGTAAACAAATGACTGTGTCTATGTTCTAATAACACTTTATTCAACAAAGCAGGTGGTATTTGCCAATCTTTCTAAATAAAAATATCATATTTGTTTCTCTCATAACAATATACTTTGCAATTATTTATTTATTTTCTTGAGGGTTCACCTATTTTTTTATGTTGTCTGCCCACGTAATTCCAAGTTTGATGAGAGTTTAGGGCTTTTTGTCTTTTGTCTTTGCATCCCCAATATCTAGCACATAGTAAACACTCAATAAAAATTTACCAATCTGTTGTCAACTCCCAAAATGGTTAGCAGAATAGCCTGCTGATTAAGTAAAGCTAGGGTTATTTGATTTATATGACAAGAGAGATTATCATGTAGATAGTCACAGAAGTTTTTCAGATAGGCAACAGGAGAGGATATTTATTTATGGATTTTTAATATTAAAAATAAAACTGCTGTGAATATCAGTGCACAGGTTTTTCTGTGGACAGAGGTTTCCATTTCTCTGAGATAAATGCCCAAGTGTGCCATTTCTGGGTTCTTTGGTTAATTTTATAAGAAATTTAAAAAATATTTTAATAATGGAACATTATATAATTTCATCAGAAATTTATGAGATCTGATTCCTTCACATCTTCTCTAGCATTAAGTATTATCACTATTTTATATTTTTGCTTTTCTAATGGATGTATAGTGTCATCCCATCATAGTTCAGTTGGCAGGTCTCTAATGGCTAATGAGGTTGGACATCTTTTCAAAGATCTTATAAGGCCGAGAATTGATTGATATTAAACAGATTATTACAGAGTTTATAGCTTTGAATCAGTGGGCCCAACAAAGCCTGGGTCTTAAAGCAGAATATTGACAAGGAAATTTTTTAATTGGTTCACAATTTTGAATTCAAGGAATAGATATTTCTTGGAACAGTAGCTAACTTATTTTTGTTGGATCCCATTACAAAAAGACAAGAAAGTATATTTCTCCTGAAACTCTGGATCAGAAAACTAGTATAGATACAGAAGAAAATGTTGATATCAGTTCTCAACTAGTTGAATGAATATTTAAATGTCATTATTTTGATGTTTAACTTATTTTCTCTTATAATAGCAGTATATGCAAAGTTAGTACTCTAAAATTATTTTAAATTTAACCAATTTAAAAATTACAATAGTAAATATTGAAGATATATCCTATTCATGGCCTCTCAGATATAGCCCACTATAAAAATCACTATTTTTAATATTTTATTAACAGAAATTATGACATTTTAATTCTCATATGCTGCTTTCCATATTACAACACTTTAATGATCTCAGAATAACACATATATACTAAGTTATATTGATAATTCTTACTTTGAGTGCTAATATTGTCATTTACCAGAAGTTTATCCATAAGTAACCATTCAAATTTTTAGTTTGTTCTTCTGGACAATGGGTAAGAGTTCAAGCTACCCATGCGGTAAACTTAAAGTTCAAATGAGATACTATATAAAATATCTCTTTACGTGTAAGTGTTCAAATTCCATAAAAAGATATGTTGGTAGTATTTTTAGAATGACTCCTTGTCTGATATAACATAGTGGTTAATAAATATGACTAGAGTAAATTGACACAGGTTTTAAAACAAAGGTTTACCACTTGCCATGTCTTAATCAAGTGTCTTCATCTACCTAAGCATCAGCTTCTTCACTGCAAATAATGATAATTATAACACTTCATTCAGAAAGATTGTTATGAGGATTCAAAAGTTAGAACTTAATAAGTGCTTCAAACAACAGTTGGCATTGTGATTTAATAAATTATAGTCATTATTAAATTATTAAGTTTTATTACTATGATTCTCTCTTAAAAAACATATTTTACTAATCCTTGTATTTTTGTTAGTAGCTTACAAAGCTAAATCTTTCAGTAGATGATGAACTCCACAGTAGCTGGAAACAAGACATCCATTCTTGAACTCTATCAGGTTCTAGGTCAATGACTTGATTGTATGTCATGCCCAATAGACATTTGTTAATGCATTAATACTATAGCGAATCAACACTATAAGCTTAAGAAAGAGTATCATTGCATTTTGATTAGTATTTTAGTTTGTACTATGAATAATGTATAATTTATAATTTGGGGGATGTCAACTCTAGTTCTTTTTGTTAATTGCTTTAGGAAAAAGTTTCTTTCACAGCATCTCACATTTTCCACCCTTTGCTTGAAACTGGCAATTAAGGCTGTTGATAACAGGGTAACTATTTGCTCCGTGGACCTATATAGCAGAGAGAAAGCAGGATTTTTCTTTTTTGAAATAATATTCTGTTATTTCATGGTCCTAGTTTTAGAGCTGAGATTGATTCTTAAAAAGTATTTCAGTATAAATTTATATTTTTGGATAGGCTTGAGTTATATTATCTCTGACATTTTTTATTGCACTAAATTCAAATGTATTTTCAATCCTTGACTTTGTCCTAGTTTTGTTTATTTTGTATATACCTTTGGTAAGGGTATTTTACCTAATTAGTTATGCTGGCCTTTATTTTATTTTATTGGACTTATAGTTATGGATTAGTATGAAAGCAAACAGCAAAATGAGGTTCACAATCAAGAACAGACATATACTATTGCAATTTCAAAACTCTGAGTATTTGGGAAAAATAAAAAACAGAATAAAAATGGCAATGGCAAAATTTAAGAATTTATTTTTCTTTGCATCACACTCATTAAAATCTTTCTCTTTTTTTTAGACATAAAGAGGGACAGGTATTTTCATTTAGTCTACTTTGATAAGTTTTCTTCAGTAAGAGTTAGGAGTACTCCACTTCTCCTGGGACAATTATTGAAATAAATTAATTTTGTTTTTATTTAATGCTTTGAGATGAGCAAGAGTCAATAAAACCCAAGTAACAGTCAAAAATCCATGTCATTTTTATTATTTAATACATTCTTCAGTTACTGACACATAATTTTAAAATTATATTCTAAGCAGCATAAGTCAGATATTTGTTCCTCATGGAGACTGTGTCACAGAAAAAAACTGAGAGAATATTTGTTATATAGAATTATTTATTGCAGAAAATCAGAAAAGCAATATTACAACAAGCCATGGCAATAATTTCATATAGAATGGGGATGCTAGATCTTATATAACCTCAGGTCCCTTAAGGAAAATATCATAATGAAATTCTACCTGATTATTAATGGAAGGTATAACAAGGCCAAAGGGGAGGACATCTATCACACATGCAAACATACGAAAACAGATTCCAACCCCTCCCAGAAACTTGAAGTCAATTATTTCATTATAAGATATTTGAATACATTACTGAGAGATCAGTTCAGAGGTACTAACAAATATCATACCTGTCTTACCATTTTCACAGAAGGACATAACCTCTCATGCCACCTGTCTAGAAAGCACTTCTAGTTCCTTTTTGCCAAGTCAACTGCTACCAAATTTTTAGGATGCCAAACAAACCATATGTATATGTATATGTATATGTATATGTATATGTATATGTATATGTATATGTATATGTATATGTATATGTATATGTATATGTATATATACGCATATATATATATGCATGAATAATCTAATCTGAAGGGATTTTTTTTCTGAATGTGATGGCATTTAAAGGTTAAAACAGAAAATTTAGCATTAAAATATTTTGATTTCATTTTTTTTAATTTCATTGTTCTTTAATAGTTTTGGCTAAGTTAATCTTGTCTTCTCATAGAGAAAATAAGTTTTTAGACAAGGATCATATATTTTACTATTTACTATTTACTTTTAAATCAACAAAGATAGATATTCTCCACTAATTGATCCCTTTGTGGTCATTGGGATAGCATTTAACATATCAATAGGAATAATTCCTTCTTCCTACCCTCCTTTTATTCATTCTCTTTCTTCTTTTCTTTCTTCTTTACTTCTTTGAATTCACTCTTAAAATCTTTTTTTTTCCTTTTCTTAAGACTTCACTCTTTTTTAATATTTCACTTCACTAATGACATATGTAACAAGGGAGTCTTCAAAACTAATTATGTGATTATAAAGAGAGTTTTGATGGTCAGTCATTAAAATCTTGAGTTTCTCTTTAAGCAGTCTTTGAATTTTGTTATCTACATATCTTCACTGGATTTTTTTTCTTTAGGTGTAGGAACATTATTCTATGAAGGAAAATTGAGAAATGTAAAGTTATCTTACGAGCTCATTCAAGAATGTGGCATCTTTTTTTTTCCAAATGCTTACTTTACATCAATCAATGAGTATTATTGAACATCTTGAGAGCAGATTTAAAAAATTGTAGCCTAGATGAATGAACAAGGACAATTACATCTTTTCACATATTCTTTTGATCGAAAAATGGACTTTAGTCTATATTTTTCTGGCATTCCCACTTTGAAAAAGGATAACAATTTTATAGTAGAGTACAGATGATAAATTTCACGAGAGAACTGAAGTTCAATTCAACTATCAAAATCATTTTATTTGTAATTCAAAGAAGTTAAACCATTAACTATATTTGAAAATATAGTTAGGGAAGATTTTCTATCTTGTACATTATTGATAAAAAGAGTGTAAATGCAAAATTTCTTAATTTTCCTTAAGCTTTAACATGTTTGATCTTTTCTGTTGACTTACTAATTTATTCAAGTTTAGTAATTAATTGCACTGTGTTAATTTGCATAAAAGTATGCATAATTTACTTAGAAATACATTTGCTTTTCTTTCAATATTGCTCATTTATAATACAAAGATCAATGCATTAATTTAATGAGAGAGTTTTCACAGTATTTAAGTGAAATTTGAATTTATTTTCTGTAACTGGAAAGCTTTGATTGAAAGGGAGTTTAGTGCTATAGGTTAATGAGACATTTTTCTAACAAAGCAGCAAACATGCCCTTTGTTTGTTTGTTTGTTTGTTTGTTCAACCACAAAAGAAACATGTTTAGTTTTTCATTTGCTGGCTGTTTGATGGCATATGCTATAGAAAGGCTTAATAATTGTGTGGAAAGAAGGGATTATCACTTATATAGAATAAATTAATATATAAATAATATAATCAGAATAATAATTATAGTTTATCTTAGAGTGCTTCACAGTTTATAAAGTACATTTACACATGATCTTTTCGACTTCATAAGTAAGATCAGAAAGAAAAAAAATAAATAGAGGAGAAAATGTGAGGAAACAGAGTGAACAAAATTAGCTGGTTGGGGGAAGAACAATGACCCCTCCAAGGATGTCCATATCCTAAGCTGTGGAAGCTGTGAACATATTTAGTTTACATGGCAAAGGGTCACTAAATACGCATCTGGAGCTAAGGTTGCTAGTCATCTTAATTTCAGATACGACGATTGGATTGGGGGCTATGGCTGGTTGAGTTTATGATAGTGTACTGTCATCTTCCAGAATCTATCCGATTTGGAAAGAGAAATATTGGTGAATTAAATGGAAGTATGAAAAAAACCAAGACTTTAAGTCCTTAAACATGGTATTGATTTTTGTCATTCTTTCCTAAAATGTGATACATTTGCTGATAAACTGTCTCATCCATGATGGGGGTTGCAGTCAGGAGCTTTCACTTGCTTGTCCTCACTATATAGTTCTTACTTCATAGGTCAAGTACTCAACGGGAGGGTTACACCAACAATCAAGTATATGTGTCCTATCTTTACATTAGGATGTTGGGGTGGGTCTATGTATTTAATATGAGCTGCATATTAACCAGTGCTCTACTTGTTAACTGGCCTCCTTTAAGCCATACTCAAATAAAAGGAGATATGATGTTTTAAGTCTCTGAGTACCAATGCCCAATAGTCCTCAAAATAATTGGATATTCTTCTTTTTCCGTTATAAATGTACTTGAGTAAATGAAGAGGAAAAGATTGAATGTGTCATTACCTTGTACATTTGCCATAGAATTCTTTGCCAAAGAATCTAACATTCTCTATCAACAAGGAGGATCTTAATCAACTGTCTTGGGTGCAGAAACTAGGAAAGAGATTTAAGCTTTTTACTAGGACAACATCTCTGAGCCTCCAGGTCATTAATTTTTAAAATTTCTCCTGAGGATACAAGATAAGTAACACCATTCTTGGGTACTCACTTACTTTGGCCATGACACATTTCATGGTTTTAAGAGTTATTCCAGTTGAGTTCGCATAATCTCCTTGCCAGGATCTTAAATCCTGAATCTCAAGTAAACACCATTAAATCAATAAACTCATTTATTTAGTCTGATGTTCTAACCCTCACAATCAAGCACCCCAAAATTTAAGTTCACCCATCATGTCATGACCTACCAACCCTGTGTATTGAAAATATTAGAAACTCGGGAAAAACTGAAAAATATTTGTAGCTTGAAAATGTTTTAATGGAAATGAATCTATTAAATTTTATTAATAACCTGTAATCTCTTTAGAGTCTTATCTTTCTACATCTTAAAATACTAATATTTTGATTGACATTTTGAGTACTAAAAAGGGGATAATACATTTATATTATTTTTACATTTGAGATAGAGCATAAAATTTTCCCTTATCTTCTTATAGATATGTTTATGTCCACACACATCCCCATAGCTGCTCTGCACCAAATTTAATATTACCTGTACATTATTAATGACTGCAACTTAAATTCATCAAGGGAGAAACTAACAACAAAATAAATATTAGTTTATGCAATAAGGTTTGTTATTTTTTTTCCATTATTGCTCCAAGTGGACTTTTGGTATGGATGAGACCCTACAGTTGTCTCTGCCACATCACAGTATAATGCTAAATGCCTGGAAATTCACCTAGAGTGCTTAAAGAATTCTGAGCTTCTGGCAATAGTTTCCAGAAGCAACTTTTGTAACAGTAGTTTTCGTAGACTACTTTTCAAAGATATTTGTACAGCAAACAGCCTCAGAAGATGAAGGTACTGCACAGGGTCTCACAAGGCTGCAATGAAGATGCCAGCTAGGGTACCTTGTCACCTTGAGACCCAAAATAGGAAGAATCTGATTCCAAGCTCAATCAGGTTATTGGCAGTTAGTCATAGTTGTATGGCCAAGGACACTTGGTTTTCCTTGCTGTTGACCAGAGGCTGCGCACAGTTCTCAAGGGTTTTCCGACATGACAGTTTACGTCATCAAGCCCATAAACTGATTTAACCTCCTGCTCTAATCTGCTAAAACAGAGTCTTACTTATACAGTGTAATTACAGGAGTGACCTGTTATCACCTTTGTCATATTATATAACCTAAACGTAAACGTGCTATCCTATCTACTATGTTCTACTGGTTAGAAGCAAGTCATAGATCCCTTCCACACTCAAGGAGAAGAAATTACACAAAAGTATGAACTTCAGGAGATGGGAATCATTGTGGAGAGAAAGGATCACCTTAGGGTCTGCCCATCACAGGGCACAGGAAACCAAGGCAAAAATTGAAGCTCATGCTGGTTACTGGGTTGTGAGTAGTAAAGTCCTTTGTCTCTGAATCAGGAGCCCTATGTCTTCTGCTAACATCTCTGAACTTGTGGCAGGACAATTTTTTAGCTTACAAGTAAGATGAGATCTCAGACTCATTATACAGTGGGAAGCTGATATTCCACATCCTAATCTTTACCTATATAAGGGTTCTTCAATCTATGGCTTTATTGTTTAAACCAATTCATCTTGAGTACAGTTACATTACTGGTTTACTTAATTTGAATCTTTTTAGACCCCTAGAGTACAACCAAAATGACTGTGGGAAAGGTAATATACCAGAGCTCAGTCATGAAATTTATGGTCAGTGACCTGAATGGAATATAATCACTCCTTTCTAAACTTGACAGATTCTCACATCATTTTTTTTTAAGTTCAACAATGTGTAATGTCTTACTAGAACCAATAAATATACCATCAGGGTGGTTTTGAAATGCAGATTGCTTTTAAAATTGTGCTAAAATGGCTTATTTTTGCACAGACTACTTAGCAATATGAGTTCAAAGATCACCAGTTGAATG
This sequence comes from Eidolon dupreanum, assembly GCA_028627145.1. Lineage (NCBI taxonomy): Eukaryota > Metazoa > Chordata > Mammalia > Chiroptera > Pteropodidae > Eidolon > Eidolon dupreanum. The sequence continues at coordinate 5,982,986 of CM053508.1, forward strand.
GCTCATAAAAGGTCCATTATATCATTTTATACACATCTATCTGCCAAGCACTGAAGATCATAATAAGAAATTAAACATTTCAAAGAAGATAAAGTTGTGAAAGTTAAGTGGCGAGACAACGCGATGCTCTGCTGATAAAGAAGTTATTTCAACAGTTTATAAAGTGTTGACAGCTCTTTTCCAGCTTGGTTTAAGCATAGTCTTGTCCTTTTGCCAAAGCAATGCACTGTATAGATCAACCAGCTATATTCCATATCCATAATTTGAAGGTCCTCCATTCCTCTCTTCTAAATTCTCTTTCTATAAGTATTCCAGATTTTGACAATAGGAGTCACTCATTGCCGTAATACTACAGCATAGAAAAGACAAATGTGTTCCTTTCTTGTGCTATAGGAATATCCTTGCTAGACCTGGGCAAAAATTAAAATGATTGCCTTCTGGATAACTATCTTTTACTTTTTTTCAACCACTGATGCTCTCCAGAAGAACACATGACACTGCATCTGATTTCGAAGTATTCCTTTTCATCTCAACACCTCCTCAAGCAATCAATTTTAGAACTCTCAGGGAAAAATAAAATCTTCCCCATTTTTTCATGAACCATACAAAGTTACCAGTTTCCTGGTCACCAATTTCATTCCCATTACAAATCGTCAGTCATCTTTCCACCTCAAAATCCTCAGTAGCTTCCCATCATATGTTCATCAGTGCTTTAAAGTATAGAAATGTCCCATGGGTGAACTTGTGAGAAATATAGACTTTCAGGCTCATGTCCACAGTGGCTAAGTCATAATTCTGTATGAATTTTTTTTTTTTTCTTGCAAAAAATATGTTTTGTGTGTAATTTTATTTAAAAAATTTTGTCACCAAAGAATGGTATCTTGGTAATTTTTTAACAACCAACTCTCTGGAAAAAAAGAAAGAGAGAAGAAACACGAAAGACAGAAAGACAAGAGCAAGAGAGAAGGAGAGAGAGGGAGAAAGGGAGAGAGAGAGAGGGAAGGAAGGAGAGAGAGAGGGAAGGAAGGACAGAGGGAGGGGGAGAGAAAGAGAGAGAGAGAAAGTGGACAGTACGGGAAATTTGCCCCAATATGGCCAATATCAAGCTACCAAAATAATGTCATTGGAGATGATGTTGAGAAAAGATGTACAGAATTAGTTCCAAGACAGCAGGGATCAGCTCTAGCAAACCGGTGCACCTCAGTGACTCTACTTCTGCTAAAGTATTGCACGTGTGTCATATTATTTATAGTATCTGTACTTTATTTGTCCCCTCTCCCTGGAATGCAAAACTTTTCTTTTTCTGTGCTTAGTCATTTCCTACCAGGGATGTTAATAATCCATCTGGGAAGCTATTGTCCAAGTAGCAATCCCAGATGCTTCCATGGTATTTTGTTCCCCAATACTCACCACATTTTTGTGCAATTATCTGTTTAAATGTCTATTTTGACCTTCAACTGAGTCATCAGAAATTATGCTTCATTTATCTTGATATCGCTGTAATGTAACAAAATGTAAGCACTAAATATTGATTTGTAAAACTCGTAATTCACCTTAATAAGTAATACTCAGCCAGCAATTTCAATATTGATTTAGTATTGTTTTAATATTGATAAACTTGAAATCTACCAAAAAGGAGTTGAGATAGGAAGGTGATAAGGTGACTAATGGATTTTAAAGGGATGGATAATTCAAAATATAGAGAGAGAATTAAAATAAGCAGTGCTCTGCTCTGAGAAGTCAACTGGTGAATTTTTGAGTGGAAAAAACACTGGTTGGGTTTATAAATAGTATGATTATATTTTATTCCTACTAATCACATTTATAATTACACTAGCCAAGAATAATGAGAATAATCAAATTTTAAGCTTTAACACATAAATCTGAGATCAAGGAGAAAGTATTAAACCCCTATGTTATTTTCCTCAAAGCTACAGGAGCTAGTCAACACCAAAACTAAACATAAAACTAAACAGAGTATAAGGAAAATTTCATTAGTAAATATATTTTATAGTAAAAGGACTATAGAGTATTCATTTTCTAGTTTTATTCCATGCTAACTCATACACCTATATTTTCCTGTAGACTATAATATTGTAAATGTTTCCAATAGTTAAATTCAAACATTAAAACAGAAACTAATCCACAGCTACTTCTCTGATGCTATGTGCATCTATAGAAACAACTTCATAAAGTGACAGTGTGTATTCTCGATTTACAGAAGCAATGGATTAGAGTTATCCTGGTAATTCACAATGGGAAATATGAACAATGAACTGAGGAATGAAACATGTTTTAAACATACCTTAAGTGTTTAGGATACCAGCATAGAGGATAAGCTGGGTGAAATGAAAAGGCAAATTTTGAGAAAAATATACATTTCACTTTATGTTTCCTGCCTCAACTTTTGTGGTTTATGATATGGGTTTTAGGTTCAGAGATCTGGAGAGAAATTTAAATATTCACATTCAAAACTTTCATCTTATTGATAAGGAATGTAAGGTTCAGAAAACTTTTTTTTCTTTTTGGCGGTAGTGGGGTTTACCACATCTTTATCATACTTTTATTACCAGTGTTCAGTGAGAGAAAAAAACTTCAGATTGCTACTTGTTTTGTTTTTTTTAGTTCATCTACTTTTCTTCTGTCCTATCTTTTTTCTTCCTAATGAAAACAGCATTTTAACCTAATAAATAAATTCAAGAATGTCTTTCTTCATTTTTTCAAGAGAAATTAAATCCCTGCTTAGGTTTACCGACATTCTTTGAACTGGGATTTGAATATTGTTTTAATTTTTCTTTATTGATATATAGCATGACTCTAGAGTTTTCTTCTCAGCAGTTCAGATTCTTTTAATTTCAGAACAAGATGAACAGAATCTGTATTCTCAAAGAGTACACAGCCAAACACTTGGAGGCTCCTGTAACTTGGTCCGTCACAATCCTACGGCCACAGTTTTTCCGCAGTCCAAAGTGTTCCTCGGTCACACATATTTCAACTTTGTGGCAGATTCCCCACACACTCTGACCTCTTGTCCCTTAGATGAGGTTTCAGATGCACGATCAAGATCATGTGTCCAGATTTATGCACCAAGTGTATGGTTTCTCCAGTATAAAATCCATGTTTTCATGGACCAATCTAATTTTCTATTTATTATCTTATACTATCTCACTGCTTATGTGACCACCAGTTAGGGATTTAAAAAACCACTGTCTTTTACTTATCGGCTTTGTGACTTGGTCAGGTCACTTTTTATCTCTAGGTCTGTTTCTGTTCACATCTGTGAAATGAGGGGGCATGCCTTCCAGCTGTCACATTTTGATTTTTATGACTCCAAGTTTATTAATTATCAAAAATTAGGAAACATTTTTAAGTGACAGCATTCAAAAGTACATAAAGGACAGAAATGAAACATTGCAACTTTTTTCCAGTCTCCTATTATTTGCAAATACTAAATTGTGAATGACTTAAAAATCTTCTTTTTAACAGTCAAACCACCAGATGGCATGTTATAGCATACTAGATAACTGCTCACAAAATATATTCTCTTTTCTGCCAGGCCATATAAGTAATATTCATATCTTAACCTCCTTTGAATCTAGGTGTGACTAGATACCAATAGACCAGAAAGGAAATGAGTCACTTAATGCCTGACCAGCAAAACTTCCCAACATAATTTGCTATGCTTTTCTTCTCATGTACAGGACTGAAATTCTGCAGGGAAACAGGATCAAAAAAAAAAGTAATTAAAAAACAACATGGAAGGATAGCTATATGTAGAAACATCAGCTTTCTGTCTTGACCTTCACATAAATAAGAAATAAATGACTATCCTATTAAAGAACTGAGATTTCTGAGTTTTTTGGTTAAAGAAGTGACCATTGAAAACATTATCTTATCTAGCACTTGAGGGTTCTTAAAATTCGATGGTTATGATATTCTAATTTGGCAAGTCATCTGTCTGTAATAAGTACATAGCCTATGTTAAAACAGCACCACAGGCAAACTTTCTGTTTCTATACATCAGTAATTATGCTTAATTCTAAATTAATGTTCTTCAAAAATCATGTTAATTTATCATTTTAATTGAAATTCCTTTTGAAGTTGTCAAAAAATTTAGCCATTTTAATTAATTACAGTTCTTATTTTTTCCTTTAGGAAAGTTATATATTTCCTTTTGACTCAAAATTGTCATTAATATCCTGAGGAGTTAGAAATTCCTGAAGGTAGCCTCAGAGAAGCTTATTTCTTAATTTCAAATAGATTAAAATATGAACATATTTAAAGAGGTTTATCTTTTTTTCTCATATCACATTCACACCGAGAAATAAAATAACATGTTTTTTTGACAAACATACTATTTTTATCTATTGAATTTTCTATTAAATGGACACAAACTGAAAGAGAGAATGTAAACATTTTAACAAGCAGATTTAATATAGAGGCTTTTTTTTAATTTTCTTTTACAATAAGAGCAAGCTGCACATACACACAAAAAAAGGACAAAAAATAGGGAAAGAAGTCTTATTTAGAAAACTAAGCTGAAGAATAAAATGTATTGAATCTCATAAAAATTTATGAAACTCATGTGAATACCATGTGTATTATATAATCAACTGTACTAATAACTAATATTTCTTATACTAGAATATTAATTTGCCAGAAACTACTTACTAAACTAAAATAGCTAGTACAATGTAAGAACTAGTAATATTTAAGGAAAAAAAATTAAATAGCAGTCAGCAAACTTATTTTAGAATGAAGAAGAAAAAATATAATGTTATTACAAATGCCTTTGAATTTTATGTTTGTTTTCTTTTATATGAGAATAGTGAGGCAGTGGGGTTTTCAGAATGGCAGTGGTAGGAGCTGAGCAGAGACTCTTTCCAGCTAAACAATCACTTATTGGTGAACATTATAATAAAATAGCCACTGAAATCTCTGTAAGCCATTATAATGACACAGAGAAAATGAATAAAATTTAATTCAAGGAAATCTACTAAATATTAAGAACACTATGAGTCTGTAGTATTTGAACCATGAGACAGTCCCATCCCATCCTCCTCCTCAGATCAATACGACGGAAGTTCTTCTCTGAGTAGATTCCATCACAGAGATGGGGCTCCCCCTTCCCCCAGCTGCAAGTGTGAGGCTACAGTTTCACTGTAGGTGGGCAGATGAGCAGCATGCCTCATGCTACTCAGTCTCATGCTATAAAAACTAGATTCTGAGAAAGTACAAGTGAGAGGACAGAAGCTGCCTTCTACCCAGTCCCCATTGTGAGACAGGCAAACAGCTCCAGAATAGACCTACTCCAGCCAGGCAACTAAGCAAATAAACAAGCAAAACACAAATAATAACAATAAGAAATCTGAGGCATGGAGCAGTATTAAATGTCCAGAGATGCTGCAATATATCATCTAACAAAAGCAACAAGGCCTAAGGACGTGGGAAGGTTATCAGTATCATGAATTGCTGCAATGTATTAAAGTGTCCATTCTTCAAAAAAAATGTGTAAGATGTACAAAGAAACTGAATAATTTAACTCACACACAGGGAAAAAAGAGCAGAAAATATTGTTTGCATTGGGAACCCCAAATATTGGGTTTAACATATAAAAATTGCAAAGCAGATATTATAAATATGTTCAAAATACAGAGAAAACTATGTTTAAAGAATTAAAGGAAGGTATCATGACAAAGTCTTATCAAAGAGAAAAATAACAACAATGGAAATTTTAAAAAAGAACAAAATGGAAATTCTGGAGTTGAAAAGTGCTAAAACAAATAAAAAATCACTAGCGATCCATCACTGAAGACTTGAACTGGGAGAAAAAATAATTTTGTGAACTTGAAGATAGATTGACAAAAATTACACATGGAAGAACAAAGAGAAAATGGAGTAAAGGAAGTGAGCACTACTTCAGAGAAATGTGAAAAACTACTAAACTCATCAATGTGTTTGCAACAGGAGTGCACAAAGCTCAGAAGGGGGAAAAAGGATATTTGAAGAAATAATAGCTGAATTCTTTCCAAATTTGATAAAAAAGATTAAATTACACATTTCACAGGCTCAATGAACTCCACGTATAATAAATGCAAAGAGATGCACACCCTGACACATCAGAATATAAATGTCGATAAGTAAAAACAAAGAGAAAAATCTCAAAAGCAGTAGTGTAAAACAAGTTATCAACAATGACCGCCTCTCCAGTAAGATCAACAGCTGACATCTTTGTAGGAACAACGGAGTCTGGGAAGGCAGTGAGTAAAATTTGATGTCCATTCCCCACAAAAATAAATAAGTAAAACTGTCAAGCAAGAATGCTATATCCAGGAAAAGTATGTGTCAAAAATAAAGGTGAAAGACATTTCCAAAAGCAAAACCCAAGAGAAATCATTGCTAGCCGACCCACCTTCTAAGATATACTAAAGGAAGTTCTTCCGGCAGAAAGCATGCAAACCCAGATAGAAATCCAAATCAACATGAATAGAACAAAGACCACCAGTTTTCTATGTAATGATAGAAGACATCATAAATGCATACTGTACCTCTTTTCTCTTAACTTATTTAAAAAGAAAATGTATAAAACTATATATATATATACACATATATATAATATATATATATATATATTATTGTATTGTTGAGCCTATAACATATAGAAATGTAATATATTTAGCAGCAACAGCTTAAAGGAGGCGGGTAAAAATAAAGCTGTTTTGGAGTAAGGAAATGACACCATATGGTAACCAAATAAATCCTCAGAAAAAAAACGAGGAGATACAGAAATGGAAAATAATAAGTTTAATATAACAAACACCATAAATATATGCTTGTATTCTTTTCTTCGGTGAATTTCTTTAAAAGACATAAAATTATAAAATCTAATACCTAAAACAATGTATTGGTGAGTTTTTAAATATAGAGATGCACTTTGTATAACAATAATAGCACTAAAGGGGAGAAAATAGAGCTATGTAGGAGTAACATTTCTATCTCACTCGAATTAAGTTAGTTAAATCTGAAATAAATTCTGATAAATTGCGATATATGTAGTAAGCCCGAGAGCAATCGCTAAAGATGTAACTGAAAAAAAAAAAAAACTGCAGTGAAAAATAAGTTAAAAGAATTAAAATGTTGCATTAGAAAACATTCACTTAATGTAAAAGAAATAATTAAAAGAGGACTCAAGGAACAAATAAAATACAAAACAATTTTTTTTAAAGTAAGATGACAAACATATATCCAACTGAAGCAATAATAAAATTAAATGTGAATGGATTGAACAATCTGATCAAAAAACATAAGAAAAACATATCAGACTGAATTTTAAAAACTACTGCATGGAAGTTCTACAGAAGACATACTTTAGATTTAAAAATACAGATAGATCAAAAGCGAAAGGAAAAAAAGATGGATGATGCAAACAACAGTTATAAGAAAACTGAAACATCTATACTAATTTCAGACAAAAGAGACTGTAAAACTAATAACGTTTCTAAAGATGATGAGCACCATTTTATAATAATAAAATGTCAGTCCATCAGGAAGTTATGAATATCATAAGCATACATGCACTTCAATATATATGAAAATAAAAGACAAAAATAAAGAGCATATTAAACGATTCAGTTAAAATAGTTGAAGACTTTAGTGCCTCACTTTTAGTGATAGAACAACTAAGCAGATCAACATAGAAATAGAACATCTGAACAACACAATAAATCAACAATATACAGCGGACATCTATGGAATAAAATACCCCAAAAGAGCTGCATATACATTCACCTCAACTGTCCATGTGGTACTCTCTAGGATAGAGAATATTATACCTCAACAAATTTAAAAGGATTGAAATATCACAAAATATGTTCTCTAAAAACAATGGAATAAAATTAGAAATCAATAGCAGAAAGATATTTGGGAAACACAAACATATGGAAATTAAACAACACTTTTTGGTCAACAGTTCAAAAAAGAAATCACAATAGAATGTATAAAATACTTTGAGATGAATGAAAATAAAGACATAACCTACCAAACCTTATTGATGCAGCTAAATCAATGCTTACAGGGAAATTTATAGCTGTAAATTTCTACATTATTGAAGTGAAAAGATGTTTAATCAATAACTTAGACTTGCACATTAAGACAGTGGGGAAAAAAAGAGCAATCAAACAGAAAAATGGAAATAATAAAGGGTATAACAAAAACAAAGTGGAGAATAGAAAAACAATCAAGAAAATTAATGAAACGAAAAGCTGCTTCTTTGAAAAGATCAACAAAATTAGCAAACTTTACACTAAATTGAATTAAAAAATATGGAGAAGACAAATTACTAAAATCAAAAATTAAAGTGGAGACATTAATACTTATCTTACAGATATAAAGCAAGTTATAAAAGAATATTATGAACAATCATAAGCCAATAAATCATATAACTTTAATTAAATGAATAAATTCCAAAAAGACACAAAAAAATTGACTCAATTTAAAACAATCGAAATAGATGTAATACATATTAACAGAATAAAAAATACAAATACATGATCATCTAAATAGATGTAGAAGAAGCTTCTGACATTCTAACAATCTATTATGATAAAAACAATATAAATAAATAAAAGGGAACTTCCTTAACCCGATGAAAAGTTTCTACAAAAACCCAGTTAATATCATGCTCAATGTTAGTGAAAGAATGAAAGCTTTCTCCAAAGACCTCTAGTATTAGACTGCTTTCTATCTATATAGAAAAGCTTATGGAACCCACAAAAAAAGCTACTAGAATAAAAAAGAGAATTCATAAAGTATGCAGATACAACACCAACATATAAAAATCAATGCTCTTTTTATACACAAAATAGTAAATGATCAAAAAGTGAAACTAAGAAACTTATAATAATAGCATCATAAAACTAAACTATGTAGAAATAGTCTAACATAAGATATGCAAGATGTGTATTTTGAAAATTACAAAATATCATTGCAGAATTAATAAAGATCTAAATAAATAAAAAGATGGTTCATTTGTCACGGGCCAGAAGACTTAATTTTGTTAAAATAGCATTATTCTTCATATTGATGTACATATTTAACACAATTCCTATCAAAATCCAACTGTTTTTTGTTCTTTTTTTTTTTTTCAGAAATGTACAAGTTGACCCTGAATTAATATGGAATTACAGGGATCCTGTTTAACAAAAATAATCTTGACATATGAGAACAGAGTTGAAAGACTATCACTTCCCATTTTCAAAACTACTATAATGCTACACTAATCAAGAGAATGTTTTACTCAGATGTGTGGAATAAAATTGAGAATGCAGAAATAAACCATTAGAATTATGGTTAATTGATTTTGTATACAGATGCCAAGAACAACTTTTTCAACAAATGGTGGTGGGCAACAAGATATAAATATGCAAAACACATATATATGAAATTGGACTTCTTTCCAATACCATACACTAAAATTAATGGAAAAATAAAATGTGGATATAACTGTGAGTTCTAAAAAAATAAAATTCTTAGAAGAAATGTAATCGTAAATCTTTGTAACCTGGCATTAGCTATATAATATATCCCTGAGAAAGTAAAAACATAACCTGCAGAATGAGAGAAATATTTTCAAATTAAGTATCTGATAAGGGACTTGAATCCAAAATATATAATGAACTCTTACAACCAATAATCAAAAGATAAATAACCCAATATAAAATGGGCAAAACATATGAATAGACATTTCTCCAAGAAGATATGTAAATGACCAATAAGCACATGAAAAGATACTCAACATCATTAATAGTTAGGGAAATGTAAATTAAAATGCTAAGAGATTCCCCTTCATAGCCTCTAAAATAGAGCAATAAAAAAGACACAAGTGTTGGTAAAGATGTGGAGAAATTGTAACTCCTACATTGCTGGTGATATTATAAAATGGTGCAGCTGCTTTGGAAAACCGTTTTGCATTTCCTCGTATTGTTAAAAATAGAGTTTCCAAAAAAACTAACAATGTATATTTTTGTATAGCCTCAAAAGAAATAAAAAGCACATTAACACACAGAAACTTGTATACAAATGTTCAAAGCAGCACTGTTGTATAAAAAGAAAGATATGGGTCTTTTTCCTGGTTCCTGGCACAAGCTCCCAAAACCCTTGGAATGTCCTGAGTGATGGGGGTGATAATAATATATTTTGTTCTAATGAGGGGACTCTTAATGAGTCCCTAGATAGCTTCAGGATGGGAGCTGGTCACCAGAAAGGCTAATCCTTGATTACAATCCTGGAACTTTGGAACTTTCAGTCCTAGTACCAATCTCTGAGAGGAGAGGGATTAGAGATTGAGTTAATAATCAATGGCCACCGATTTAATCAACTTTTCCTACATAATGAAACTCTCTAAAAACTGGGGCAGGTTCTGAGTTGGCAAACATATCTACAGTCTGGCAAAGTGACATATTCCAACTCCACGGGGACAGAAGCCTCCATACTCGAGACCTTTCTGGACCTCATCCTAGGTAACTAACTCTTCATCTGGCTTGTCTTTTGTATCCTTTATAATAAACCAGTAAACAAATAAAGTGTCTCCTTGGGTACTGTGAGTCATTCTATCAAATTACTGAACCCAAGAAAGGGTGTTATGGGAACCCATGATTTATAGTCAGTTAGTAAGAAATACGGGGGCCAGGGACTTGCAAATGACCTTGGGAGTAGGGGAAGTCTCGTGGGACAGAGTTCTTTAACTTGGGGGATCTGATGCTATTTCCAGGTAGATAATGTACGAAATGAATTGTACACCCAAGTGTAGTTAGAGATTTTAAATAAGTGGTTTTGGAAAAGACACCACGTACTGTACTGGGGGTCAGAAGAAAAAAGCCTCTCAAACACTAATTGTCATAGCTAAAAGTTTAAACTCAAATATACATCAACCAATGAATGGATAAGTAAAATGTGGCATATCTAAAATAGAATCTTATTTGAAAATCAAAAGAAATAAAGTACAATTACAAGTTACAAGGTAGATAAACCTTGAATGTAAAACAAGTAAGTAAAACAAGCCGGTCACAAAATACCATATATTGTATGATTCCATTTACATGATATTTCTAGGATAGGTAAATAAACAGAGACAGATAGTAGATTAGTAGTTGCATAAAGTTTTTAGGATGGTGCAGGAAAGTGGGAAATGATTACTTATAGGTATGGGCTTTCTTCTGGATTTTAAAATGTTCTAAAATTGATAATGATGAGGGCTGTACAGTTCTATGATTATATTAAAAACCATTGACTCCCCCTTGTAGTCAGCAGACCTATGTTGGGCTAGCATGCCTGAAAAGGCCAGCCATTTCTTCTGCTTATTTTTTGCAAAGAAGAGAAAGTAAGGAGCCTCCCAGCCTTAGTTTTATTATTTAATTCAGTTTTTATCCAAAAACTGTAACCTAAAAAGAAAAAAGCCAAAAGTAAGAGGCAACAAGCATTTATTTGAGATCCAAAAGAATAGCTATTCAGGAAGCACTGATTCAGGCAGAAACCCAAACAGTGTCCCAGTTAGTAAGCTAAGGCAAGGGGTATGAACGCGAAAGGGAAGGAGAACAAACTCATAAAGAGAAGAAATGCATTTCTACAGGAGCGGTTAAGCTAACAGCGATGCTAGTTCTAAACAATGTTTTTCATTTTTAGTATGATAATCATAACATCTGTTCTCTTATTATCTTTTCAAAAGGTTATTTGAGATACAATGTTGCTTTAAGCCCAGTCCAAAGGTTATTTTGCCCAATTTTAACATTTCAAAAGTTTCAGGAGTAAGTTTTTATTTAACAGCATTTGTATTTATGCATAAATACATACCTAGACATTTTGGATACACAGAGGATTTTTATGTTGCAAAAAGAACATGAAATTTATAGTCTAACACTTTTACCACCTTCAACTAACTTCAAACACAATAAATATATTCATTTATTGGGTATCTACATAACAGCCTTAAACCGTACAATGTGGTATTAAAGAATAATAAGATCTAAGAGTAAAAAGATTGGTCCTTACTCTCAAAGAGCTAATAGTTTAGCACAGAGACAGGTACATAAACAATTAAATGCAAAACAAGATGATACACTTAATAGAAGCAATCTTTATAATATTGAGAGCAACTACACATAAGAACATAAGTAATCCTGTCTGAGATTCTAAGCCTAATAGCCCTTCAGAGAGGAACATTTCAAGTAGGACTTGGACAATCAATAAGAGTTCACTCAGTAGACAAAGGAATTTTGCTGTGTATGCCTACTAAGTTTTTTGGTAAGATACATGGTCATATATTTGACTATGTGAGAAAATAAAATGGAATTCAGATGAGATTCCATGGTAAACATCTCTCAGTGAATTTTTATGAGAGGGAAAGAGAGAAGTCTACTAAATCTCATTCTTAGAAAATTTCTTGAAAATTATATACTATTCGTTCCACCCGTCCTCTTGAGCAGGACCCTGCCATGGCCAGAAAGACTGGGCCAGAAAGATAGCTGCTGGCTTGGCCAGGAGGCCTCTGGGACCTGCCAGCATGTCTCTCTCCTCCCTACCTGCAGTAGATTTCCTCGCTCCTTCCTTCTCCCCTTCTTCTTTCTTCTCTCCCATCCTCTCCTCTCCTTCCTACACTTCCTCCTTCTCCCACTTTTTTTTTTTACTTTTTTTCCCCTTCTGACTCAAAGAGTATTTATAAGAAAAAAATCTTCCTTCCTTCCTTTCTTCCTTCCTTCCTTCCTTCCTTCCTTCCTTCCTTCCTTCCTTCCTTCCTCCCTCCCTCCCTCCCTCCCTCCCTCCCTCCCCCTCTCTCTCTCTCTCTTTCTCCTGTCCTCTTCCTTACTTTCTCCTTCCTTCCTTCCTTCCTCCCTCCCTCCCTCCCTCCCCCTCTCTCTCTCTCTCTTTCTCCTGTCTTCTTCCTTACTTTCTCCTTCCTTCCTTCCTTCCTTCCTTCCTTCCTTCCTTCCTTCCTTCCTTCCTTTTTCGTTGGCCTTCAAAATACATAGCCACTTGAAAGGAATTCAAAATAGAGTGTGAATAATCCTAAACATAAAAGTACAAAAATAAATTAATATTGCTTCATAGTATTTATCACAGTGAGATTTAAATTTAGATATGACATAATCACTCCAATTTTTTCTTTAAGTTTCTTTTTCTTAATTATTTTTCAAATAATTTTGTTTTCAATTACTGTTAATTATTGTTAAAGCAAGAAAAATAATTGAAAATATCTAATGCAATATTGAGTTTATGAGGTTTAAAAAGAACTTTCTCAATAGAATTAGAAAATGCATTGTCTTCTTGCTTTCATTCTTTTATTGGAGAGTAAGGTAATCATACACCTAACTAATAGAGTATTAATTCTCTAATAGAAAGTTATGAGATTAAAAATTAAATAGGCAAATGAACAAATAATATGACATTTTAAATAACTCATTTTTTAAAGTCTACTTTATATAACTTTATTATATTCAAACTGGTGTTATTAGTGTTTTATTCATTCACAGAATATATACCTATGAATTGTAAAAAAGTGATAAATATTTATATTTGTAGGATAGTAAATACATTTTGTGTGAGCTACACATAAAGGGTATTTTCAGAGCATAAGCACTTATCTTCAGTTTCCACAGGGAAATTGAGATTGGAAAAAAAAAATCTTTATCAGGGAAATTATCACTTTTTTAATATATATAACAAAGTGAAGGGCTTGAAGAGCAAATGAACTGGCCTTCAGCATTAACTTTACCCTTTCAGGGCTCAGCGACGTATTTTCACCCCGACTTTCTCATGTATATTTAACCAAACATAAGAAAAGAATAGTCATCTGCTTCCCCGTGTGTCTATGTGTGTACTAAGCTCCCGTACACTGTTCTGTTGTTCATCTTTCTTCCTCTCTAAAATGAAGATAAAGTATACATTCCTTTCTGCTCCTCCCCACTTCTACCAAGGAAATGGGGAAATTAAATTTTACTAACAACAAATGCAGGAAAATTTACCCTTAATGAACACATAATGAATCGTTATAATTCTAACAATAGCTAAGAATGACATTGATTATAAAACATCTGTTCTGCTATATGTTTTTAAAAATTTGAGAAAACTGGATGAGGAGTATTTGCTTATGCCACATAGGAGAGGGTAATTAATAGGTTTGCTCATTCCAGAAAGTGAAAGGTATTTAATTCCTTACTCATGAATGAGAGGGGGAAGTTTTAATAGGAATATATTAAATGTATTGTTGTATGTTAGATTTTATTACTCTACCAATTCTTCATTTCCTTCTCTGTAACATCTCAACCCCTTGCCATGTGATCCCCAGTCCTTTCTTTGAAAGGACTCTTTCCCACCCCACTGATGTTCTGCTTTGGTATGTGATTTAATTTAGCCAATAAAATGTGGATGAAATGGAATTACGCTTCAGAACATACCAGTCTTTACATAAATCCATCACAAGAACATTTATGGTAAATAAAGGTAAAGGTAGAATTCTCAGTCTGGACTGTGGTGTGAGGAAGACTCATGGAGAAGCAACACAGGTGACCTGCATCTGAGAAGTTGTTGTAAACCACTGAGTTGTTCTTGTTTTTGTCTTTATTTTTCAACCAAAGATAGGAATATTAAATTACCTGGTTTTGAAAATAATCATAAAATGTGAAAAATAGGCCTTCTTGTATTTTTGATAAGTTGAGGACAACCAATGCCTCCTGACTATCTGTACTATATTTGTCCCCGGAGATCACTGATAGCACCAACATCTTCCAAATAAAGACTTAGTTATTCTGAAGAAAAATAGCTTCTTAATGATGCTGAGCTCTAAAACAAGAAATAAAAGTTGCAACAGAGATTTATGGCCACATATTTAAGCAACAGTGGAAGCAGGGCTATTAACCATCTGAGCTTTCTACTGGGAAAAATTTACAGCAAAAAAAAAAATAAAAATAAGGAGAACTTCTCTAAAGAGCCAGAGGAATTCATGAAGAAAAAAATGCATACAAAGAGAACTCAAAAATAAGAATGCTAGTCAAGTTTTAAAATATGTGAAGCCAACAGCCAACATACTGCAGCTGGGTGTGTACGCCAAGGAAGACAACAGGAGAGATAAAACTCAGTCATCACGCTCTGTTTATATGGCAGCAGAGTTGTAATACCAATACCAAAAACAGTCATCAACAAACTTAGTCAACAACCTGCTAAAAATACTTCACAAGAAATCACTGTTAGCTCCGACTTTTGTGCCCTGAATCCTTGCTGAATAACTTGTGCCCCATGGTGTTCTGTAATGTGTTCAGAATAAACAGGTGAAAAGCCTGTTAGACCCTTAGAGAAACGAGAAAAATCAAACCAAAGCAAAACAAAACAAAACACACACACACACACATTAGCCTAGAAATTTAACCCAAATAAAAATACAATAAACATACTTCAAGGGAAAATAGGTTTATTTGCCTTCTGTGTTAGGTTTCTGTTGCTGCAGTAACAAATTACCACAAACCTGATAGCTAAAACAGTACAAATTTTTTGTCTACTGTTTTGTAGGTCAGAAGTTCAGTAAGAGCCTAACTCCACTAAAATCAAGATATTTGTAGGGCTGTTTTTTTCTGGAGGCTCCAAGGAAGAATCTGTGTCCTGCTCAACTGAGTTAAAGGAATTTGTTTCTTCTGTTATGAGATAAGGAACCACTCCCAGCTTCTATAGGCCACCGCATTCTTTAGCTTGTGACCCCTTCCCTCCACCTTCAAAGTCAGCAAGGGCAGTTAGATTCCCTATCAGGCTTCCTTTGTTCTTCAGTTTCTTTACTCTAGCCCAGTGGGGAAAGGTGCTTTGTTTTAAAGGAATTGTTTGAGCCTTCTTAGATAATCCCCAATAATCTTACCATCTCATGGTCTGTAACCTCAATAATATCTGCAAATTCATTTTGCCATGTAAAGTAATCTACTCACAGGTTTGGGTGATGAAGGGGCGGACATCTTTGGAAGAATATTATTCTGCCTGCCACACACATCAAAAGGCCAATTTGGCATTCATAAACAAAAAAATGAGAAAAATGGATATAATTCAGACAGCATTTAGGAATAGGAACTGACGCTTGTGTGCATCACAGAGAATAGGAAACACTCACAAGACATTGTGATGGTTTGGAAGGTGAGGAACTCCCCAGGTGGCAAAAGCTGGAGATTGACAGAGCCACCTCTACTTATAAACTACTTCTCTAATAGCTGCCTCTGTTGTATGGGGTCTAGAGCCAAAAACTCAAGTTTCAGATGATAGTGCTCAGAATTCTGAATTTCTATCAGCCTCAATCCTAATGTTTCCACAAGTTTCATTTCTTGATCACCTACAACAGAAAGACCTGGATCATTACAAGACTTAGTAATATACTGTCCCCATTAACTAAGAATTTGGAGAGTATGCCCAGTAAACTCTGTTTTTTTAAAAATATATTTTAATATGGTTTATTTTTATGATCTTTATTAATTCCTTTATAATTTTTAATTGTAAAAAAACATTAGACAAAATTTACCATTTTAACCATTACCAAGTGTTTAGTTCATTAATATTAACTCTCTTCACAGTGTTGTACGTCTAATCTCCACAACTTTTCATCTTGTAAAACTAACACTCTAGAACCATTAAACAATCTCCATTTTTCAACAAGCTTCCAGAGTGATTCTTTTATAGTAGATAGAGGTACCTTTAGAAATCAGTTTTTTTGACAAACATTGAAAGGCATTGGATAAAATAGGTTAAGAGACAACGAAATGCTACACGAGGTAAATATGCAGTGACATTTGCTAATTGCCTTTTTTTGTTCACTCTCTAAAAGACAAAGAACGAAAGATATCTTACCAAAGGTCTCCAACTATTTCCGTTTACTTATACCCATCACTGAATATTTTATTTTGAGAGATCGAGTAGACTAACCTAGTATATACTAAGATATAGTCAGTACTCTTCAAATTTTATTAATAGAGAAAAGTCAAATGATTACTAATAATTTTAATTTATTACTTTGAATTAAAAGAATCTATTAATTTAATAACTATTTGGAGCAATTGTTCAATCTGCATTTGGACATTTAACAGGAGTGTAATACTTCAATTTTTATACTAATCTCATATTGATGCTTTTGATGCTAAATAAATGAAGAATTTAAGGTATCTGTGGAGGGAGCAACTATTTTCATTCACATTATTTTAAACTAGACCAACATTGTTCTCTCATATCCTGTATCTTTGTAGAGTGATGTGAAAATCATGTGCATAAAGATGTTTTCAAATAACTTTATTTCCATTGATTTCTTAAATAATTAATAATTGTAACTAAAATCTCACTATGGAAACAGCAACAATATTTTGCAACTATTTGCTACCAGAGGACTTTATTTTTTAAGTGTAAGTAACACACCAAAATACAATGAATGATTAGATTTGCAAAAGCAATGTGAACTAAATTTAGCTGCATGACAATTAGCTTATTCATCTTGGTTCCATCTTCCTCTACAAACAGAGAACAATTTTAAGAACATTAAAAAAGGAGTAGCACATTTATAATATTTTTCTATGCTAATAGTAAAATATAAAAAAAATAAAAATCTAATTAATTCAGTCTTGCTACAGAACCATCACAGAGAGACTCTAAACAAGGTGTTAATAAACAAATGCCTGGCCTTCTAAAGGTGTTAGTGTGATCTATATATACACATATAACAGGCACAGGAAAACTGTGAAGAAGGCCAGAAGCCTGGGCCTCAGTGAACCTGTAAATCACACCTGCTTCATGCTCTAGGTGATAATGGGACCAAAATGAATGAGTGGTAGCAGAACTCAGGAGGGTCTGTGAAAGAAAAATACAAATGAAACAGCATACCCTACCTGTATCAGAGACAGTATGAAACAATAAATTTAATATACTTAGAGCAAATAGCAAATATTAAAATTGTAGATTTCTAGAGGCAAGGAAGAGGAAAGACAATATAATCAAGAAATATTCTATGTCAAATGTCACCATTTTAAAACTTGATGAGTTTTTACATGAGGTTTGTGAGGATGAGAGTAGTGTTCAAATACATTTGTACAACACCAAATTTAATAAAGATTTTATTTATATTGGAAATAAAGTAATTTTTTCACTTGTCCAATAGCTAAATAAAATGTGTATAAATTCACCTAGTAAAAAATTATGTTACCAAAATTTCAAATCCGTAAGATATTGAAAATTTCATTGACCTGGTATTTTCTTTATGTTGGAAATATCGTGATATATATGATTAGAATGCATGAAACTATGGGAAATAGAACACCATGAGAAAATAAAAAATTTTGAAGAAAAAAGAGATTTAGGCCAGATGCCCTCCACAGACCCAGAAAGATGAGTGATTTCTTGCAACTAGTTCTCAGCCCAAAGTATTCAAGGCTATAGGTGCAGATCAGAAACCTTTCTAATGGCCAGCATAGTGAATGACCCCTTTGAGTTTGATGTACAGAGGTTTTCGTTTTAAGGGTGAATTTAATTAACAGGCATATCTATTTATTCTTACACATGGACATAAGTCACCTGGTACAATAACTGAAAGTTATTTTATATACTTTTTAGGTAGCATAAAAAAAAAAACATAGAGGACACAGAAGACTCAAGCTTTAATACCTGCCTTGTTATTTATGAGGTTATGGTTGTGAGGAAATCACTATTCTCTCAATGTCTGAGATTTCTACTTACAAATAGCAGACGGTACTGTTCTATCAACTTCATTGTAATGGTCATTTGTTTTTCCAACCTTTCAGATTGTAGTATTTCTGTATTCAATTCCTCTAGTTTGGGTAATCTTTTGTTTTTGCTTCCTGTAGTCTACTGCTGTGACTCTTTAGAAAGCCGATCTTGATCATTTTAGAGCTCAGAGAGAGGCAGAAGATCCTGAAAGATACAGTCCATCACCTGACATGCACGATCTTAGCAGCCTTGAGCTGTGAACCGATGGGTATAAAAATATGAAGCCCAGCTTATTTCCCCTTGGTTGAGACAGCCTCTGAGGCATGATATACACACTAGAATCTCCTAGGTGCACCAGGCTGAAGCTGCATTCTGTGAGATTTTTCCTGAAATTGCATCCATGTCTTCTTCCTTGACTTTTTCTCTAGCTCTGTCCTGCTTCCTTCATGCCTTCACTGGATTTTTCTGAGAGCACTTTAATAAATTACTTCCATAGGACTCCCTGCCTTAAGATCTGTTTTTGGGGAGTCCAACCTAAGACACTTACAATGCTGAGTTTTAAAATGACTACATTTGAATACAGACCATTTAGAATTAGATATGCCTCCTTAACTCTAGGACTCTCTATGTATTTCTTGTTCCAAAAGAAAAAAAAAAGAAAAAAAAGAAGAAAAACATACGACTTCATACTATCTCTTTTAAAACTGGGTAATATATTTTCACTTGCATTTATTTGTTTGTTTTATGGACTTTCATGAACCCTCTACCACTTATAAGACACATGAAAGCTTTTAAAACTATAAAGTACAATACGATTATAAGGCACGCCTTTCACTTAGCAATATGTATTTCTGTTTTTTCTATGTCTTTTTATGGCTTGATAATACATTTCTTTTTCTTTTCTATTGTCTGGGTATATCACAGTTTATATATTTTTCTACTAAAGGACATATTGGTTGCTTCCAAGTCTTGGCAATTATAAATTAAGCTGCTATAAACATCTGTGCTCAGGTTTTTGTGTAGATATAAGTGTTTAACTCCTTTTGACAAATACCACTGAGTATGACTGCTTAATCATGAGGTAAGAGTATGTTTAGTTTTGTAAAAAAATAATATTGAACTTACTTCCACAGTGTCTGTACTACTTTGCATTCCCACAGCAACAAATGAGAGTTCCTGTTGCTCCTCATCCTCACCAGCATTTGGTGTTGTCGGTGTTCCAGATTTTTGCCACTTAAATGAATGAATTGACATGTCATTGTTTTAATTTGCATTTCCCTAATGACATATGATAGAGAGCATCTTTTCATATCTTTTATACCATCTGCATATCTTCTTTGGTGAAGTATCTGTTAAGGTCTTTGGCCTATTTTTTAATTAGGTTGTTTGTTTTCTTATTGTTGAATTTTAAGTGTTTTTTTTTTTGTATATTTTAGATAACAGCTTTTTATCAAATGTGTCTTTTGCAAATATTTTCTCCCAGCCTATGCCTTGTCTTCTCATTCTCTTGACATTGTATTTTACATAGCAGAATTTTTTTAATTTTGATAAAGTCCATCTTATCAATGATCTCTTTCATAGGTTATGCTTTTGGTGTTGCATCTAAAAAGTCTACCCCCTATCTGAGGTCATCAGATTTTCTCTTATGCTGTCTTCTAGAAGTTTTATAGTTTTGCTCCTGAGAAAATATACAAGCCATGGTTTCTGTAGCTAAATTTCTTATTCTAATAATTGTAGATATTTCCAAAATAAAACAGTACAAAAAAAGTTTGAGAATTAAGTCCTGAATTATGTGATACAAATGATAATCCTCATAATTACTCAAATAAAATTAATAATGAGGTCTGGCATTCAAGAGAGAGTTGCCATGTATCTGTCCACAAGGAATTTATACACAGAATAAAGAACTGATCTTCCCAAATTTTACCCGACTCTGCCATTGAACGATTATGAAGAAACTTTCTACTCTCTGAAGCTTTGAGGATATTGTAATCCATGAAGTCATATAGAAAGGACTACTAATAAAAAATCATACTTGGAACAGTAGTCTATTCTTACAGTCAGCAATCTTAAGAGAAAATTACTAAGATATATTGAAATGTATTACAAAATAAATTTATAAGATGTGGATAAAATATGTGGAGATTAAGAAAAAATTCTCCCAAAATATGATGATGTGTCATGTTACTGAGGGCCAGATAATAAAAGTTTCAAGTATATTTCTATTTGACTCTTAATGAATATTCCCAGGGATCTATAGAAAATGATCAATGTGTTTATCTTTTTGAAAATAAAAATGTTTTTAATAATCTCTTTCAAATATAATGAAAATTCTTGGAAACCACATGCATCAATTATATTTGGGCTTTTAAAATAATTGCAAAGAGTTTAAATAAAGTTTGATGATGTGCTAATAACATCAGTCATTGAGAGCGCAAAGGCAGAATCTCATAGCACAGAAATTAGATAGTCACTTTATTACACAAGTCCTTTTCAAATGAGGACTATTTGAAAAACAAATGAAATATTGGTAAGTTATTAAGTAATGGGACAATAAATTGCCATCTGGCCTAATATCTAAATATAAGTACATACAACTACATTAAGAAAATGGTTGGCTATGAGCAATATAATGTGAATGAATACTGCCGGAGCCAGCCGGGCAGAGTCGAACAATTCTGAGTGGGGGAGCGAGGGTTAGGAAAAAAAGACAGAGAAGAGAGAAAGATCTCGGGAGGGCATACAGTCAAAGCTGCAGCCTCGAGTTTATTTAGCACCGTATACTTATACAGCTCAAGTACGCGACAAACTGCTCGTAACAAAGTAACAAACTGCTCAAAACAAAACCACAAGTATCCAGAAACAATAGCTGCGATTAACATGGATTAGCATAAATCCAAGAGGAAAACTCCTCCCTTGGAATTTCAGGAACTGATGTTTATCCTCCCTTCGGGGTTCCAGGAACTGATAATTCCTTACAAAGGGCTCCCAACAGAATACAAAAAGTAAATTTCCACCTAAACTAGATCTCTTCTTTCTTGATTGTTTTTCTCCTCATAATTCAGGTAAATAGTGCAATATTTATGCAAATACACTCAGTTAGTATACTGTTACTCAAATGGCCTTAAATTACACAATGTTATGACTCAGAATGAAATGACAATTCTGACTATGTATTTTCTAGCTTTTCGGATTTAATTTAGAAGCTTCTCTAGTTATTCTTAAAATATGTTATGAAACAATCTAATAAAATATAAAAATATAGCAAGAATTTTCTATGTGAAGATTATTAAAAAAATCATTTCAGCTAGCCATTACCATAAATATGTATTTTGAAAAGAAAAGCAAAATTGTTACTATTTAATATAACTTGGAATAAAAATTATGCTTTAAGGAAAACACTAAGTCCGTTCAATTGACTAGTATCAACAATTCCATGAAAATGTGAAATGCAAATTATTTTATAAAGCCACATACACTCCAAAAATTACGATAGAAATGAATACATATAGCATTCATAATTTCACATGATAATTAAAAATTAGAGCCCCACAATATCTAACTACACAGGATTTGGACGTTTATATAGTAAATAATCAATCAACCAAATAATCAAAAATAAATACTGCCTTCTAAAATAACTAAAAAATTACTGGACTTACCAAAGGTAGATTTTTCCAAAAGACTTTCCTGGTACCACATTCACTCCTTTTCCATTACCCATAATGTCCTCTTAAAAGATTTACTCAGAACATTATAAAGAATAGACAGCCCTAAATATATTAGCTCTCATTTCTACAATCTCTTTTGTTTTACTTAAATTCTTGTAAAAATTATCCCCTTCTAAAAATCTTGTATTAACCAGTTTGTTTGTTTGTTTGTTTGTTTGTGGAAAATAGATAAAATGCGTGAAAATGATAACTGTACATATGTATCACCTACTACATATTGCCTACTATCTAAGATAAGAATGAATATTATCTTGAGCCTCCCCCACCCTGGTATTAAATTTCTGAAAGATTTTAGTTTCCTTAAACTTCTTCAGTCAAGCAAATAAGAAAGTAAATGATTTCAGGGAAATAAATCAGGTAGAAGATCAATCCAAACCATGATCATGGACAGCACTCCATATATGAAAATATTTATAAATGATAACTGAATTTTAAAAGGTGAGAAAGAAAAAACCTAACCTTGAGTGGAAAGCATATTTGTAATCATAAATTTAAAAATTATTTATTCTCAGGGACGATGCCTTCTAAAACATACCACATGACATTTATCCTTTTAACTGCTCTCCTCAATCTGCCTGGATTCTAAAATGACCAAATTTATGTGGTTTCATGTATGGCCTTTAATAAATCTTAAGAACAGAGTAGTGTGTAAATTGTATAAGAGATGTCAGCCCTGAAGTCATCCTACTTACCTTGGAGGATGGGATAGTAAAGGGTATGAAGGCTAAATTTTGATATAAACCTAGTGCCACTACTCACTTTCATCTTTTATCCTTCAAATACCTACCTTATATGTCAAGTTATAGCTAATGAAATGGTATATGAAATAATAATAATCTCAATGGTCATTATTAATGCTGAACAAGTCTACGTATCTCAAGTCACTTCCAACTGCAATTATCCCATTCTTTAAGGTTGCTAAATCTCTCTAAAGTTAATCTAGAGATCATTACTAAATGACAGTCTCATTCAAAGCACTCTATTTTTGACTCTCAACTTACATAAGTTTCAGAGTTATTTTTGTATTTTCCGTGGTACCTGCAACTATATCGGAGACATCTTAGATGTTCAAAATAAAAATTAATAGGTTTATAACATAAATAAATGGTTCCCTTCATTCTATAATTTTCACATTGTATCAAATAATATCCTAACTAAAAATTGTAATGTCTACACAGCAAAACAAAAATAGGTGTGCTTAGAGACAGCATCATCAGCCCATATAAAATACACACACACACACACACACACACACACACACACACACACGCACATTGAACATTACACCATATATACAATATATTTGTCATACATAATGTATATTATATAATGTATACATTAATTAATATAATGTAATGCAACATAATGTAATATAATATAATACAATACAATGTAACTCTATTGGATACCCTCATGTTAACTTTTAAAATCAGGGAAATAAAAGTGGGCTGAAGTAGTTAACTGTTAAAACTCATAGTGCTAATTCAGGGCTAGTTTGTTGGCTTCCAAACACTAAGTATTTTTCCCCGAACTCTGATTTAACAGCGACTTTCCTCACTATTTGCATGGTCTCTACTTTCCTGTTTTCCTCTTTTACATCTATGTCATTTATCACCTTCTATTACAATAAATAGTTATTAAACCAGATGCACGTTTTTGGCAACTTCCCAATATATGTATAAGACCCCCAAACTTACTGAGGTTCAAAATTACCGAAGTATTGATAGATTTACTTCAAGGAATAGATCATTATAAACATAAATAACCACTTCATTTATAATTTAAGAAAAAAAGACTAGAAATATTATCTCCTAATATCACACATATAGTGATGAAACAGAAATTAGTGTGCTTGCCTCTCAACCTACCGTTTTGAGTTCTTTCATCTACACTGTATTGAGACATCTATCTTACAATTAGTGTAATTTTTGCTACTATAAAAGGATAAAATCGTAGAGAATTGGGCTGACTGAGGAAGTTTGATACATTTAAACTCATTACATAAAGTAAGCTCATGTGCTGTTTGTTACCAAAGATGTGATTTACTGTACTTTCTCTTTAATATTCTTTATCTTCTTTATGTGCATGTATTATAGTTATTTTGAAGTACCCTAAAGGGTAAACAAGGAATCTGAGAATGATTCTAATATGGTGAAGATATTATATTTTATCTTTAACCAAACTATGAGAAACAATATATTGCATAAGTATATTTTCTTTTAAATTGCTACATAACTATGAAGCGTGTACTTGTGAATCAAATATAAATATATAAATAAAATATAAAATTTAGAATATGGTTCATTAAAATTTGTCTGAGTTGAATGTCCTCAACATATTTTAAGGAAAGCTATTGAGAACTTATCATAATAGCCTCTCAAAATTCCTGACAGTATGAAATGGTAGGCTGTAATCTTAAGTAGGGTTAGGTATAGTGAAAAATATGTCAGAATAAAACTTCTTATATGCAATTTTCTCACATCAGCAACTGATTCAGTAATTTATTTTTAAATTCTTTTGTATGGCATGGATAATTTATCTAGCCCCTGAAACAAAGATAGAATGGTTTTTTGTTTGTAACTTTGAAAATACAGGATAGTTAGAAATGTATGTTAACATTTTTATGAGCTTAAGTAACCAGGAAGATAAAAATAAAAAAAAAAAAAATAGTCCTTTGGTGGCTAAGAAATCAAACTGCTTCTGTGAACAACATGGTGTAAAGAGTCTGTAACCTCTGTAACATAAGAGGGATTACATTTTCTCACATATGAGCTATTTCTATACAATTTCTTTAAAATATAGTATTAAAATAACCACTCATTTTAACTTACAAGCCTATTTTTCTAAGCTTATTTTTTTCTGACATATTTTTGAAGCCAGTATTAGCAAGCATATAATTATCCTGTCATATTTTGTTTTCTGTATACATTTTCTTAAAATTCTACCTACAGATCTTCAAAATTTGGAGACAAACACTTTTAGTGTCTACTATTTGTGTCTTCCATTCAGCAACAAGAAAAGATGACAGAAAATTCATAGGTGTTAGAACAATGATAACAAAAATACTTCAGCTCATGAGGCAGTGGTTTCTCCAGCAAGATGAAGTCAGTTTACATCACTTTACATTTACATGGAACTTGGCCGTTCAGAAAATATGTGCAAAATAATATCTCATTTAATTCTTATAACAATCAAATGGCATATTTAATATTACTTTTTTATGCTTAATGCATGAGAAAACTGAGGTTCACAGAAGTTAAACAGATGACCAACTTCTTCAAGATAGGCTCTTAAATAAAAATATTAGCTCATCCTCAGGTGCTTACATATTTATCCAGCCTTATCATACAATTTTTATCTTCTAAAGATATGACTTTAATAGTTAACATGCCAGAAAAAGTATAGAACTTATTGGTAACTGTATTTAATATTATTTCACTTTAATTTCTTATATTTATTCATAAATTATTATTGATTATGTTCTGATATGTTGATTATGAGGAAAAAATACACTCAACAATAAATAAAAAAAAAATAAACTGTCCTTGAAAAGGTCACAGTCTAAAATGAAAGGTCAACACAGTAACATTCATTCACAATACAAGATTGGTCTTGCAAAGTTGCCAAGATGCTACTCAAGCCAATCAAGAGTCATTCTCCATTGAATTCCACATCTCAAAACCAGGAGAAGAAGAAACAAGTCTTAAGGTCATTTCAGAAATGAACATTTACAATGTAGTTATAGAAGGAAGTCAGAGAAGTTACCACTTAACTGATAAGAAAACTTAAGGGATAAACATTTTACTTGTTGCTACATAGCTACCCAATATGATAAACTGTCATATTACTTCATTGAGTCTTCTCCCTTTAGAAGAATTATATATCTCCTTCCTAAATTCAGATATGACAAAGTAACTTGGCTAATTCAGTACAATGTAAGCAGAAGTACATGTCACTTGTGTGTATAAATTTTAGAACCAGTGCGAAACTCACTGTGTTCTCTTTTACCTGCTTCTATAAACGTCGAAAACTTTTGTCAGCCTCAGCAAGGCATGAAGACATAGAGAAGAGTACCCTTGCAAACCCTTGAAGATATATGAAGCAAGAATGAAAAATAAACTTAGTTATCTTAAATCAAGAAAAAATCGGCATGTTTTGTCATTGCCCAATCCTTATTGGTCTACCATACTCAGTGAGGTGGTGGGGGGACCTCAGATCAGAGCCAAGCCATTCTGCCTCCTCAGCTTGAACATGGGACTCTGCTATACTGCATTTCTTGATAAATTTTTTTTCAAAAGCATATTTTTTCATTAACCTCTTAAGTTTTCTGAAGAAATGTTTTCATTGTTCTCTTGAGGGGACATTTTTTCCTGTATAGTACTAGTTCTCAGAGAATAATGATTATATGTAAGTCTGTCAAACTTCTCCAAAAGGCTATTTTGAACACAGAAGTGGGGAATTGGTGTGTGATATTAAAAAACATTTGTGCAAAGCTAACTGAGAGAAATAAGAATGAAATTAGGGGCATAAGACATTCATAGAAACTCTACTGTTAAATTAATGTTGTCCTATTAAAAAATAGATAAATAAAACTTAAGAAAACTTTAGTACATAAATATTTTTGTAAAATTTTTTTAAAGTACTTACATGAAATTCTTTCTTACTTCTTCTACCCGGCCAGATTGATGAAAGGAACCGAGATGTTCAACCAGACTCTTTTCCTGAACTAAAGCGGCTTAAAAATTGCTTTAATGAAGATTAAGATGATAATAATCTTGATGATGATCATGATAGTGGTTGATGATCATGACCATGATCACAATGATAAAGACAGCAGCTAATATTTATCAGGGACTTACTATGTGCCAGCAAATCTGCTAAGTAATTTTCTTTCTAACAACCTTATAAAATGGGTAAGATTATAGCCTCCATTATAGAGAAAGAAAACTAGTATAACTAAAGAAAGTGTGCTGAAATTAAACTAAAAATACTATAATAGCAATCTCCAAAGTAGAATATAATCCTTCTAAAAATAAACTGATGTGAGCTGCTATTACATCAGGAATTGGCCTTATCTAACATAGGATTGAATGGACCGAGACATTGCTTTGAGTTAGGGGATAGGAGCAAAAACGATTGAAGAGAGAAGAGAAATATATCTGTGAAATTTTCCATTTTTGATTTATTTCTTTTGTTAGTTTTAAGGCCAATCAAGTTTTATTTTATTACGCCAAGAAATAGCTAATGCAATTCAAATTCTAGTTAGTACTCACTTAAAAGCTTATTTTATTTTTATACATAAGGTTTTGTGTGCAGTATATATTACTTTGGGAAAGTAAATAATATCAACTGGAACTGTATTTGTAGCTTTTTTAAAAAAATTATTACTGAAAACCAAATATTATGTGAGACTAAATCAATGTCTATTTTAAAATTTTTTTCTTCTCCATTCTTCTAGGATGTGTGTTTTCCTTTCATAAAAAAGTATTAATAATTAAAAGAAAGAAAAACCCACACAAATGGATTTGAAAGCTCTAATTTAGGTAAATCAAGAAAATACAAATATAGTATTTGTCATAGCCGCAGACTGGCTTAGTTCTCTCTGATGCCTTTCGTATATTTCTAGTTGCCATGGCTTCCTGCCTATCATGTTCATGACAAGCATTCAAAGCGGAAATACTGTAAAATTGCTTGTCTGAGAACGCACATACTACTTAAGGCCTTTATTTCCAGCTCACTGACACTATTCACCTGAACATAAAGGGTGAATGGTCAAACAAGCAATTCTTATCTTTATTCTTGTTATGTCAATGTCAAGACCCTTTAACCTGGTATGTTTATTTTACACAGCTTTGCTTTGCTTTCTGTTTCTTATGTATTATCAAATCAGTGCCTTTCCAGGGCAGCTAACAGTCAGTGATTAAGCGACACTGGGATATGTAATGGGCTGTCCTCTCAAATTTGTGAAAGCTCTAAAGGACCATCTCAGCTTCAAAGCTCCCTATAGAGTTAACAAATACCTCTGGAGCATGCATCTTAGCCCAAATTCTCCTTCTGAAAGTCCTGCTTTCTTCCCTTCTCTTCCAAAGTGTTCTCGTAAACACTTCCTAGTAAACTTCTTGCCTACTGATCCTGTCTCAGAGTCTATTTCTTGAGGTACCTAACCCAGGACAATTAATATATCTATCCACATTTCCTTAAAGTTGGAAATTTACACAGGTACTATCTCTCCTGAAGTTGGCTGGATTATTTAACTTCTCTAAACCTCAGCTTCCTCATTCTGAACATCAGGCTGTTCACCTATCTCTGAAGGGAATTGGGAGCATTACATAAGAAAATGCATGTAAAGCAGTTAACCCAATTTCTGGCAGCTAGAAAGCACTTTAAGTAAAACTAATTGTTAAGAAAACCAGGAAAAAAATGTTTAACTCATTTGCATATAGAAAATATTTATGACTGAACTGTGCCATTTCTACACAAACTGAATAATTACCCACATAATTTGGCAGTGAGCAGATCAACTCTGTGTTTTAGTTAGGTTATTCAAATCTTACTATGGAAAAATTAGAATCCCCATATACCCATTGTTGTGAATATACTCTAAGAGCCATAGTACTGTAACTTGAAGTCTAAAACAGCTGACGTTTCCACCAATTAACTGACAATGAAAGAACTCTCATGAAAAAATGCTTCACCTTCTATAATTTACATTTCTCAGTGGAAACAATATTATGTTTATATTATAGCACAGATAACATTATTAGCAGAATAATCGAGCCAAATGAATCATGACTGAAAATCTGATTACCAGAAGGCACCATGCTGATATTATAAATCTCACATACTTTCTTCTTTCATCTCATTGCAATATCAGATTTCTTTTGCTATTTAGTTGGTATGCTTTGGTTTCTGTTTCTGTGTGTGTGTGTGCATGTGTGTGTGTGTGTGTGTTTGATAACTATTGCTTTGATATTATAATACATTTCTTGTGAATGATGAGTCTTAATTTACTCTTTCAAAGGAGAATCTACAAACAAGGACAACTGTTTCTAATAAATTTATTTACAGCTAACTAATGTGCAATTTGTTGCTTGTCAAAACATTGGATATCATGTTCTCATTTCATGTAAAATATAATTAGCCAATACTTTCAGTAGGATGTGCAAGCAGAAGAGGTATTACTAAACTGGGACCCCATAATCTATATTTATTCTATCTTTGATTTTTTAAAAAATTAAAGAAACTCTATCTTCTATTCAAATAAAATCAAATAAAATAATTTAGTGTATTCTCTTTATGTCTAGTTATATCATTTAAGATTCCATGGAAAGCAGTGAAAACAAAATCTATAAAAAGAACTCACTTGGAATCTACTAATGAATAATAATAAATATATATTTATTTATATGTATGTAGATATAATTTGGCCCAGACTCTATGTTTTGGTTTGTTTTATTTTAAGGAAGTAGTCTAACATATTTTTGTACAATGGAAAATAAAGAAAACATACTTTAAAATCTTAAGGTTCATATCTTCTTTATATATTCTGTACTTAATTTTATATATAGTCTTTGGAGCTTAGTTCCTTTCCTCTTTTAATTTTTTAATATTCTTTTATTCACAGGTTTTCTCTGATAAGCAACTAGAAGCATGAACTGTCTTTGTGAAAATAAAATTCCAAATCATATGATAATCACAAAAGATGATCAAAATTTGGATTATCTCATCATTAGAATTTAATAAGCATCCACAAAGATCTATGTACTGTCCTACCACCCAAATTTTCTATTTAGACATAAAATCTACCCAGAAATTAGTCTTAAGTCATAGATAAGATATTTTAAACATAAATACATTGAAAAATTTTACAATCAAAAAATCATTTTAACATAGAGTAGTCAAAGAGTTGGGTAATGTGGAATGCATAAGGGAACCTTTTCAATAATTTAAGACTAGTTATATATTGAGTACACAGTTTCCATTTTTATTGAGTTGAAACCAAAGCAATTTCTGTGCTTCCTGGTAGATGGTAGGTTCCCTTCCCTACCATTCAGTTCCTTCAGTTTCACCTTCTTTTCTATAATTTTCTCCACATGTACCAGACAGCTCCTCTTTCTTCTCCCTTCTTTCCATCAATGTTCCTCCTGCTATCTGTTAAATAAAAACTTGTATAAGGACTCTTCGCTAGGCACCTAATTCTGCCCTCAACAAGTTTCTTCTAGTCTCATTTCTCCATATTGTCTTACCTGGAAGAGAGCAATCTTGCATTATCTTCTCATTCTCATGCTGAAGTGGAATGAGCAGAGGTACAATATGGAGTTGAGAGAATTCAGTACCTGGGCTACACAGGGCTTAACCACTTTTTGATGGGCCTGTTACCAACCTAGGCAACACAGAACTGGAAACAAAACCCAACTATCATTTTTTTGTATATCTAAGCACATCACTTAACCATCAGACTTCCATTTCTTTATCTATAAAATAGTGCTAATGATACCATACAGACTCTGTGAAAATCAAATAATATACTGTATGCAAATGTGAATGATAGGGGAATATAACAGGAATCCAGGCCTAACAACCAGTCACGTTGTATTGCAACTTGCTAGTTTCAAACTGCCTAATAATATTTGACCTTGAGCAAGTCACAAGTTTGATTTATGCCTCTGAGAAGAGAATAGCACAACTAATACATAGAATAGTGATGATAATTAAACAAGATACTATTGGTAAATTGTTTAACACTATGCCTAACACACTATGACAACTCTATGTTAGTTCTTATTAATCATAACATCAGTACAGTATAATAATCAGCCATAAGCATTTTTATTTTATAGCTAGATAATGTTATTTTTAAAAATAGTACTGAGAAGTGGGAGAAAAAGTAAGGAGAGGTAAACAAAGTTCTATTATTCACTTATTAGTATTTACCACTGTTTTTATCCTGAACATGCATTAGTGAAACAAATAGATAAGTTGCTATTTCATGGAGGTTTCATGGCGATTGTTTTGGAGCTTGAAAGGTACAAGAATAGATGTTTCAATAAGAAGTGTGAGACTTAACTTCACACGTGAAATTAATGTAAGCATAACAATGTGATCGCATCAGAAAATGTTCTTTCTGCTGGCTGTAGAAGGTAAAGAGTCTCACAGAGAGGAGCCCCAGCATTGACACTCACAGAATTTTTTTTTAAGATTTTTAATAACACTATTTTTATTTTAATTTTTTAATTAAGTATATTAGGGTAACATTGGTTAATACAATTATATAATTTTCAAGCTTAAATTATAATTTGACATCTGTATATTCTATTGTGTGTTTACCACCCAGAGTCCAGTTGCCTTCAGCTACCATATATTTGATCCCCTTTACCCACTTTGCCCTCCCCCTAACTCCCTATATTTGACCCCCTTTAACCGTCTACCTACCCCCTCCTCCCCTGCCCCCTCTGGTAACAGCTAGTCTATAGTCCATGTCCATGAGTCTCTGTTTGTTTGTCCTGTTCATTTATTGCTTTCAGGTTTATATCCCACATATAAATGATATCATGTGATTATCAACTTTTTCTGTCTGGCTTATTTCACTTAGCATGTTTATCTCGAGGTCTATCCATGTTGTCACAAATAGCAGTATTTCATCTCTTCTTATGACTCTTCTTTAGCCAATCATCTATTATAGGACACTTTGGTTGCTTCCATGTCCTGGTCACTGTGAATAATGCTGCTATGAACATCAGTGTGCAAAAATCTTTTTGGATATGAGTTTTAAAGTCTTTGTGATAAATACCCAGTAGAGGATTGTTGGACCATGTGGTAGATCAATTATTAATTTTGGGGGGAACCTCCACACTGTTTTTCATAGTGGCCATACCAATTTGTAGTTCCACCAGCAGTGTATGAGAATTTTTTAATTCATACGAGAGTGTATATATATATATTATTTTTTCTGTGTTTTTATCTATTTGAGCTACATTTTGGTTAAAAAAATTTTGTGAATTCGATTATTCCATGAAATAATTAAATGGTCAAAGTGCAGGAAGGATTCAGACTGACATCATAATTTGGCTCTCCGCACATGGGGCTCTGGAAAAAGGCATGACAAGTGGTAGAACAGTCATTGAAGCTGTGCTTGATGAAGTAATACTGATCTTTTAGGATGGGGGTAGGGGGGCGGGGGAGGAAGGTAAGCAGCAGGGACAGAGAAGGACAGAGAGCAAGAGTGACAAAGAAGAAAAATTTGGGATTACCTTTAAGAGATGTTTACAGGATAGGGATTCCTCAACAACTGTAAAGACTAGATGAATTTTGCAGAGTTCAGAAGTCATTATCCAGAAAATAGAACCCTGAGCAGAAGCAGAGAACTTAGCTTGACTCCTGAGCTCTAGGCAAGTGTTTGGTAGAGTTTTTGAGAGAAAAAACATTTTTACTTTGTGACCAAATTGAGAGAAGGTGACCAATAAACAATTGGCACATACAATAGAAATGCCCATTTCATGGCCTATCTCTTCAAGGTTAGAGGATCCATCATTATTGAGCATATTCATGAAGAGAAGAAAAAAAGCCATCTTTGATAGTAGACCTTGGGTAACAATAATACATTTCAGTTCTTAATTTTACTAACAACAAATTTCCCATGTTTCCATGCATTGCTTTCTGGGCAAGAGTACTAAGAGTTATGTCTGTCTTAATCTTGTGATAAGCCCAGTCTCAAAAAGAAGTCGAGGGTCAAAATGAGCACTAAGTCTGAGCCTCTTAAACCCAAGACAAATAAAAGAGCAGTTTTCTCTCTACTTTTTACTCTATATGTGCAGTTTGCTCACTCAAATGATTGGATAGTAATAAAGAAGCTCTTGGAGAGGAATACCAAAGTCACAGCCAAAAGACTCTGGAAAGAGGCACCAAAGCTCTAAGCATAGAGAGTTGTGATTCTGCAGATTCACTGATGACAGAGGGATAAAATGGAAGATAAGGGGAAAGCTACAGAAGAGTTACAAAGTGTTCATTTCTGGAATAGGAAGTGAGGGAGCAGCATGAGATATTTAGAAGATATTTTATTAAACAATCCTGGAGATCTAGAGGACAGTAATCAAAGATTTAAGAAAAATATTAAGGAATCATTAATTTATGCTAGTGTAGTCATTTCTTGGAATCTGTATCCATCTCTGATTGTGGCAGCGCTTAAAATCTGGAATATTAGAATACATAATAAAGAATTCATAATAAAGAATACTGAACAAAGTTAGAGTTATATATTGTTCACTAAATTCAGAAAATTTTGATTGCCTGGTAGAGAGCCAGAGTTAGATTTAAGAAATGGACATTCGTAAACACCCTATTGTGGAGGAAGATAAGGGAAAATAAGCCTTCATTTGTTCATTTGTCCAGTAGGGTCATAATATTTGAGAAAGTACTTGGGGCCATCTGCTTAAGAGCTTTGTCTTCTAACAGTTGGGAAATGAACTATTTGCAAACACTGGATGTGGACAATACTGTGTTTGAAAGGACTTTTAGAGAATCATAATAAATGACTGCTTAAAATAATTATAAATCTTAAAATGATAGGGTTGAAATTCTTATTCCACGAGTAACAGTGTTTTCTCAGGTAGGCATGTAGAGAATATCTTCCTGAAGGAATGGGTATCAGATACAAAAAGAGGCTGGTTTTTACCTTTTGACCTTACCTTATCAAGTTTAGAGTGTTCAGATTACTGCTATGAAGAAAAATAAAGGGAATGGATGGACAGAGAATGCTGTAGAAAATAGTGTGGTCAGGGAAAAATCTCATTGAAGAGATGACATTTAAGGAGACACTTGAATACAAGGATGGACTAGCCATTCAGATTTTGAGAGATATAGCAAACTGGACCGAGAGAACAACTAATGCCATATAAAAAGATGTTTGCAGCAAGTAGGTCAGAGTGGCTTTATATAAGATTGTGTCTGAATAGCCAAATCTTATTAATGCAGTTAAATATATTCATTCAGAACTAAGTCAGCAGGGGGCTAGCCAGGAGTTATGGCGAAATCAGGGAGCATGAGGTCTCATGCCTTTATCAGTGACCAGTGATAAACAAGAAAGTTTGCGTATAACCATTTAGAATTCAGGAAAGTCATCTGGATAATGTTTCTGTATTAAATGTTATTTATGGCAACAAGATTTTCATACTATACAAAGGTGCAAGTTTAGAAGGTTTATGGTTAGTGCTTTCTGAAGAAAGAAATTGGAGACTATTGCTAGCTGGAGCCTATCAGAATAAGTCATTTTACACTATTCTTATAGGCAAGTATATGGTTCTGAAATCAGTTTCAAGGAGTAGATGACAGCCTTCTGGGTGTGAATTAATATGAATAGATGTACAGTCAGATGGCACAGTGTAGCAGCTTCAGCCAGAAATAGAAAAAAAAAATAGTAAATCCATGAGTCAGATTGAAGAGCACATACTGTTTTTATTTAATAACCAACTATGATAAGAACCAGCTATGATAAGAAGAGATGAAGGTTTTCTATGAGCAAAGAGCTTAAGCCACTTAGGCAGTTATAGTTTCCTAGAAATAGTTATATCTGAAGGATTAGTTGAATCACAGACATACTCTTACTCTACTCTTATCTTGGTTAACTCCTACTAATCCTTCAATTTTAAATTTAACTGACACTTTTTTCAGATGCTATTTTCATACTTTCTTCTAATATAAATTATTTATCCCTTCTTATTCTATTTCACTGGATCTTATTTTTCAAAAAATTTGTCACAAATTATAATTATATAAGCTACTTGTGTATTTTCTTTCTTTCCCCATAACTAGACTATATGTTCTGAAGATTAAATGCTAATTCTATTTTGATCAAAACATCTCTCTCAATGAATATTAGTTGAATGAATTGAATAAGAACTAACTTGAATAAGAAGTCAAGGTAAGCATGAAAAAAATAATTATCAGAAAGAATGATATGAATGATATGAAAATAAACAGAAGAGAGAAAGAGTTTATTGCATTCATGAAACTAAGAGACTTCCCATTTGAAGTGAAATGTGCAAGCAAGGAAGTGCTGAGGAACAAAGTTTTAAAGTTCATCAGGCAATCAGTCACAAAGGACATGAGATGGTGGTTGCTTACGCGTTAGAAAACCAAGAACAATTTTAAGTATCTAAGTAAAATGAACAGATCACTCAGTTTAAAGCATGGAGAATGGATTGAAAGAAGTAACACTGGAGCCTGAGGAAGAATGGAATAACTGATACAATAATCTATGAAAGAGTTACAGTTAACTAAACACTGTAGTAACAGAATAAATGGAGAGAAGTAAATGCATCTGAGATATCTCAGAGCTATAAGCAGCAACACTAGGTAAGAATTAAGCTAAAAAAAACCTAAAGATGAAATTATTTTTTTATAAATTAGGAATGGGAAAAGAACTTAAAAATTTTGAACTAATATAAAACATCAGAAAGAAATATATTGGCAGACTTTTCTATAACCTAATTTGAAAAAAAACTATAAAAAGGAAAGAAAATTCAGAAAGCATTCACAGTAAAAACAGCAGGAAAGAGTGTTAGTTTCTTTATAATATAAAGATTTCATGTAAATTGTACATAAATCAGTAAAAATATAATTGACAAATAGGCAAATGTGAGACAGAATTTCACAAAAGAGAAACTGCAGATATTTGATAAATGTGAACAGTTAGCATGAGTTATCAAAGGCATATCTAAAATCGCAATAAAATGTGTCTATTATATTCTTTTGAATCGTCAACAATTAACGTGATAAACATTTCACCGAATCACAAAAATAAGAATTTATTACATGTAAGATATACTGATGAGATAAAAGCATCTTAAATTACTGTGTATTACAAATGTGATTGATTTTTATAAAACGCATTCTGGTTCCCAATGACTTTCTAGTTCTATCCTATATTCCCATAAACACTACACCTGTATAATTGTGTTCCTATAAATAAGCATAATATTCATTTGAGTTCTCTTACTTCTTTTTACTTCTTTATTATGATGATGATAAAATATTTCAGGTATATAAAAACTATACAGCCCTCATTTTTTCCAAATACTTACCCCTTATAAATTATAACGTGTGTACTTGTACCTGTAGTATTAGTCATGTTTCATCATAGTTTTAGAAAATAGAGTATTTGTAATTTGCTAAAATGACAAATAAAGCAAAATATAAATTGCAGTATGGTTTCTCACGTGTATAGTAAACACTTAAGAAAATTTTGATTTGCTATTTTGTCAACTGAAAAGCATATTCTTTTCAGTGTAGATTAAGAAAATAAAAGTATTTCCATTTAATTTATATCCTTTTCCATATGCCACTTTTGCCTGAGATTTAAGGTTTAGCCAACCAAAGCCTAACCTTTAATTACAATATAATTAGAATGTCAAATTAAACACATTTACTTGTTTGGATTCCCCTTAAACACCTTGAATGCAGCAGGTAATGATGAATGCTTTGCAGATGTTTACAAGAACAAACATAAGAATGGTCATCCATAATTAATTAAAATTATTCTAATGAAGTTAGTTTATTTGCTCATGGATAAGATAAGACAAAGTAGGACCAACATCCTTTTAAAAAAATAATAAAGGTCATTTCTATAAGCTTTCTGCAGATTTTTTTTAATTCTTTATATTTTAGTAACAGAATTATTTGAATGAAATTTCCCAATTATAAAATTGGGTGATTACTCTGTTTCACCAATTTCTGCTCCCCTTATTCTATAAAGAGACAGATTATTTCACCTACCTTACAATCACAAAGTGTCATACAGACTTTCAAGGACTTAATTTTGTATGACACCATAACAAAGAAGATATAAAGTCCCAAGCACTGACCAACCCTAAAGTACTGTCCTTCGTTCTTTGGGAAAACCTGGCAGAAACAGTGGGCAGAACTCCTGTGTTAACTCTGTTCTAAAAATATTTCCATAGTTCCAGATACGTGTATAAGATAGAAAGATGCTACTTTCTCTGAGAGTACAAGAAACTGGGTTGATGATGAAACATTATAAGAAATATCCTAGCAGGGAGAAAAGCATTATAGTACTTCAAAATGATCAAAATAGTGAGAAACCACAGGATGGAAAATACACTACACTACAAAAGAACAAGCTAAACGTACAGACCAGGCATGCATTGAGGTGTAGAAATCCTAAGAAAGCTAATATAAAGTTTCACTGCACCAGTGGGTATCATTCAGTTTAACAAAAGCAATCTTCTGAATAATGGGAATAACATTAAGGAAAAGTCATAATTGCATGGGTGGATACCTCACACCACAAATCCTACAGAGCTGTGTAGTTCTTCTGTGATGCATATGATACGTGCTAAGGAAGACTGTCCTCCTTACAAATAAGTATGTGATGAGAGTCCAGAATAAAAAAAGACACGATGAACAGTATTTAGTCTCTTTCTGCTCCGTATCTGGCACGTAACTAGGATGCTTTAGGCAGCATTAAACACTTTAATGTTAGGAAGTGGCGGTGGATGAATGTGCCTCTGTTGAACTCATTTAATATGGTAATGAGAAATAGATTGCTATAGATAACATCTGTGAAGTAATATAAAAGGCCACAAAGTGGCTAAAAACAATGACAAAAAGTAGATTTATTCTTATTCCAAAATGATGAAGTTACTATTAAGCAACCTCTGTTTTCCTTCTATATAGAATTAAAATTAATGTTTACCATACAAAAATATATAAAGACTAGGACAATTATTCCTAGTTATGACCAAACGATGTTATCCGATTAGTCCACCAACGTTACATAATGACAGTGTGTTTTCTCAAGAAAGTCAGAAATGATTACAATAGCTTAATAATGTTTTATATGACCCACAAAATATATATTAACCTAGAGTTATAGTTTTCCATACTTACTACAGATCTAAATAATAAGTAAGAGCAAGTTGTAAGACTTTAAAGTACATACAAATTATTTTAGAGTAATTTTATAATAAATATATCAAAGCAAACATTAAACTGATGTTCATTTGCTACTTTCTGAACATAAGAATATATTCAACTTCTACTTTCACTGAGGAAGTATATGTTCAAATCAACTTGTGCATGGCGCTCTCAGTCTCTTTTGTTTTCATAAATTCCAACTTACTGAACATATAGTCTAAAATCAACTTCTATCACTTTATTTTTACTCATTTCCTCTTCAACCTTTTGACATTTGATAATTATTTCAAAACTCTAATAAAGTTGCCTTCAAAAAGATCACCAAATCAATTACTTGATGTTTAACCAGGTATATCTGGTTAAACCTGTGACCTCACCTGTTTGGTCTCTTCCAAGCATTTACCTACCGTTACTCACTTTTAGCTTCTTCCTTGGTTTCTATAACACAGCTCCCTCCTACTGCTTCTCTGAACTCTGCAAGCCATGCACTGGGTGCCTTCAATTAGGTCTCTCTCTCCACCATTTTAAGTCTAGCTATGTCTACTTTCATTCTTTAATCCACAAACTCTCCCATGTCACTTTCATTCCCTCACATGACTTCTGTGCTCAAGTTTTTGTGATTTCCAAATATATGTAGTTTCCTTCTCAAACTCCATACTCCACTTACAGAGTATGTAGTTACCCTGTTCTAACACATCTCGAAGAATAATCAGCACTTTTCCTTGCAGACCTGAGTTCCTTTTCTCATTTAATAGTTTAACAATATCCTCAATGGCTTAAATTTTAATATTTTGCATCATCAATAAGTCTTTCTCTTCTTATAACCCCAGTTCTCAGTACCTTACACAAAATGTAAGATAAGCAACTGAATATATCACCTTTGTTCAATGGTAATTGCTTCTTCAATGATTGTTCTTTGTCTTTGAGGTGTCTAGTATTCAGCTCCATTTCCTAACTCTGTCGTTATATTTGTGAAGAGGCAAAGACGGTAATGATGCTAGCATAAATTTAATAGAATGTAAACTCACTTAAACAATTAACATTCACATTACAACACTTAAAAATATTAGTCAATGGAAATTTGGAAAACATATAATTTTATTTCTAATACTTCAGGAAAAATAAGAAAAAATTCAAGTTAATAATACTATATAGTCAATCTTATGATTTAAAGAATGTTTTATAACATTGCCTAGATGTATTAATTTCTTCAAAAGTGAATATATTGTCTTCTTCAATAACTAGTATTTTAGGTGCCTACCCAAAAAGAATAGAACTTTCATTATAGTGAATAGTATACCACATGGCAGCGCTGTTTAGTATTATCCATTCTTACACCTTTTTTTCCATGATGCATTGTTTTTTCTTCTGTAATATGGTCAGCATTTCAGCATGTAAGTCTGGGGTGTGGGGAAATGTCAGAGTGTAAAAGTGTGACTATATTTGTATATTTGAAGTCTGCATTTATTACGCAGTTGTTGATCATGCTGTCATTCCATGGAGGCATGCCAATTGAAAATTTCCCTATGTTTCAGTTTTTATGTAAGAAAAAATGTATTATGTAAAATGAAAAATTGTCAGCCAAGGGGTAAATGCTGCTGAATGTCAATTGACAGTATCGTGAGCCCTTGCACATGGAAAACTATATATATTTACAATATGACGGCATATTAACTGCAAGAACAACCTTCTGTATTCTGACTTCTTGGAATCAAGACTCTTTAAGAGAACAAAAATTGATTGCATGTAAATTTTTCTCACACCAGTTAGGGAAAGTTATCTAAGTTTTAATAATATAAACTAAGATTGTTACCAAATAATTGCATTGATATCTTTTGGAAGAAACATTCATATGTAGAAGAAATTATACAATTTTTCAAGAAAAATATTAAACTATAATAATCAATGTGAGAAATTTCAAAAGACAAAGATATGATTTCTGCTCACATAAAATTTGCAGTTTAGAAAGTTAAAATACATGGATAAACATGCTTTTTAAATAATTATAAAAATTCCAAGCTAATATTCAGCTCAATTCTATTCTGGTTCTTTCAGTTTCATTCAATGTAGAAATTCTTATCATATGCACAGTGCTGTATATGATACTTTGTGAAAAAATTATTCATCAATAACAAATCTTTCATAAACTGAATTATGTAAACTGAAATCTCTTTCTCTATTTTTCATTTAATTCTATTGCTCTGGTTATTCCTTATAGCACCAGTATCAAACTTTCCTAAATTATTTAAAGTTTAGAATACATATATATGTGGCCTTGTATTTCTTCATTAGTTTTCTTTTATGATATTGTTTTATTTGGATTTCATATGTTTCTTCCATGTAGGACATTTCTATAAATTAAAAAAAAACAAAACGAGATTTTATTGAAATTGTCTAAAAATGTGAAATTCATTTGAAGAGAATTTTGTTCTGGTTATCGATTAATGCATAACAAACTACTCAAAAATGTAGTGACTTAAAATGACAAACATTGTATCATGTCTTATAATTCTGTGGATCAAGAATGTGCACAGGGCTACGGTCAATTCTGAGCCTCATAGATTCGACTAGGGTCACTTGGTGACATTTGACTCTGAGCTGGTGAGAAGATTCCAAGACCGTTTCTTTTATATACCCATAGTTCGAACATGGATGGCTGGAAAGTTCTCTCTTCATTTAGTCTCTAGGCTTCTCCGTATCATTTTTGGCAGGGTTTTCGAACTTCACGTATGGTATATCAGGGTCAAGAGATCGAGACTGTAGCTCCCAGCTCCTTAAAGGTCTAGATTGTAGAGTCGCTCTTGCTATATTCTATTGGTCAAAGTCACAGGCCAATCAAGATTCATGGGAAAGAGAACTAGATTCCACTGCCTGAAAGAAAAGTGGCAAAGAATTCGTGGCTATCTTTAATCCACCATAGTTGGTCAGCTGCCTACAAATTATTCGTATTCTTCCAACATATCAAATACACTTAGCCCCTCCCCACATTTCCAAACTTTGATTTCATTACAGCTTCAGATCAACTTAATGGAAAATAATCTTTTTTCACATAAATTATGGTACATAATATAATATATAATACAAGAATTGAAATTCAACCAATACACATTTATAGTGCCACAATAGATGTTAAATTATTAAAGCACTCCCCAAAATTTACTTAGCTGAACTAGTGTTACAATATCTGGCTGGTAAACCTGTTCCCAGATCCTAGGTATGCAGGCTTTGTTTCTCACTATGCACACTCCCAGCAATGATTCTGGACCAGAAAGCCTGTGACAGAGAGAAACGGTGTTCCCTGGCTCATTTTAGGCTACTATCTTACAAATATGTGATGTGGATTTGAGTTTTTTTCCCCAGTGCCCTTTCCTATGGGTAAGCTCTGGTCCCATGCCTATCCTTTTGGCTGAACCTGGCCCTCCTCTGCTGAAATGTTGGCTATGACATATGCAGAACAGCTCCATGTTCCTCTGTGCTGTGAAAAAATGAAAATTCAGAGGACAGCATATTTTCTGCTACTTCTCTGTTTGTATATTATCCCCCACAAAATCCCTATACCTGTACTCAATGGCAATAGTGGTGTGTGTCTCCTTTATACAAAAACAACATTCAGTAAAAAAAAAAAAAAAAAAAAGTTTACTAATATTCCAGTTTTGCATTTATTTAAAATAATTTGGTTTATATAAAAGTGAAAGAAAGATGTTACATGAAAAACTAAAATATTTAGATTTAAGCAGAAAGAATATATTTGCTCTACCAGCTATTTTACAAAGATTTAGACTTCAAAAGTCACTGATTTTCATTAAAAATTTTTAAAAAATCAATATTGCA
Organism: Eidolon dupreanum; assembly: GCA_028627145.1. Lineage (NCBI taxonomy): Eukaryota > Metazoa > Chordata > Mammalia > Chiroptera > Pteropodidae > Eidolon > Eidolon dupreanum. The sequence continues at coordinate 6,025,204 of CM053508.1, forward strand.
GCTTATTTGCCAGGAAATTCTCCATTAAGCCTGTCATGAAATAACTTTTCAACTAAACTTATTTTCACAGTATTTGCAGAAAATCACAGTGAGGACTTAACAGCACTTTTGAAATACACACTTAAGATCTTATCAGCTTAACTATAAACTTGGCTTTTAACATTTCTACTTTAATCTATACATCTGGAGTTTCTCTAGTCAAAAATGTAAGAACTATGTCATAGGAAATGGATGACATTTTTGAGCGACCTGAAGTAGCTTCAGACAGAGCCATTCACAATCCATTAATTACAGCCCACGCTGCCCATGTCATTATCATGTGAATTGTGCTGGAAGACCTGACCACCTGCTCACCCGTACAGAGCAGATCTCATCCATGTCATTTACCGAGCACTTCGTTAAATTTTTCTTACATTATTACAAACACAGGAGTTTTAAAATGAACTATTTTTTTTGGGGGGGGAAGGACAGGAAAATTTCCAAAGTTTGAATTTTACTGGATAAATAATCTTTTTAAATTTACATTTTTGATTAATTGTGAAAAGGGGTTCCTGTTTATTACTCTTCATTACTCTACCTAATCAGTTATTGTCAAACATGAGAAAAATCATTGATTCGTTTAATTCTTATTTTAAAACTTAACCTAATAACTGATCTCTAATTATTCCTGAGGGCATTTGAATTAATGTTTTTGCCCTCTCTAGATAGAACATCTCCTTTTTTGAAATAAGAAACATCATACTTTCTTTTTTTTTTACAATAGTCATATTATTTCATTTCTTATTTTATTACATTGAATGAAAATTCAAGATTAATGCAATAGCAGATGAATTTCTTAAAATTAAATAGGAATGCCAATAGATATCTTTGCTACATACAAAAAAATTATTCTTCTGTTCATATTACAACTTTTATCAATATATATTTAATTTTATCAATCTTTTATCATCTATTACATAATTATATCTTTCCCTTTGATCTATGATAAAACAGATTATTTTAATACATTGAGACATTAACGGACTGATCACATTATCCTTTCTGAGACTTCCAGAAAAACTTTCTCATATATTATGCGTTTCTGGATTTGTTTTGTTAGGTTCGTAATACATATTTTTAAAAAGTAAGACGTTGTCTTTAGTGTTCACACATGAGATTTGTCTTTAGTACTCTTTTTTGTTCTACTTTTGTCAGTTTTATGGTAGGAGAGGTTTCCAAGCTTCAGAAAGTATTTTAGCAACTTTGTATCCTAGTCTACACACTGGAACAATATACATATTTTTAAAGATATTCTTAGCAAATTTTAAATAATTTGCCCTAAAAAATTATCTTACCTTGGCACATTTTATTTGAGACAAGTATTAGACACATTATTTCATTATATTTAAGGCTATAGGTCTAGTTTTATTCTCTACTTCTTCTATAAGACTTACTGATCATTTGTATTTTCTAACAATCTATCATTTTATTCTCATTTTTAAAATACTTTCTGAATATATACACACATGTACATATAGCAAATAAATTGTAATTCTATAAAATTTTGGTTTTGGTTTTAAATTTTATATTGATTTTACCTTTTTTCCTCAAAATACTTGGCATTTCAAGTTTTAATGATGACATTAAAATAGCTTCTATTTATTTTTTAATGCTGCTACCTAATTTACTAGTTTTTAATTTTATCTCTATTATTTATTTCCTCTTTTTTATTTTTATTTGATGTAATTAGTTTTATACCATAATTCGTCCCTTGTAAATGCTTAACTTTGGCTCTTATTTTCATTGGTTGAGTCTCTGAACATTTGCCTATATGGGTAAGAATATTGTCATATACCTATTGAACCCATTTACACTTTAAAATTTCTTCACTACCCTACCACTGTCATGACCCTTTCAAGAAGAACAAGTTGCTTAGTGTTTATTTATTTTCAGTTAAATTTTCCATTTTATAGCTCTTTAGATTTGTCTCTTTTATCTAAGACAAGATGTGGGAAAATACTTTTAGTTCAATATATGTATACCTAATGAATTGTTTTATTATTATACCAATGAATTTGCTTTAAGACGCAATATATCTTGATGTATAGAAATGTCTTAAAGCAGAGTATCTTTTTTTCCATAATATCTTTAAATGTTTTTTCTGCTCAATTTTCTCTTTCTCCTCTCTTCTCCAATCAATTATGTCTTAAATTTCCCTGTAGTCAACACTGATTCAGTTATCTACACCACTTATAATAACTTTAGCTCTAATGCTGTATTTTATTTATATTATTATTGATCTATGTTTTTTATTTGTTTGTTTCTCTTCTCAGATGGACAATTAGTTAATTTGATTTATTGTTTTACTAATTTTTCTGTTTTATCTTTTTTTCCCCCATAGAACACATTTTCTTGAATTTCATTGGTAACAATAAAAAAAGATTTGTAGTATATTTTTCTCTTCTTTGGAATCCCCTCCCCCAAAGTATCTTCTTATTTTGGATGCTACCATAATGTTTCCATATTGTTATTAGAGAAGATAGTTAGGTGTCTGCTCATCCCCGAGTGAAGCGGGGAATAGTCAAGCCTACAAAGCACTTTCGAAGACCAGAAGCAGGTTAGTGTTCCAGTCTGCTCAGACCTCCATGACAAAATGCTATAGAGTTGGTGGCTTAAACAACAGATATTTATCTCTAGAAGTTCTGAAGGCTAGAAGTCAGAGAGATTAGGATGCCACCATTGCTGGGTTCAGATGGGAACTCTCTTCTTGGCTTACAGATGATTATTTCTTTCTGTGTCCTCACATGGCAGAGAGAGCAAACTCTCATCTCTTCCTCTTGTCTTAGGACGTTTCACCCATTGTGGGGGTTTGATCCTCATGACCTAATCTAAACCTAATTACCTCTCAAAGGCCCAACCTCCAAATACTTTCAAATTAGGGGCTTTGACTTTAACACAGAAACACTCAGTCCATAAGACTCTGTCTTTTGATCACTGTTAAAACTCTTCTTTCTGATTTTAAACTGATATGGCAGAGAGGTATAAATATGCTTTTTAAAATTTCACTGATAGTCACCATTCCAAGAAAAATAGAGCTTTGTCAGGACACAATTCTCTTCTATAGACCCTTTTAATCGTTCACAGAATTCAACATAATTCTAAGCACATATACATGTAATTTGTTTGCTTGAATGAAAAATGATGCAGCGATCCTCTGAAGATGAAATGGGTTGGCAATAAAAATTCTTACTTCATATTCTATATATACTCATATGTATATATAATCCAAAGTTCTTGTTTTGAAGTTGTACAGTCATTCACAGCATGTATTGCTGTATGTAAATCTGTGACTCGTGCTAAGCATCTTTTTTTCCTCATAATTTCATAAGACCAAATACTTGGAATTGCTCTTTTATATATACATCAACTGTAGAATAATCTCACAAATTTTAACAAAGACATGTTTTCGCATATCAGAAAAAAATAAAATTTAAAACACAACACTTTAAATGTATTAGACTATCGTTTAAAAATGAAAAAGTAATATAAGTGTTATACTTGTTCTTTCAAACATATGCTATTTGTCTAGCAGAGCTTTTGGACCCCAAAATGAAAGAGCATTGCCATAATGAATAAGGCTCTTTTGGAAAAATGTTAGCAGCTTGGCTCTTTTTTTTTTTTTTTTTTTATGCAACTTTCCAAATCTTAGTGTTTTTGTTGACCCTTAAAACTGATTTGGTCTGATATCCAATATGTGTATGTTTTATATTCCCTTCTTTTTGTTTGTCTAGTCACTAACTGCTGTGTTCAATCATTGCTAATATTTAAAACTTCGACATAGTATTTATTACTGCTTCTACATTTTGTTCTTTCAAACTAAAATGGTTCAGATTCTGGTTTGTACATGTCTAGACTATATATATACTTTTCTATAAGTATAATTTGTAAATATTTTAAGACTGAATTTATGAATTTTCTTTTCTTATTTACCTAAAAATCTTATTATCATTACACAGGTAGACTCGCCCATTCTATCCACAGGATCACCAGTGCATAATTTATATGAAATTTACTTGTATATTTTATCTTTCTAATTAGAATGTAGGTCTTTTGTGAGTAGAGATTACATCTCATTCATCTTTGCATCATTGGTATATGGTACACCACTGAAAATTAATTAGACAGTTGCATGAAATATATGCTATAGGATCTCTGTATAGGCCCTCTAGAATCTAGCACCTAGTGCTATATGCACAAACAATATTAGTGGCAGAGACCTAGGTCAAGTGCCTGTGCTGTTACTTAATGACTATGGGTCTTCAAGCAAATGAATATTCATAAAACAAATTTAAAATGTTTGCGTATCTCTAGAGTTGTTAGAGAATTAACTTTATGGTACGTAAACTATATACCAAATGTTAAATTAATGTTAATTATTACCATTATCTGAGTGTGTTAGGTAGTAGGTAGCAATATAGAAAACAGCATTAATATTAGTAGAATTACTCTGCAGCGAATTGTCATTAGAGCGGAATAGAATATTTTGCTTGTTGATGATCCAGTTCTAGTGATTAGAATTAAGTGGGGTTTAGAAAAAGATCAGTGGTCGATTTATATGCTATAGCCATAAGGAAGATTTGAAAATCCTACTGCTTTGTAGCACGAAAACTCAATAGCTCATTAAAGTACATTAGCAAGTCCACATGTTTGTAAGAAGACTGTTGTGATCTGGGTGTCTATCACTCTGTCAATGATTACAACTCTATTTAGTGCTTCTCTCTAGGCTGTCATTTTATCTTGAAATCTCCCATACTGGGTACAATGTTGGCAGATAGTAGACACTCAATGACTATATTAGGGAAAAAATATATACTTCTGTAAAACAAGGACCTGCTTATCAAAAACTTAATTTATTAAGAACAACAATTCAATTTATTAAGAACAACACAACACTTAAACTGGGAAATTTATGTTCTTAATATTATTTGATCTATATTAATTAAAAGAGGTAAATTTCTCAAATTGTCTTTAATGATGTTACTTTCTTAACTTGGTGTTTCTTAAGTGTTCTTATAAATTTCATGAAGAATAGTGAAATAAGAACAAAATCATGAAAGTGGACTTTTTAATTTAAACCTTATATTTTACCAAAGGTATTTTTTTTATTACTTTAAAATTTCCTGTCAGAAGATTGCTGAAATGTGTTTAATCATGAGAATTAGGGAGAGAATAAATCTTGTATTCGAATATCATAAAGAAATATATGTATTAATCAATAAAGTACCTTAATTTAGGAAAAAATCTTCAAGAATATTGTTATGCTTGTGAAAATGTGGAATTGAATTTTAAAAGTTAATAAATATAGTTATTAAAATAAAGACTGTGATTGGACAAGAAATTATAAAATAGCCTGTCTCTTTTTCTTATCAAAAGAGATAAAAAGGTTGTACTTTTTAGCCCTTCTCTCATTAAGTTTTTTCTTGAACTTTAAATAACCTCCCTAAGAAGATGATGATATTGATGTACAGTCTATTGTAGTAAATACCTAGAACATAGAATAATACCCATATACTGATTGACATACAAGTACATATCAGTTAAGTGAAGTACTTTATCATGAAAACATTCATTTTACCACATAATAATTTAATTTTTGCTTTTATTTTAGTGAGTTATTATAAATAAGTTATCTAGAAAATTGAGGTTTGGAGATTGAATTAAAACTGAAAAGGGAGTAATGAAGTAGAAACAATTTTCTGTAAGTAAAAATTGAGAATATAAAAATAATATTATTGATGCTTATTAAGAATTAAACCTACCTTTTTCCCAAAAGGTAGATCCCCAGCATGTAACATAATGCCTGCATTAAAATGAACATTTGACACATGTTTGTTAAATGAATTAGTTTATTAACACAGTTTTAAGCAAATAAGCATAGTATTTGTTTTAATGAATAAACTGAATTGTAGGTCATTATTATTATTATAGGTCATTATTATTGGTAAATGATTAATTAATTAAATAGAAGTTTATTTTGTGCTGCAAGGGCAAGTACCTACCACAAATTGATAAGATATACTAGGCTCCATCTCTATTTATCAGGAGGTCATAGCATAAACAGAGATAAATTATTTTAGAATGTCATATTGCAAAAAATCTTAAAATTCCACTGAGATGAAAAGAAAGCCCAGAAGAAGGAACAACTAACTATACCTGGAAATCTCAGAGAAGATACTTCACAGTGACCTGTTATATGTAAAGAGACTTCAAAATATAAGCATGGGAGAGGGTTAAAGATATTTTGAGCAAAAAGTGAAATATAAGAAACAATAATGTTGGTATGAAGGAATACAGAGTGTTCAGAAAAAAGCTATATATATATATATATATATATATATATATATATATATATAGTCAAATTTTATTAAGAAAGTATTATGGGTAAAACAATATGAAAGCATTAACTTGATCTTTTACTTACCCTTGTTTTGTGCCGGTCTCAGTGTATAGGTAATCAGTGTTGTGGCTGGACCAACCCTTTTGCGGACTGGAAGACACTGTCAGCAATAATCATCAGGAAACCTGGGAAAAAATAAACAATGTTTTATATGCTAAAAGCATATTAACGTGCTAAAAGCCAAGGTTACTGTCTCCCACTCATGTATGAGACTCTAGGTGGAGGTTACTAAGCTCTCCCCAACACCAGCCCAGAGGATGACCCCGTCAGAGTATGGTGCTGCATGCATCACAGTTAGTTGGACTATAGTTCTAACTCTCCTGATTGCCTCAGTTCCCAGCACATTATTACATTATTACATTATTAGTTAAGTATCCCCTCAGCCTGCAGAGCCTCTTGGTATTCCACAGAGAAGATCAAGAAGGCAGTTAATGTCAAGGCTGATCATCTTCCTGCTGCCTGCTGTTTCAAAGGGAAAGTTTACCCAAAAGTCAAGACTGCATGGCAAGCAGATGAGTTGAAGATTCAGAAGGACATGGCAGACACTCTGAGAAATCTACAATGTGTGTCAGCTAAGGTAGAACTGAGTCATTCAGGAAGCATCACCAGGACTTGGACAAGCTGTGAGGGACCGGACAAGAGTTACAAAACCACCACAGCAAAAGCCACTAGGTCCGCCAAACCATAACTGTCTCCATGTTCTGAAACCCCTATTCCAGGCAGGGTGGAGAGAAGGTGAGAGGATTTGCATGACTAAAATTTAACAGATAATCATTTTTTCCTAAAAAGAATGAATGTGTAAAATAGACTACTTAAACTATTTAAAAATTAAATTTTCAAAATTGAATTAAAATCTAGTTGTTGTTGTTGTTGTTGTTGTTTTTCATTAGGTTTTAGATTAAAGGGCTTATAAGATTGAATCAGTTATATAGATCAAGTACAAAAGCTCAGTTTTCTTTGCACATGTGAGTTGTTTTAGTATAATGCAGTTTATGATGCAATTCTGACTTTTAGAAAGTTAAAACTGAATGATGGGAAAACAAAACACAGGGAGGAAAAACAGACAGGGGAGATTTCTAAGGTAGGGAGTACAATTTGGAGTTTTGGTATATTATGATGAGAATATGAACTAAAAAAGAAATCCAGTAAAAGTAATGAAAAAAAGCTGAATTGAAAATGGATCGTAATATACTTATTCTTTTTTTTAAATTATATGGCTGTATGATTTAATATGGGATCATGGAAAATAAGTGACTGTGTGATTAATGAAATACTTTACTCTCATGTTCATTCTTTAAAAGATAAATGCAACTGTGTTATGAAATTTTCTTCAAAGTTTATGTTTCTCATTTTGTTTTTTTTCCTGATTATATGTTCTAAATTATAAATTAAACTCAATGTCTAGACAACATTTAGATAACAAATTTAAGCTATATCCTCAAATATCTTTAATTGACAAAATAGTATAACACACTGATGAATTTGCTTTGGGACTGGTAGTGGAAATTGAAGAAAAGGAAGCAGCTGAGGTTGACTCTAGTATTTCTTATTTGTAAAAGTACATGGTGATGTCATTAAGCAAGAGAATGGTACAGGAGGAGTAGAAATTAGAGTAGAAGCTAATTAATTTAGATCGAGTCATGTCAATTTTAAGTTGTTCATGAGATAGACAGAAGTTAATATATCTCAGAACAGAGAGAGAGTACAGACATGGCAATCATCCATAGACTGGAAATCATAAGAATGGATGATTCTGAAGATGACTCCACTCAGGAACAGCATCTAGAGCAAGAAGTTGGCCAGTAAATAACGGAGGGCACCAAAATCTAAGTGTGCAGAAGGAGAGGGATCTGCTGAGAGCCCTAAGCAGAGTAATTATATTCATGATGGGAGAATACAAATGAATCAACTCATGATATGCAAGAGAGAGAGAGGAGAGTTTCATAAATACAGCAGGTGAGCAGTAATGTCAAAGCTAGCAATAGGTCAGATTAAATGCAAACTTAAGAAGGGCCTTTGCATCGGTGGCTTCAGCAGCAATATAATTTTGGAGTAGAAGTCAAAAGCTGTGGTTGTGATGGAATTGATTTGAAGAAAAAGAAACTTTTTAGTTCTTTTTTTTCAAAAGTCTGAAAATGAAGAGAAATCAAAAGAAAAAAATAGATGAGGAGGCCGAGGCAAGAGGAAAGTGAAGGATTGAGTTGTAGATAATTTCGATGTTAGGGCTCTGAGAGAAGTTAAAGGTTTGAGCACTAAATTTGTTTTATTTATTTGTTCTGGACCAAGTTGAATAAGGTGACTGTACAGAGTAAAATTGTGGAATAGTTGCTATAGGAAATATGAAAAAGACTGACTATAGACAACTACATATATGGTAGAATGACATTGGTATTATATGTGATGCTTAGAAACCATCAAGTTGTAATAATTACATTTGCATTATTAGTTAAATATCTCCTTAGCAGGCTAAAAAAAAAAAAAAAGGAAAAGAAAAAAATATATCTTAAGAAACCAAAAATGAGACAAAGATCCTATGGAATTTTCCTTGAGTTAATCTCATTTGTTCTTAAAAAAGAATAGTTCACTGAAAAGTTTATCTGCAAACATTTAGAAAAGAAACCATGTTTTGGGTTTTTGGGTTTTTTTTTTTTGCTTTTTTTTTTAAGGATATAAGAAAGAACAAGAATTGTATCAAGGATGTGACAAGCTTCAATAGAATTGGTATAAACAGGCTGTATTATTTAGCAAAATTTAATTTAGTCCAAACATTGTTTGAATTAAAAACTGTTTTTAATCGAGTATGTCTTATAAAACTAGAAGGGGCTTATTTACCACCTGCAGAGGTAGGTTTCTTAAACTAGCATTCTTGGTAAAGAATAGGAATACTTTAATTTAGGAATACTTATAGGAAATCAAAATTGAATGATGTGCAACAAAGCTACAATATTATTCTTTGCTTATTTGTATATATCAACATAATACAGTTTTTTTTTATTTTTCATTCTTTAATGTCACCACATATTTGACCCCTTTTACCTGATCTACCTCTCCCCTCCTCCCCTTCTTCTACCCTCTGGTAACCACTAGTCTATTGTCCATGTCCATGAGTCTCTGTTTGTTTGTCCTGTTCATTTGTTGCTTTTAGGTTTATATCTCACATATAAGTGATATTGTGGTTTTCAACTTTTTCTATTTGACTTATTTAGCTTAGCATGATTATCTCAAGGTAATATTGTTTTTAAAGTTGGACTTACTATAAGAAGATTAGGTTCAAATTATGATTCAGTCCCAACTGTACTTTTTAAGATTACAGTCACTTCAACAGTTAAATTGTTTACATATCTATGTCTACATTAGATCATGCTGAGACAAGTGAATTTTTGTTTGTTTTGTTTTTGTTCTTTATATCTATCAAAATGAAGAATAGATGAGCAAAGTGTTTGGAGCCTAACTGGTGCTAAATAAATGGAATTTAATATCATTGTTTTTGTACACATTTTCCTATTAATGTTTAAGGAATCTGTATACACCAGAGTCTGTATCTCCCATGCTTTAAATTTAGGTAGAGATTTTATCCTACGCCAAAAAAGTAAATAAAAAATGCCCCCCATTTTTACCCTAAATTCATTTATGAAATAGTCCACATATAATATTTTATGATCCTTTCAACAGATCGGTTCTTATGAAAATTTACGAATTTACTGGTGTGTCAATTTTGACCTCCACTGCAGCCAGGAAGTTAAAAGAAACATTATTTAACAGGGAGAGTGGTGTTACTGTGAAAAGTAATGACATTACAGAAATTTCATATCTTTAGCAAATGTGTCAAAGTCTTTCAATGTACACACAATCTTTCCTTTCCACAAAACCAATGAATTAAAATTATATGAAAAAATAAACCAAAACAAACCTTGACTTCTCATATAGAGATGGCATACCTAATGAGTTGTTTATTATGTTATTATAGTATATGTGAAGCTCTTTGTCTAAAATAAGCTTAATTTTTTTGGCAGGACTATATAGTCACAAATTTTAACTTGATTTTCTCAGACAAAGGAACAATAAGATGCCTACATAGGATTCTCTGTATATTATGTTGAAATATGTAGTACAACACACACACACATACACAAACATGCACGCATGCACACACACCACTTTAGAGTTGTATTTATTAAATTCAATTTTTGGAACAAGCTATAGTTGAAAGAGTCATTTTGCAATTACAGTTTGTGTTCAAACCACAACTGGGGAATTATAATTGTCACTATAGATGGTTATACATATGGCTCGTAGTGCAGATGTAACCAGTAACTGGTTAGTTACTGGTTCTCACAAGAAAAATGTCTTCCAGATTATCTTCTTACCTCCCCCAAAGGAGACTAGAGCAAAAACAAAAACAAACACTGGCTACAGACTGGAAAACAAAATTAATCTCATTTACTTGTAAATGGAATAGTGCCCCATGATAGATTGTTTGTTGCTGAAATTTTAAGACCCCTGTCACCACTATTGCAAAGTAGATGTAGCAAAGCTTCTCTGCCTATTCTGCCTTGTTATATGTGGAATGAATGGATAGTATAAACAACATGTAAGCCTGACAGTATTTTAGAAGACACACTATTAATCAACCACTGGGGAGCTCTCCCCATATTAGACCCCCTGAGGATTCTAAAAGTATTTTCAGTAGAGCAATTCTAATGTTTCTGGCAGTCAAAGAATTTTAGTATGTTAAATTCAACTACAACTGTCATTGAATGAGGAGAGGGCTCCTCTAGAAGACATAATGCGGCAAAATGCAGCTGCTAAAAAGGTGTGGATTCTGTTGTTTATTCCTGCATTTATGTTATCTGACAGAATTCTACTTATGTCCTAGGGTTTTAGAGTCATGAAATGCAAAAGCATCTGGTTTTTGGCAGTTAGACAGACCTCATATTTACAAACAGAACTGAAAAAAAAAAAAAGGCAACCAAAAGACGTCATGGTTCTCAAATTGCATTTTGGTCTTGAACTTGGTCTAATGTTAGGTGACCATAAAATAATCTGATTTATTTTTCCTTCTATCATCTAACCCCTCTTAGATTTCTTGAAATGATTTATCTTATTTTAATAATATTAACTGTTTCCATTACTACACACAATCTCTTAACTTAGAGATATATATTTTGGAGAAATTGCTCATTATTAGCTTATATTGAAATAGAATGAGAACTGCCTGACCTTGAGTATCTGCATTGAATTTGGAGAGTTAAAGGTAATTAAGGTGATTTACCCATGAAGAAGTTAGGAGTTTGATAAATAAATAAACAAACAGATAGCATTCTCTACCTACTTTTTCATATGCATGATTTTCATTATCTCACTTTAGCCTAATTTTGGGTATGGGGATGTGGTAAAGAAATAGAATAGGAGTGAAAAAGGAAGCAGAAAGAGATCATGCTACCCATTTATAGAGAAAACAGCTACAATCGAATGAAATTGCACCACAATTAAACTGACTACTAATTAACTCTTTTCAGTCATTGCTTTCTAAGTCTTTCAGTATCAATATGGTGAAAAAATATAGAAATGTTACAGTCATACATACAATATTTAACAGAAATTAGCTATTTATAATGTGATATTGTATCTGAATACATGAAAAAAGTAAGTAAAATACATAGTCTAATTAGAAGACACACACTTATATATCTTTTAATTAAAGGAGCACCTGCGTTAATAATGGCAGAACATTGTGTTTGTACAGAAGGATGTGAAGCAATTTTATTGTTTATACTGTTTATAAATATTGCATTCAACTCTGTAGCTATAGTTCTTAATGTTTTACAGGTCAGTTTTCTGTTATAAAATACTTAAGTCAAAGACACAGCATTGTGTCTGTATATGTTATTGTAGATTCAAGCAGTGCAACTAATCCTAAAGAAAAGAAATTGAATTGGCCCACGTGATTAAACTATGCTCATTTTACATAAACTTCCTCAAATTATTCTTTCAATTTTTACGTAATTTATTTTACCTTTTCTAGACCATGTAGAATTTCCACTATTTCTTGAATCTTCTGTCCCTTTTTCGTTCTAAATCAAATGCATAATATTTCCATAAGTGTTAGTGTTTGTATCTTTTAATAAAATTTTTAATATTACAGTTATTATTAGAAGCTATTTAATATTGTTAATGTTTTTCTAAATATGTTCTGAAATCACTCCAAAACATTTAATTTTAAAAATTTTAAAAATCTACCAAAAAATAAAAAAAGATATTAAACTCTCCCTCTTTTCTCCTGAAAGGTTGTTTTAAGAGATTTGTCTTTGCTCATTTGGTGGGATGGGTTTGAATGCAATTGTTTTTACACTAATTTTTTCTGAGGATCAACAAACCTTGATATAATTTTTGATCTTTCTTACAGATGCTTTTATAAGACAAACAAAATATTATGATTTTTTGTTAAACATATCAATGTGTTTTATAATTTTTTTTCATATTCAAAGAAATTTTATTTTGCCCTCAGACACAGTCGCTTCCAATACACAATGTGATGTCATTCTTATTTTTGTTCCATTGTAGGTACCTGAATTTTATCTCTCGGTACTTTTAGAATTTTTCAAATTCCTTGGCATTCTGAAATTTGACCTGTGTATATTTAAAAGTGAGTCTTCAAAATTTTTCTGCTGCTTTTATTCAGTGAAAACTTTTAAAATAAAGGCATATATATATATATATATATATATATATATATATATATATATACACATACACACACATATATTTTTTTCTCACTCAGGAATTTTTTTTGCATTTATTTCTGATTGAATTAATAGTAGACCTGCTTTGTTTTTTCTTCATACTTTTTGTACTTTTAAGTTCCATATTTTTATTTCTTTTGTATTTTCCAACTCTTTGTAACTTTATAATTATGAATCTTTAAACTCTTTTTAAAAGAATTTTTTCAAACTCTTCATAGTAACATTTAGATTAAATATTCTCTTAATTTCCTCTTTAAGATCATTGAAGCCCAATTGGTAGGCATGTGTTTTGTCATAGGACCACCTGGATTCAAGGTGTGGCTGTTCATTGCTAGCTGTATTGTCTTAGGCTCCTTGGTCAGCTCCCTCTGCCCCACTTTCCTCATCTGTGAACTGTGGATGGAAACGAATCAAATTTATAGCTTTGTTGTGAGAATTGGATGAGTTAAGACTATATCAGGTTTGTAGACCAGTATCTTATCTATTATAATCACTAACTATACACTGTATATTTATTTGATCAAGGAATTGTTTTTAGCCCTGCTAATTCAGTTTATTCACTGGTTTTTCTTATTTCAAAAATCAAGCAATTTTTATTTTCTCTTTACTTCATTAAAGCTAGGCCTCTTTTTTAAATTATATTTTAGCCTACCCAATCTCTTCATAAAAATGTATTAGAAAATACTATTATGATTGTTACTTTTAATGTTTTCTTCCTGAATTATTTCATGTCTTTGTTATTCTACGTATGTCCAGTAATTTTTATTATTTATCTAATTTTTACAAGAAAGACCATGCTGTTTGACATAAGGAGTGTATATAGATCTCTCTTTTCAGTTATATCAATCTGCTTTCATGACCATCACTTCTTTGATAAGGAAGGCGATGAGTGGCTCTATATGAAAAGATGACATTGGGCAGGACATGTCCCTGCAGGATGCTTATACACAGCACAACTGTCAAACTGGAAGATTTTATTGTTTGACTGTATTTTCTTAAATTTTATTATTAGGCAACGATGGTCTTGAATGTTTTATTTTTTAATTTTCCCCTCAGAAGTTATGATTTCATTCTCTTAGGCCCTGACATCCACATTTGGAGTTTCCTGGGACATATCTGTCACTTAATTTAAAGAGAGGGTATTAATTTTAAATCTGGCCACAACACTTGCTGCCTGTGCTTTGTATGTAGGGCAAGGGGATGGGAAAAGAGAAGCTCAGGCTGGCTCAGATGTTTTCATTAAGATTCTGTAATAAATTACCAAGAAAATTTCTTCTTCCCATCTTCTGCTCTTTGGATTTATTGACCCTGAACTTAAAGCTTGTCTGAGGTTGCTTGTCTGAGGTTATTTGTGGTGTTTGCAGGTGCTGGTTGCTTTTTTGTTTCATCTTCCTAAAGCTGAACCCAATTTATTTTTTCTATATTCAAGAAACTTTTCCCATCAACTACTATATACTTTTTTTGTAGCATATTATGATTGAAACTTTTTTACTTTTTTAACTATGAGAACTCATTATCTAAGGAAAATCAGTTCCAGGAAAAAAAATTCACTACATAGATCAAAGACCAAAATTTTACATGAAGAGAGGACATGACAAGTTTCAGAGATTAGCTTAAAAATAAAAATATAAATCTCATCGAGATCCTTTATAAATTTTTCTTCAGTGGTTAACTATTTTAATACTGAAATGTTTTATATTACTTTACATTTAATTTCAGCAGTTGCAGTTCTGTTTTTATTGTGAAAATATGCATTATGTTTGTATTTTATTATGGAATGTTTAAAATATAGGATTGTGAAGAGAAAAAATTGCCAACAAAATTTCAGTGCAATAGACCCAAGAATAGCTGATATTAAACGGAAAGCTATATTATAAGAGTACCTTTCATTGTGACATTTTTAACTTCTATAAGCAGCCTCATAAGGGCTCCCCAAAAATACAGATTCAGAAGGAGAAGCCCTGTATATACATTCCATCGATTCAATAGCATGAAAGGGCTCTTAAGAATTTGTTGTACATTATATATTTAGTTTGATTTTTTTCAGTGAACTTTTCTCTTTTCTATATCACAAATTCTATTTTCTGGGTTCCATAAAAATCAATGATCTCAAATGCTACTATTTAAGTAGTTAATTATATTTAAATCATACTGAATATTTTCTCTTACAATATTTTTATAATGTTATTTCAAATTAAAGAAATGATAAATTTTTATATAAGAATTCATAGAGAAGCTCATAAGATAATGGTTCCTAATTTTAATGCATTATTAATCATCAATGTTTATTCTATATAATTTCTGTATATTATTTATACATACACATTTTTTTTTATTGAACACATAATTTAAACCACCCTCACTGGCAAGAAGAGACACACTCAAATGTTGTTTTTTAGAAAGAATCTCAAACTTTTCTCACCATCAGCTCTTTTTAATAGGGTAAGACCTGAATGATTTTTGCTTTCTTTGTAAAAGCCTCTTATCCATGATAGGACTTTCTAATTCCAGCCTGGCTACAGTGAACAAAAGGTCCAGTACCTTACACGTCTTTCTGTATGCTGGTCTCTTGGACATTTTTAGGAGGCTTGGAACACAACTGAATACCATCCCTTTATGTCAAAATCTTTGTAGCTCTTCCTCGACTGATGTATATCTTGTCCCTATCTAGTTATTCTCTGCTTACATATTTGCAGCAGTGCAGTAAGGATCTTAGATTAGCTACTCTAATTTCATGACTTACTTTTACACGGATGAATTTGTTACATATTTGTTCCATATATAATCTTTCATAGTATAGGCCTATGGTCAAGTTGTAACAAAACTTGTTCCTTCATGATGTGAAACAGTAAATTTTCTCTGAGACTTAAAATATTTGTAAAAATCAAGAATTCATCCCAGTTAGTCTTGAAAGAAACCTGCCATGTAAGTAATATGTGCAAATGATTTAAATGATTCGATCATGTTAACAGTTTCAGTGATTATTACCAAAGACTGACTGAAGCTAAAATCATTTTTCTAAGTTTGAATCTCCATTGATCTATTTAAAATTATTTCCAAGTAATCCTAACCTATCATAAGCTTATATGACTACGAAATATATTGTTAACTTGCCTCCTTTTCTATAAAATCCCAATTTGATTATTATGTTCTTCCTTTCTGGGCAGAAGGAACAACTGAAGTAATAGTCTTCTTATTCATTAACTAGGATGAGAGAATGATTGATTGATTGCTTAATATTTAAACTGTTCTTTGATGTGCACTGAATTACCTCCTCTGTTGATAGGGTAGCTGTCATGCATAATGCTTAGACAGCTTAAATAACAAATTATTTCATTAAAAAAACTGCAGTATCATCATTGTTATTTGTTATTCATGCAAATTATGTTAATGATTACCATGTCATATTTTAAGAGCTTAAATGAAGTCCCCTACAATTAAGCAATAATTTTAAGACAATAAAGTAATAAACTAGGACAACCCATTTGCAAAATAAGGGTTATTTAAGCCATGATTTTTAAAAATGGCTTTTAATGATAACTGCACATATAATTTGTTTATGTATCTGAGATTTATATAAAAATATGTATATATAAGATATTTATATAAATAAACTGATGTCTCTTGGATATATTTATTTGATGTCACATGTTTATGACAATTTATAAATGATAAGGTGTGCATACTTTTTCTTTCTTAATTTGTAGGCTTAAATCTTACACACAACAATGGTTAAATATGTCTGCATCAGTCTGCTGTTAACTCAGCTGTACTAAGCGATGCTCAGACTTGGTATCTGGACTAGCTAAAGTCAGTTGCATAGCCCTTCTCTTGTATTTATTGTGTGCTAAGAGCCATGTTTCTAAATTTTCAGATATTTAACTAAGTATTCTGAGGGAACATAACACTGTTATAGTCACTATCGGAAAAGAGCAGAATAATTATTTCAGTTTTCACTGAGAGATGGTACTTGCAAAACATTGTGCAAGACACTGTGGATACACAGGGATGAGAAAACAATGTTACCCTCTAGGGCTTTATAATTTCCATGTGGAAAAGAGTGATACAACGACTAAACAGAAATGGTGATGCAGGACAAAATGAAATGTGTTTTATTTAAATTGCTATAACATTCTAAGAAAAGAGGAATCGCATCCAGTTGTAGGGAATCAAGAGAGGATGTACATAGATGTAAGCTTTTTAAGTGGGTCTTGAAGGATTTCAAAGGATGACATTATGGGCTATAAATGTAAAAGATTGATATGATTCCAACAGGTAGAGATGAGATGTTAAGGTATTTTAATTAAAAGAAAAATATTGCAAAAAACATAAGAATGTTTAAGGAATGGCAACCAGTTCAGAGTCAGAAATGCTTAGGCACAGTAAGTGTGACCTGATCACTGCTTTATTTTACCACCTGATTCCTTATCTCCATTGCCCCTAGAAAAGCAACATTCCATCTGAGAAGCAAAATCTGGGGAAGATGGGCCAAGTATATAATCCTTTCTCAATTCTATGACTACAGTCCTCTAAGAGGGGTGTGTGTGTGTGTGTGTGTGTGTGTGTGTGAGAGAGAGAGAGAGAGAGAGAGAGAGAGAGAGAAAGAGAGAGAGAGAGAGAGAGAGAAAGTCTCTTTTATAACGCCAATCCTTATGCAAAGTCCACGATTCTGAAGTGACTGAATGAATGTGCAATATTCTGGTAAGGCTTCCATGCTAAATAGTAATGTGACACAGTTGTTTATCAACTCCTCGCAAATTATCAAAAAAAATAAAAACCAATAAATTATATAAATTATATATTTGTCAATTACTTTCCAGAAACCTCCATGGGTATCCACTGAGAGAGTGAGTTCAGGACCTGATTGAATGACAGCATCCTTGCCTGTACCACTCCATCACCACTACCTGGGAGAGGACTTTGGTAATAAAGGGAGGAAACTTAGAACCCTACTCTTACTCATATTCCCAATAAAGGAGTAGCAAAATTAAATGTACGATTATTCAGAGATCATTAAGGGGCTGTTACTTCTGCAGGATCTAAAAATTCAGTCACATAACAGGTTTCAAGTTGCACCTGTTCTTGCCCATTGCATGAAGTCACATTCAAGAAGAACAATGTCAAAGCATGCTGGGTGAAGAAGGAAAGCTTTACCTACTATAACTAACCATTGCATTTGTCCACTATCCACTTCTTAAAGGCCATTGGATTTTCAAATTGATCTTGATTTGAGTGCCTTGCTCTGAAAGATCTGAGACAAGTGTGTTTGAATAAAAATTAAATGTTACTTAAATATAAACCAATCCCTTGCAAAGCTAATGTTTATAGTGCATTAAAGAGAAGAATTCATTGAAGAATTATACTCATTTGCAAATTAATAAGTTTATTTCACTAATAATAAAAAGAAAAAAATTGTTCATTCTGTTTTCAATTCCTGGCTTTGCTATTTATTGGTTATTGATCAGAAATTTATCATTGTACACCAATTATTTGGTTTCAGCTAAACTATATAAATTGTGAGACTTGACTTCCCTCTTTATCAATTAGGCAACAAGAGTTTCTATTTACATTATCATTAATATTAATATCCACATTTTACAAATGAGAAATTTAAGACACAGAGATGTTAAATAACTTCTCCAAGATTCTATAGCTGGTAAGTGGTAGACCCAGATTTTGACTGAGTTAGTATCTCCATGCTCATACTACTTTGCAAAGAGGAAAAATCAGCAAAGGAAAATGGGAAAAAGCATCATCATAGTGGACAATAAGTTGAAATATTTAAAATTTCTAAACTCACTTTAAAGGTTGAAAATATCTATCAACAAACTATATTTATAAATAAAGTGATAAACACCAATTAGTCCATTATTACTATAGTAAGTTTATAAACATGATTTTGAAGAAAAAAATAATATATGTATCATGGTTCTGTAACACTAAAATGCATATTAGAAATTACTAAATTACACAACAGAAGGATTATGGGACAAAGATTTTGAAGATAACTTTCTTCTCCTTAGTTCTCAGTTACAACCTTCTTAGGTTTGAAGAGACTAGAAAAAGTCACGTGGACCAACTCCAGCTACCATGATTCCACATACCCCTTTTTCAGGTAACTATCCTGAGACAGGCATCTGAGTAGTGGTTCTTTCCATTAGATGAATCAACATCTTCTGAGCAATTTGTTCCAATGTCTGTCATTGCAAAGAGAGTCAGTAGGTTTTTTATTAAATTATAGCTTATTGTGCACATTTTCAGATAATTAATGTTCAAACCATTATGATTTAATTTTTTCTGAAAATAGCGTATTTTAATGTATAACATAACCTGTACTATTGTGAACTCACAGAACCTTAAAATGTCATATTGCTAACTATTTTGAGTACTTTTGAGAACAGTCAATTTGTAAAGATAAAAACTGGGACTCAGAGGAAAATAATATTTAAACAGAATATTTGTAATCCGTTAATATTTTTGTTCTTGATCTTACATTTCTTACATGCCATGACCTTCTATTTTCTATGCACACATGCATTGTATTTAAAATAATATATTATGACGATTTGAATTCACTAAGCCATACAATTAGCTATATATATTACTATATTGTTGCCTGGTTATTTTCCCCCAAAAAAATGATTCTCAGAGATTTACACATTAAAAGCAAATGAAATGTCCTTGAGGAAGGTTCAGGAACTGGGCCTTAGTAAATATTATAAAAACAATAATTTCTTCATCAGTATGGGGAACCAGTTCCAAGAAGCCTGAAAAATATGAATTAAATTGTTCTCTGGGAGAAATGGAAAAGGTTAAAATTCATCATTTTAACGGATAAGCTTTCTGTGAGAAAATAAGCAATGCGAAGAATACCAAATACACTTTTAATTTTATAGTCTTCCCAAAAAAATGTTTCTAAGGGGAAGATAATTTAATGATTTCAATAGTAAACATGCTTCTTATGATACTCATTGATTTTATATTTATTTGTCCTTAATGAACTATACTTCTGAGTTTAAAAAACATTAAATAAAAAATTACAGCACCTTTCTTCTTTAAAATACAGTGCAATCTATGAATTTTAATTTTAACTTTTTCATGTTTGATGTGCTAAATCTCATGCTTGCATTAAGTGTGAGTCTGTCTTTCAATGGATACAAGGAATAGAATTAACTTGAATCGTAAACTTAAAACATCAATGTCTCCTTAGGAGTATAAAATCAGATTAAAAAAAAAAAGATCAATGTTTAGTGCTCTTATTTTTTAGCTTTATTTGTTGAGGAGTAATGAAAGAAAAAGTTTGAGGTCATCAGCACTCTCCTGGTGTGATTAGAAAACAGAAATTGTAGTAGTAAAGGATGACAGCAGTATGAGGAATTTTTCTTAGGTTCCTACCTTGGTGTGAGTAATGCCATAATCAAGATTGTTTCTGTCATGGGACATCTCTGGCATCATTCCCTTTACATAGAACAGAAGTGAGAAGACCCTTACCCCAAGACTAACTATCAAACTATAAATTATCTATAGACAACAGGAGTCAGAGAATTGACGTATTGCAAAGGCATTTTTGTTGAAAGTTTGTCTTGTTTCCTAGTGTCTTATTGTAGAGACCAAAGGGCCCTCGAGGAGGTGGCAAACTATTTCTTGCACAGAGAAGAGCACAAACTTTCTGAAAATAGTTATTGAAGGGGACATGACCTGAAAGGATATTAATTTAAAAACTTTGGTTTTGTTTAAACAAGGGGGGCTTGCACAAGTGGTTACAAAAGGACCTTGTACTAGCTGGAGGAGGAGTCTAGAGTGCAGAATGGGCAGCAGGACCCAAGGTCATAGAATCCCTTTCACATGGAGTCCATATTCAACCAAACTGAGTTGTGGGATTCTTTTGCTAAAGGTGAAAGGAGTCTGCATTTTTTTTCAGAAATATTTTTCTGTATGTTAGTGAGGGAGAGAAAGAGATTTGAAATATTGCATCCTTGATTGTGGTACCAGACCAAAAGCCAAAGTGGAACCCAAGGGTCAAGGGTGGCTGGAAAGTACTGAGGCAAAAGTTGGGTGTGATGGGCAATGATTAAATATCTAAATAAACACTCCAGAGAGGAATCCCTGGACTGTACTTGTGGGACTTTAATGTATAATAACATTTCCAATACCTCTTTTAATCCCACATTTCCTCTTCTTGCTCAATAATTTTTCTTTCTAGTTTTCTTTGTCTTCTGTGGTAGTTCAACATTTAAAAGAAATGGAACCCACTTATTAAAATACCAAATGGAGCATTTAAAACTAATCCTTTCCTAATCTTATTTTTTAATTTTAGATTTGTTTTCCAAACATGATCATGATTTAAATATTAACTAGGCCATTACTAACCAAGTATGGCATCTTGGAAACTCTTTACTTCTCTGAATTTTTCATTTATAAAATGGTGATAATCATACATGAAATGTTATTGAGAGGATCAAATGACAAGGTGCATGTAAACTGGTAAAAAGCTAGCAATAAATAAATGATAAATATCATCCTTAATTGTAAAATTCTGCCTCGTGTCTTATTGCTGAATTTCTTTAATTCTATAGCTTGCTAGGAAACCTAAGATTTAAGATTGGTTCTAATATATTTTGGACATATCACCATAATATAACTCATTTTCCTAATTATTTTTTAAAATTTGGCACCATAGCTGTCCTTTGCTGTGGTGTCAGTTTGTTTTATCCCAGTGCTGGGGAAGAGGGGTGCCAGGTCAAAAATATCTCCTCGTCACCCTCAAGCTACTCACCACAATCAGCAATTAATGTGTCCACTTTTGGATGCTTTCATATTAAGTCTCCATTGGACATGAAAACAGCCTAAAATATAAACTTGAAATGTTAGCTAACAGAAAGTCTAAATAAAGCTACATCTATAGGCAACATAGATTATCTCCTCTTATAAATTTACATTTATAATTTTTATCTTAATGGAGATTGAAGTGGACTTAATCATTGATGTATTTAAGTAGTTTTTACCATTGTGAGAGATTATTATCTTTAAGATGCTTAAGTACAATGATATTGAATTCATTTTAGCTGACAAGATTTTACATATGGTCTAATAAAGGCAAAATTAATCACATGTTTCATTCTCAGTACCGTGCATCCTTTGCTCACACAACTATGTATTTTTAGTACTACCACATCTATTTAACTCAGTTGGTTAGTACATGCTGCTAATGAAGCTAAGGGCATGGGTGACATCCGTTTTCAGGCCAATTAGTTTTACTCTGTCCACAGACCATAACCCTAACCTAAGGCAAATCGTACTAAAAGTGAATGCCCTCCATCACAAGGCAGCCAGCTCAGAAATACGTGATTCTTTTTTTCCCAACTAGAAAAACAATTTGGCATCTGTGTCTGTACAAATCAAATCACTGTAGTATCACATAAACACAGCACAGTATTATATTTTTACAATTACCTTTGCATGTATAAGTGCTTACTTTTTATCCCCCTCAGATTCTTTTGAAACAAATTAGTTCATTGATATTTAAATCCTTTTATTTTGTTCAATCTTCACATATATGCTGTGAATTACAGAGAGATAAATGGTGGTTCTTACTATGGGTTTTCTACCTGGATTTAGAGTTATCATCTTACAAAAATAGTTTCACCTTTTATTTTATTCTCCATGGGTTCACAAATAAAAATATTATTTGAACTTTTAGGTCAGTTTCTGTTTTACCATTAAGGCTGATTGATGATCCCCATTCACAGCAGTGGTGTGAGTCAGGTTTATGATTCCCACAGGGGTGGTGAGACTTTGAACTGCACATATACATCTTACCATTAGTTAGCACCTAAAAGTGTGGCTGAACATTTTAAAACAGCTTATAAATCATTACAATTAACAACTTTCAAACTGCCCATCCAAAGCAACTGGCTTGACATGCCATCTGTTATTTTTCCCTAAAAGCTTCTGGTCTGTTTATCTAAGGCAGCCATTTAACATTTAAAATGATGTTCTTTTTTTAAGGTGTGTGATGGGCTGATGAAGACAAGCTTTTGCTTTAATTATCAACAATTTCTGTGATGCGATATAATTTTTGCAGTGCTCAGGGCCCTTTACAAATCAAAAAGAATCTAACTAAAACAGTAATTAATGTCAAATGACTAGTCACAAAAGGCCCTATTTAATTAAAAAGTTCTAATCTTTGATTAAACCTCATCATACATTCTCCTGATTGCAAACTGTTGTCTGAAAAAGGAATGTAATTGGGGACCTAGTCTATTGTCTCTCCAAAATGACACCTTCAAATTATACAAAATGATTATGATTTCCTTAAAAGTTAAAAATCGTTCTTAAGTCATATTTTCATATTGATTGTTTTCCTCTTTTTGCCAATATAATCGGAAGCCTCATTTTTCATTAAATAATATGCCAGCTAAAAAATAGTCAAGTAAATTTACCTATGATGTATTAAAAATCTGTTTATAAAGCTATTTAGGAACTGTATTTTTTGAAGTGGAAATTAAAGTAAGTGACTTTATTCTTATAAAATCAATAAAGAGTTGTGATAAAAATGCAATTTTGTGTCAAATTATTATGGCATATTTTGTTCTAATATTTAGAAATGTTTCAAAATCTAAATGATTTTTAAAAATTTCTTACATCTTTTTTTATACTTCTCATAGCCTAAGACATATTGAAATCACTGATTGTTAATTCAGTTTTCTTCTGTACATTTTTCAAATTACACTTATTTTAAGATCATCATGTTATATTTAATTATAGTTCTCTTAAGTCTGAACATAGATAATGTGTTATTTTAATTAGGTCATTAAAAAAAAGAGGTATAGTATTAAATAAACACAAAGACAAAAACTTGTTGGCATATTCTGGGAGGTACTTATTACCATATTTTCTCTTCATTTTGATGGCAAGAAACTAAGCCATATGCAATTTGATAATACAGTCCTCATTCAAGATTATTATTGGCTTACAAATTGATTTTTAATAAGAGTGTTTTATTGTTATCATTCAGCCCACATTGTCATTGTGTTTATCCATATCCAACTGACTTTATGCCAATTTTATATGCTATTCTAACCTAACTTGTATCATTCTAATCATTGCTGCTGTTCTAAATTAATGAATAATTTAAAGAAAACTAGGAAGAGGAAGAGCAAAGGCATTTGTCTATGCCTACGACTGCTCTATGTATGACATTTAATGCATACCATTTCATTGAATCTACCATCCAAAGTATTCACCTTCTACACTTTAAATATAAATTTATTTTGTATATTTATCACATGGAATGTATAAAGTAGAAAAATATGTAGATATATTTTCATTATATTAAAACCATATAAAATGTAACTAAAATTTTAACAAGTTGTTTACTTATGACAATTTAGTATTTTATAAACTATCTTTAATTCTAAGGTCAAGCTAATGATTAAAGGAATAAAAGTGCCTTCTTCAGTCTTCATCTTAAAGTAGAATTAAGTCCTTGATTAATTATCATAACATCTTAAACTACAGCATCGTCATTTGTATGTATGACATATGAGTAAAGCAGTCTGCTAAAATTTGTGGGTCTCGCACTTCAGTAAAAATGGAATTAACTTGATAAGAATAATTGAAACAATAATACAAGTTAAAAGACATCATAAAATAATTTCAAAATTAATTCTGTCAAGTACTTAGCATAAAATGTCAAAATTGATAACTATTTACCTAAATAAAAATATAAATATAAAATATTATTGAATTTTGATGATTCTCTTCTTTGGAAATTTAACAAGCTACTACAATTCTTTTATATATAATAATGTGATAAGTTCTCTAATTCTGAAGACAATTTCTGTGATTAGATGTATAAAAAAGTCCACCAGATTAGTTAAATAGGCAATGAATACTCTATTAAAGACATTTGCAATAGGGGAGAGAGATTGAACTTAACTCCACTGAAACAAAAGACAGGAGAGTTTTTAAATGCTGGAGTGAGCTAGTGCAAAAGTACTAGAGGAAATTGTTGAAGAGGTTTGGTCAGTGTAATTATCTATATTTATTAATGGTCACTTATGAAAGTTAGGCACCAAATTCCCACAGAAACTGGGAGATGGGGGCCCTATAAAGAAATGATTACATTTCAAAGATTTGACTCTCAAATCCTTGAGGAAGATATTCCTTGGTTGTAGAAGATTTACAACTCAAAGGAGCAGGGAAAGAATTTATAATTCCAAGTTTTCTAAAATAAATTCTCTAAGGAAAAAAGTCAAGGGCCTAGAGTCAGGAAGAAGCCTGTCTGAAGTATAGTCAAGCTGAGGAGAATGTTAAGGCCTTCTTGGTCAAATAATCTGTTTCACTCTACTTAAAATGAACATTTTCTGGTGGGTCATGATACTAATAAGAGTTTTCCAATTTTTCTATTGTTTACTTTGGATTCTATTGGATCCTTCTTAA
This sequence comes from Eidolon dupreanum, assembly GCA_028627145.1. Classification (NCBI taxonomy): domain Eukaryota; kingdom Metazoa; phylum Chordata; class Mammalia; order Chiroptera; family Pteropodidae; genus Eidolon; species Eidolon dupreanum. Next base: position 6,050,827 of record CM053508.1, read on the forward strand.
ATATTATGACATCTTAAATATTAAGATTTAAAAAAATATTATGTTTCTTCCAGTTTTGATTCCTATTACATCAGCACTGACCTGGATCATGTGTTATAATCACTTGTCATAGAATCATTTAATCTTCATAACAGTCCACACCTAGAAGTAGGTATTTCTATTGTCTCCATTTTATACTTGAGGAAATGGATGTATAGAAACATTTAGGTAACTTGCCTAAGGTCAAACATCTGGCATTGCTTGAGCCTCAGATATAAACCCACTGTAGAAAAAGAAACAAATACCTTTCTGCGCTTAATTGTAAAAACATCATTCAACTAATAAAATTAACATAAATTATGAAAATAATTGAGGGTTTTTTTTTTTTCTGTCTTGGAGAACAGAAAGCAGAGAGGAATCTAAATAGCACTCTGTGTGTACATTTTTCCTTTGTATTAATTTGACACATTGCTTTAGGCCATGTCATGATGACAATAGATAATGATGATGAAGAAGAAGAAAAAGAAGAAGAAGATGATGATGATGATGATGATAATGAAAACCTGAATTTATTATTGCAGGTCCTAGGCTAGGTCATTTACATTTAATAGCTGATTTAACACTGAAATATCATCACAAGCTATTTTTTCCAGTAATGTCTATTTGATTTATTTCATTAGATCAATGCTATTTACTTTCATTTTAAATCATAATAATAGTAACAATAAAAGCATGTGTTTGACACTTATTGCTTATCAAAATTTGGATCAAGTCTTTTACATCTTTAGGTCATTAACTACACAAAAAACACACAGGCAGAGACAGAATAAGAAAATAGCCTACAGTAACACAGCAAGTAAATACTGAAAACAGAATTTCAACTGAGAAAATCTGACTTTATAACTTTGAGACACAAAGTTCAGTTGCCTCATCAAGAATTTCTAGTTTCATTTTATTAATACATATTAAAGAAAAAGAAAATAGATTTAAAAAAATCATGAATCATTTGGTTATACTAACTGAGTCATACTTCCTGAACACAGTCCTATCCCTGACATATAACAGCTCTGTGACCTTGGGAAAGTTATTTGAGCTTTGTGATCCTTGGATTCCTCTTTGAAAAATTAAAATGGTAATTTCTGAAAAACCTATTTCAGAAAGGTATTGTATAATTAAATTATGTATAAAGTGTTTTATAAACTGCAAGATAGAATAGAGTTTATATTTAACTAGTTAAATATAAAAAAAATTAGAGCATTAGACCCAGAAAATTGCAATTTAACTCCAAATTTTCTATTGGAGAAAAACTGTTTCCTCGTGACTATAAAAACTAAATAAGTGAAGAAAGACATATGTTTAAATTAAATTAAACAACCAACCTATTTTTAAAATAAGCTTCCTAAAAATCAAGCATTTAATTGATTTTTAGAAATGTATGCCTTTATATATAAAATTATAAATTTTTAATAATCAAATTATAATTTTTCATTTATCAGTTTGGCAATGAAGACAAATATTTGATAATATCCACTAATAAGATGATATGCAGTAGTAGACATTGTGGTATAATTCTAGTTTGGTCCTGCTTTATTATTTCCATAAATTTTATTTTGACGGTTTCAAGCATAGTGTGAAATACTACCATGTATCCTTTATCCAGTAAACCCAAGTTCCCAAATAAAGTCCTTTGTTGTAAAAGATTCAATCCAGAATCACCATTGCATCCAGTTCTTTGTTAGTGTCATTTAATTGAGAACGATCCTTCAGTTTCTCCTTGACGTCCCCAAATTTAACATGTTTAAATACTATGTTGGTCATTTTTTAGATTGTTCTTAAATTTAACATGTTTAAATACTATGTTGGTCATTTTTTAGATTGTTCAAATTGCCACAAGCTAAGTGACTTCAAGCAACACAAATTCAGTATTTTATAGTTCTGGAGGTTAGAAACAAATGGGTATTACTGGGCTAAAGTCAAGGTGGCAGCCTAACTGCATTTCTTCCTAGGGGCTTTAAGAGAGAATCTGTTTCCTTTCTTCTTTGAGCTAGAAGCCACTCACATTCCTTGGCTTTTGTTCTCATTCTTTCATCTTTGAAGTCAGCAACATGGGGCTAAGTCTTCTCATACTGCCATCTCTCTGGTTCTCTCCTTCTGACTCTCTTTTCCATTTACAAGTATCCTTAGGATTACATTGGTATCACTGAAATAATCCAGGATAATCTGTCCATCTCAAGGTCATCTGATTAGCAATCTTAAACCCATCTGTAAACTTCAATCTCCTTTGCCACGTAACCAAACATATCATCAAATTCTGGAGATTAGAATATGGACATCTTTAGGGAGACCATTATTCTGAATACCACAGCCTCTCATTTTTGGTTATTTTTTTAATTTCATACCAATGGGTAGCACACAATGTCTATTTGTCCCTTTTTCGGGGGTCTTAACATTTATCATTTAATGACAATAGATCAGTCAGGTTTTTCCACTATGATGTTACTTATTTCCATTTTGTAATTAATAACTATTTTTGTGTTGAGATTCTTGATGTTATATAATATCCCATCCCCTATCCACTACTTTTAGGATTTGTTGCTGAATCTTGCCTGAATTAATAATCATTCAGATGTCAAATGATCCTCAACACCAGCATTTCTTCTACATTTATTATTTGGCTTTCTAATCTAAATAGCACATTTTCTTCTCCTTACTTATGTATTTGTATCAGTGTATACTTGCAATTTCCTAATTTATATATTGGGTTATAATCTATTGCTAGCATTATTCTGATACTCAATGTGTTGGTTTGGCCAGTGGGAACCTTTTCAAGTTGCCTTCTATATATTTTTTAACTTATCCCTATCATGCATTGAGCATCTCTTACAAAACAAGTTCTTTTTCAGACTCATCTTTCTTTTTTCTCTGCCTCAAGCCTAGAATCAACAATTTCTTCAGGAATTCGTGATTCCTTCATTGGAGAGTAATATACAGAAAACAAATGGGGACTAGATGAGCTCATTACTTCTGGAGTGTCACTCATCCCAGTCTCATTTAGTAGAAAAGCCAGAAACTGTATGTACATATGTATGTACGTGTGTACACACACACATCCCTTTTTTATTTCTGAATCTATGAGTCCCAGTAACCAGTATTTCCAACTCCACTAAAAAACTACCGAGTTCACACTACTTCTACCCACTTCTGAATCTGTGCCTCCCTTGGTGGAGTGTGAAAAATGACTACTATCATCTCAATCTTCTTGAATGTAGCCAATCCTGCCAGGCTATTGCACCCTCACAGGATGGCCCCTACCCTGATGTAAGTCTGCCTAGCCCAGTAATGCCTACCTCATATGAATTTGCCTAATGGATTTTTGACAATGAAAGAAAGTAAGGAAAGAAGGACAGTGGGAGAAAGAGGAAGGAAAGTGGTAAATACTGTTTAAAGAAAAAGGTAGGGGGAAAAAAAGAGAAACAAGAACTGTTAGGGCAATTCATAAATGTCTATTAAGTTTTATAACTTTGTACTTAGAAATAATTTCAAATTTACAGAGAAGTTGTAATAAGAGTAGTACCAAGAACACCTAGAAATCCTTTACAAGGTTTACCTTTTGTAAACATTTTGCCACATTTACTTTGTCATTCTCTCTCTTATCCTTTTTTCTCTATATGGCACTTGTGTATATACATATGCTCTATAAAGGCCTATATGTATGTACTTATAAATTTGTTCATATACACAAACAGATTTTTTCCTGAATTGTATGAAAGTAAATTTCATATACCATGACCATTTATTCCTAAATATTTTAATGTTTAATTCTTCAAAAGAAGAATATTGCCTTATATAATCCCAGTACAGTTACTGGCATCAAAAATGTAACATTGATTTTTTTTTTTTGGTCTAATCGAGTATGTGTATTCTAATTTTGTCACTTTATCCAATAATATCCTTTATAACATTTTTAATATTCAGAACAGAATTCTGTCTAGGAGTGATCCTAGTATTACAATTAATTGCTATGTCATTTTAGCCTCCTCTCATCTGAAATATTTCCAAAGCTTTCTTTGTCTTTTATGACACTGACATTTATGAAGAATTTAGTTTCCCTAACTTTTTAGTAAACTGTAGCTATTTGTTATTAAAATACACATTTCTTTTGGTACAGTTAACTAATTTCTCATAAATTAATCTTATATGAAAAAAATTTCTATGCACACATAAAAGTAAGCTAATAATTGCATCAATTTCAACACTTTAAAAAATAAAACCTCAGAATCATCTATATACCTATTAAGAATGAATTAGTTATATATATGATGACATGTATATGCCATGAAATCTTAAATATTTATTCAAAAGCATAATGATCTTGTATGGAAGGATGTGCTTGATTTATTACTAGGAGAAAAATAAATTATATAAAAGTGTGATAGTACTCTAATAACATACATTCATACCCTACTTATGTGGTAAGGTATTGCTGCTTTTATAAATACTATGACTGAACCACATTTTCAAAATGTATATTAATATTATTTTGTGCTCAATATTAGTTCATATCCAGCACACAAATTTAAATTATATTTTGATTAAATTATATTTTAAAACTAATCTAAATAATTAAAACCTTTTAAAAATACTACAAACTTTACTATTTAGCATTTTCCAACACGAGCTATCTATAAGAATTTTAGTGACATCTAAAAATATTATTATAATATTATTATTCAATATAGAACTTCTCATAACAAATTCTCTACAAATTCAAAAAAGCAGCGACCACTAGTGTTTTGAAATATGTAAATTACTATTAATTAATTTAACTGATACTTTTTGGTAATATGTTATTATATAGTCAGATTATATGTTAAAGCTAAATGGATATGTATCAAATAACTATCTAAATAATATGCATGTTATCTTTGGAATTATCTTGTAGACACTCAGCAGAGAAAGCCCCATGTAGAAATGCCCTATATGTATTCAACAAGCATGTTGGTTCCCCCCAAAATGATGTAATAGGCAGTGGAAGATTGCTGCTAATTGGTATATGTTTTTCTTCCAGAATTGAAAATTCTAACCTTTTACTTGACAGATGTTTGGGTAAAATGCCACGTAACATTTTGAGAGCTTATCTGTGCTCTTTACAGTTGTGTTTATGCTGCCACACATTCAAGAGCAAAGGAAAAAGTAAAGAAAAGCAAAAACATGACCTAGTTAGCTATTTGCAGATAGACGTATAAATCTAAAGTAAAGGAATTTCAAATACGTGAAATATTTATATTTACAATATATATAATCAAATAAAATATCAAAATAGAAAGTATATTTTTAAACATTTGAGACATTTGTGAGCAAACGGCATGTAGGATGGTCAAGAGATAGTAATTACAAATAAATGTAATTACTGTATTTTTAAAAACAGATTTATAATTCTTAAATGTCCACTATATCTGTTTTTGTCATAATTTAGCTACAAATGGACTAATACAATAGTTTTTTAGAGATACCAAAATCCTTCTCAAATATCATCTAGTCACCACAATTTTGGGAGAGAAAAACTTTGGATATTTTATTACCACTTTTGAGATATTAAAATTTAGTCATTGGAAAGTTAACTAATTTGCCTACTGTACCAGATTAAAGCAAGATCTTCCACTAACATTTTCAGCATCATTAATGACACAGTCTATCCTGAACAGCCCACCTCTGTCCCCCACCAAGACTGTCATAAACTTTTAGGCCCAATTAAGACTGAGAGTGATCCTATGTATTTTATTACATACTATGATAATGTTTATGAATTCTTTGTTAAATTTATTTATTAATAATTTTGCTGAAAATGCTTACCAAGTTCATATAAACCAATCAAGTTTATTGAGTTCTTGTGTCATCAATATTTTAAACCCATCAGGACGAATGATAAAAGTAATCAGTTGGACAGAATGGAGGCAACTGTAGGTTTCAATGAATTAATTTACACTTTTATAAGAAAAATAACATTTAATTAATATGACATTATTCTAACTGATTTACTAAAAAAATCTATCAGATATTGAACTTTACATATATAACAATAATGAAACATTGCAATTTAGTATGTTATGGTTCATGGAAAAGAGGACTTTGCAGGTTTAAATAAGGTACTAGGCTTTAGTTTAGGGGGATTTTCTGAGTTGTCTGATTGGACCCAGTTTAATAACATGATCCTTCAAAAGGGAATTTTCTCCACACAGAGGCAAGATACAGCTGAAGAGGAAGTAAGAGAGATTCAAAGTTTGAGAAGGAGCCAGCTTGGCTTGTTGGAAGATGGAGAAGACAACTTGACAAGGAATGAGAACAGCCATAAGGAGCTGAGAAAATCTCCTGGTTGACAACCAGAAAGGAAATAGGGACCTCGTTTCTACAGAAACAGAGAACTGAATTTGGCTAACAATCTTGGATTATGGACAAAGGAGCTTCCTTGTCTGCCTTGTTCACTATTATATTTCCAGAACCTAAAATGTACCTCTCATTTGCTAAAGGGATGAATGAATGAATTCTGCTTTTGTAGATTTTTTAGTATCACTTATAGATTCTTTTTCTCTTGAGAGATTATTCTATTTTTCTTGATTTATAGACGTTAGAAGTTCTGTATTAAATATACAGTGTTGTTAGGATCAGAAATTTAGAAGAAGAATTCATTTTATAAGAGAAAAGAAATGTATCAGTGTGAACCAACATGAGTTACTAGAAATAAAAAGAATTGATTCAGTAAAATCAGGAAAACATTATATTGTTCAGCTAATCTTATAGCAGGAGAAACAAAATAGAAAGAAGAAACAGGCAGAGCTATGGAAATTACCCATTGTTTCTGATGCGGGAGTGGAAAGAACCAAGATTACAGAACTTTGAATATATGGAGTCAAAGTTTTATTAAAGACCGACACACCACTCTCGATGCCAGGGAGAAGTGAAGAAGGATTTTGTGCAATAAATAAAATCATGAGAGGAGAAATACATATTATTTATAAAAACAAATGGAGTCCAAATGCTAAAGAGTTTCTGGGGCACTGTAGAATCATGGTTTCTTCTATGGCTTAGCTGTAGTGATTTGCCTACAAGTGAAACCATTGAGCTTCCATGTTGTCTGCTGCTCTTCCTGTCAGCTTGCTCCTTGAAAATGTCGCTTGACCTGAAAACGGTAGAAGCCCACTCTTATTCAGACCATCGGGTTTGAGACTTGAACAAATGAAGCAGGATGCTCACCCTGTTCTCTCTGCCCATAGAGTGCAGCCCACCCAAAGCAGCCCTGGGGAGCGTCACTTAGCATTAACACTTAACCATATTTTTTTCATCATCCTTGAAATTTAAGAATCAAGGGACTATTTCTGTGTTGCTTGTTACATTTCGCCCAGTAATCAGTAAACGATTTTAATTAACAAACCTGGGCTTTTTTTCACTCCCAGAATGTTTCTCCTTCATATTTTTATGATTATGGACTTTCCTCATTTTCCTCATTCGATTTTGTTGTCTCTTGTATAGTTTCTGTTATTTATTATTCATTATCGTGTCCCCTTCATGGATATTCTGAACCTCTCATCGTGTTTATTTTTTTCTCCAATTTTATCTCTTCATTGGCCCCTTTCTTCTGAGGTACAGGAAAATAGCTGAACTTTTTCCATGTATTTCTCTAAGTTTTCTGCAATATTCTTCCTGCTATTGACTGTACCTAGTGTTTTACATTTCAGTCTGACTTTTTATATTTTATATTATTTTCCTTTCATGACTACCTCTTAAGTTTCTTGGATTCGCTATCTCTAAAAAATATTTTTGAACATATAAACTAGAATTTTGGAAAAATTTACTTCTGTTTCCACATTTATTCCACTTCACAGGAGAGTATATGCCTTGATTCCTCAATGTGGTCCTGAACTCATCTGTAGGACCTGTTTTTCAGAATAATACATTTAGCCCGTCCATCTTCACAGAGGGAGATTATGGAGGCTAAAGACAGTCTCGCTGAGATACTGTGCAGAGTTTGACCAGATCCAAACAAAAGTAAAGGCTCAGTTGTCTAGTGCACTTCCCAGAACTACAGATAAAACAAAACATGCAACCACTCTCTCCCCACAACACCGCTCTTTTGGCTTCTTCTATCTAGAGTATGTCATATTTATATTTTTTCAGGTCTCTTCCTCTTATTCCCAAGGAAATGGCTCTGGGGAGTTAGGACTTGAAAAGTTTCCTTCAATCTAGTCCCGTATCAACTGTATCAATAAAACACCCGTAGTTATTCAAATATGTCATTGTTGCTCTTTCCACATGATGCACATTTTTCTTTACTTTTCTGATGGTACTCTCAAAGATAATTTAGCAAGGATTGAGGCAAGGGAGGAGTAGGTGATATGTCACCAATTCACTTTGAAACTAAGACAAGATTTTGAAGTTTGATTAACCATAAATATCTCTTCCTTTTAATGTATGCATGCATTTAAAACCAAGTACTCTTTTTTTTGTTTGTTTGGTTGGTTGGTTGGTTGGTTGGTTGGTTGTTTTAATTAACTGTTTTCATTCTTAGCCTAAACTACTTGGAATGATACACTCTGCTACCCAGAGTGCTCAAGATTCTTCTAATCTAGAGGCCATGGAGCACAAGAAATACCATGAGTCATTTCTTCATAAATGTTCCCTTTAAAACGATGTGATATTTTTAATGTGTATTTTTATAAGCAAATGTATTGGAAGTAAGTTCCAAAACATTCAGCAGATTCTTGAAAGGGTCCACAACTCAAGAATCTAGTTAAGGCTATTAGACTATTGTTAATTTGTACTTGTTGAAATGGCTGAGCTATAAAATAAACTTTTCAATCCTCACCATTTTTATGCCCTTCTGTGACTGCTCTTGACTGTTCACATCAGCTGTGCCCTTTGCCTCTAACTCGACAGAATTATATGTCCATCTTTCACCAGTGAGAGTGAGCAAGATCTCTATATCTCAATGGGCTTATTGCTGCTAAATCTGAATAGTAAAGTAAAAAGTCTGCTCCCTAGGCAATCTTTTACTTCCCGGCTAGTTGTGAGATTCACTTGTATCATAATAGTTATAATCAATTAAGCCTCCCACTGCAAATTCAGCTTCTGATCAAAGTACAGAAAGCTTTGTATTTAAAAAAAGAAAGTATTTAATATTTGTATTTAATAATGTTTCAATTATTAAAACATTTCATTTAGTGCAGTGCATCACACAAAATCATCTCACCTCCCTTTAAATTTAATATTATCAGAGAAAAGCTGATTTTAGATAATTTTCCAAAACAGAATTACTTCAATGTTTGTACACAATGAGTATGCTAATCAAGTGTGTACAATTCCTACAAGTGTTCATGAAAATATTTGTGCAAACTGAATTTGTAGATTACCATCAAATTTATTGGAAAGGGGTTTTGTAGCATTCAGCCAATTCTTGAAAGGATCCTTGTCACAAGAGTTTAATTACCACTGTTCCTTATACCTTCAGAATATTTGTAATTTATATTAGAATAAATGATGAACAGTGTGATAAATATTAAATTCTTTTTTATGCTTTTCTCTGATTGCTGTGCCCCAAACAAATTATTTAGAATGAAAAGATAGATTATGCTAACTCATCTAATTATTATAGCCAATATGTTTTAGAATTTAGCCTGTGATTTTTCTAAGATAAATTGGCCAATGTTTAAATATTCAAACACATCTAAATTCTTTTTGTTTAATGTTATAGTTGTGGTTATCGCATATTAAACCTACTACAATAAGTACTTTTGGTGAGAAATAAAGATATCAGTTACTACTAGAGATGAATTTCTTCAAAGTTCTTCAATGTTTAATTAAAATGTTATGAATCATCATATTCTTATTTTAGAATTGGCAATTTGTCAATGACTTTGGCCTTTTTTTCTGTATATTCTGCTCTCGCTTTTTCTGGAAACAGGTGACACTGAATCAGAAAACTGTGGACACCCTCTAAGAATCTGTGTTTAGAAATTAGGTTTCAGTAGCTCCAGACATCAATCTAGGCATGGTAATTTTAAAGATGATTCCTTCCAGTGATTTCTTTTATTTAACATTTAACATGATTTCAAAAAGATCACTTGAGTAAGAACATAAATAATCTTATTAAATGTGTACTTGTTTAGATTTATACAGGAGAGAAAAAAACTAAACAAAGTGGCTTTACTTAAAACAAAAGTGTGCTATTTCCAGGGTGACAGACAATAGCTGTTTAACAGAGCCTGGCGTTCAATTGAACTGCTCTGAATTTTTAAAAGATAAGAGGAAATAATATGCCTAGCTCACTGAAAAGAGGAATTTACATAAGTAGAACATAATTATCCAAGTAAGACCTTGTTGCTGAGACTTGGGAGGGTTAATGATTATGCTGATAATTAAAATGCAGAGGATTTGTAGAGCACTTATTTGCTTTCTGAAGAGCTCAGTGTACTTCCTGTATGTTCTTCTCATTGATCTCTATGTGATAGTTGGATATCAGGATGTTTAAATGCCTCAGAATAATGGAAAGAAATGTGTGACCCGTCATAACCACATGCGATTATAAGCTTTTGGGTTCTGTCTCACCTGAAAGGCAGGGCCTCCGGTGACATATCTTTTTGAAACATCATTTCAGGTCAACATAGGAAAACTGACTCTGAGGAAAGAGTGCCACCTACTGAATCACATTTCCCAGGTTCCCTCCAAGGGCTGGTTTCTCAGCTTCAGAATTGTCCTAACATTCTTACTCCAAGAAATCATGGGGTTGCTGCACCAGGCATGAACTACTTATTATTTTGGTTTCCAGCTTCAGCCACTTTATTTTAACAATCCAGCAGTCACATCTATAAATTAACTATTTCATTCATAGACTTTTTATTTGCTTTAAACAGTAGGATACAAGATTAAACAAACCTAACTGTCAAGGAAGGAAATTTCCAAAACAAATGTCTGAATGTCTGTCTTTATTGTCAAAGTGACCACAAGGGGGAGCTAGCACGTAACTTCTTATGGGGCAGGAGCATTGAGGTTTCAAAATTAATTGAACCCTTTTATTTCCGGCTAAGTCAGAGGACGGTAAAAATATGCCATTTGGAATTTATAAAACTCAAGATAATTTTTCTCATAATTACATTTTGCACAATGCAGTCCAATTCCTCTTTTTAATATATGCTAATACATTAGGTATAATGAAACATTTATTTTTGCTCTGACAATTTCTGTTTCTATATAGTTTCTCAAGTACTCCACACCTAAGTATACACACACACATACACGCACACACAAAATTTATTTAAACCACATTAAATAACCTTCAATTGTAAGACTTAAATACACACATCTTAAATTAATTTTTAAATTTAAATCTCAAAACCTTAAAATAAATATCCTGAAATACGTTTCACTGTTGAAAAACTGATCATTGACAACGAATGTATGAGTATTTCCTTCTGACTTACAGTCTTAGAAATATATGTAAAATACATAAACGTCAGTTGGAAATTTAGTTCATTTATTGTGTAAACTTCAAATTAGTAGAACTTGAAAATTTTTGTAATCTTGTAACTTTTTTTTTACTGTTCATTGGGTATACACTTCTTATGTGTGGGAGAAGACATATATGTATATATGTATACGTTATCATATTGTAAATATCATATACATAAATATAGAAGAAAATTAAAATATATTATTTCTTGACAAATATTTTTCTAACAGCAATATTTAATAATTTTAGTAAAAACTAGAAAAAATATTCAAATTCAATTAAACTACTGTTTACATTGGAGGTATTTTGCACTTTTTCTTATTTTATTGTTTTGTAGGAGAGATTTTATCAAAACCTTTTAAAATTATAAAACATTTCCCCTGAAGCATTAAAATTAGAGTTAATTTGGGTAGCTTCATTATAACTCATATTTATCACAAGGGATAAAGATATGCTTTAGTGATTGTCTTATTAGTAGTGTGAATTTGTCATTTGTTAAAAGGGAGAGTTTTGATTAAATGTCTGCAAATGGCCAGTAGCCATGTGTTAGAGAGAAGCTACAAATTTCTCTAAAAGACAATGAAAATTAGGAGAACTAGCTGTAAATGAAATACTATCATTCACCTGAGAATTTAAACAAGATATAGAAAGCTTTGATACTTATTATATCTAAACCAGTTTAGTTATCAAATTTATCTTTGAATATATGAAACAAGGTAGTAAAATATTGGTAAAAATGATAGAGAAACAGTGGAAAAAGAATTTGTTATTCACATAAACAGTGACTGTGTTGGAAAGAGCATCAAAAATTATTCTTAAAAACACTATTTTATTGAACTCAGGAATATAGCAAGTAGGACAAATTTTTGAAAAATATGATAACTGCTGCCAATATGGCTGCATGCATAAACACTCAAAACTATGACTACAACTAGTAAATGTGAATTTTAGAGTCTTCCAGAGACTAAATAAAATAACTTCAATAACAACATTTCATTAAAAAACATCTTTAAGATTTTTTCTTAATAATAATTTAATTATTGATTTAACATAGTGATATTAATCAGTCTTTATCAGTCCATAAAAATAGACAGCAATACTTCCTTGCTTAAAACTATTCCAATATAACAATTTGTTTTAAACTCATCTAGACAAGCATAATCTTATTAATTAACGCTATATTAATATGTCTTTCCAAGTACATATTCTCAAAGAGTGTGCATACTTATATGTTTTGATTAATTCACACAAAATCTTTGGATGTTCGATATATGTATAAATAAAAAAGGAAGAATACAATTTTGGTTTAAGGTTAAGACTATCATTTATAATTATAAAACTTGATTATAAATCAGTCTCTTTTTGAGAAATGTGAGATTGTAGGTGTCATCAGTTAAGCATAAAACTACGTTCTTCTATATCCCTTAACTAGATCTCACATGTCCACAGCCTACTACAGTGCAAAAACCAATAGGATTTTTAAACTGTTTTACCGTATATATGGCATGTGTTTTTAAAATAATTGAGCTCAATATTTTAAACATAGTCTAAAAGAAATCTTTCAATAACTATATTATAAACAGAAAAAATATTTAAGGGAAAAAGACAGAATTTATGAGATGGTTAAAAAATAGTTGTGATTATAGTTTTAAAAATTGTGTCTGTTTAAAGAGAAGCCAAACAATTAGAAGTATCAGTTGATTACATTTCCTTTAAAAATAAAATAAGGGTGAGACATAAAATGAAAATTTATTATTTTGGGTACGTATTAGTTTTTAACAACAGAATTCAATAATACGAATTACATAAAGTATAATAAGTCAGTCTTTCGATATAGTTCTATTTCGCTCCCTTTGGCAAATACCCTGTGGTATTCACCATAACCGTGGTAGTTCTCTCTTTATACACTAGGGGGAGGTGTGACATAATCACTCTGGCGGGGTGGTGAACAAATTGATGTCTATGAGGATGTATTTCCTACCACTGGTCTCAGATACTGTGTTTCTCCCCTCATTTGCATAAGATCACACCTAATTAAGGCTAATCAATAAGCCATACTACTTTTTCTTGGAATTTTTTCATTCTCTTGCTATTGCCTTATCATAAACCTCAAGTAAGAATATTTTCTGACTTCCCTTAAATTAGTATGCAAAGCAAAAAACCCATAGATTTCTCCTATTAAAAGAGTAATGATTAATAAATGAGTGTGTAATCACTACTCCCTCTTTAAGTTAGCTGCTGCTTTTAAAGCCTCAAAACTTCACTTGCCAAGGTCCACACTTTGGGACAGAGGTACTAGGCAGCATGATTAGGCATCCATAGAGCAAAACAACCCAGATTTCTACGAAGCTCTAACTCCCTTGTTTAGTAAAGATGTGCGCATGACAAACCATTTTTTAGAGAATATACAAAGCCGTTTTAGGATTTGAAGGTCTGGCTGGAAAGAGTCCCTCTTTGAACTCATCAACTGTTCAAGAAAGAGTCTTAAAAGAACGGTGAATTTTGGATCAGATCTGACTGCAAATTCAGACTATTGGTTACATCATTGAATCCACTGGGAAATAAATAACTTTTTTTTAACCTGAATTTCAAGCAATTATCCCCAAAATAATCATCAGAAATTTCTTGTAATTGGTCTGGATTTGATTTTCTTTGAATCCTGAATGATTCATGTTACAGACTTGTACGTTAGTCATTCACAATTTATAAATGGCAACTTAACTTTAGTATTTATGAATTGCGATCAATATTCTAGCAATCAAAACACTCACCTTTTCTATTTCAATACTTCAATTTTTTTTTTCTTAACTCTTTCTCGGAACAGCTAAATCACAAGAAACCAGTCCTCACGTGTGGATGTCTGTGATAATAGTTTAGAAAAAAAGAATCTCTGAGATAAGTAACTGATGTTGGAGAAGTAAATGAACCGACAAAAGTTTCTCTCTCTCTCTCTCTCTCTCTCTCTCTCTCTCTCTCTCTCTCTCTCTCTCTCTCTCCTTCCCGCCCCCTCCTCCCTCTTGTGTGTGTGTGGGGGGGGGGGAAGTAGTGATGGTGGTGATGTTATTTACAAAACATGAATCTTAACAGATGTCCTGCTGATTTGCCTTCACGTTCATGGTTCAGCCTCTATGCAAAAGAGCTTTGGCAAACCTGGTTATCAACACTCACTTGGTTTAGGAGATAAAATTCAAATTGCCGCATGGAACTTTAATAACAAGCTCGAGGTGAACAAAACACCAAATCTACTGCGTGTGGGTGTGTGGGTGTCCGCTTTACCTTGAATATGAGATGCAGGTGAATGAAAAAACTGAAAGGGTAGAGCCCTAAATATTATTTACCCAGATTTGAGTTTTAACAAGCTACAAAAGCTTGAATTGACAGCGAGCTTTTCTCCTTAAAGGAGAGGTGCTTTTCCTCTGGGGAGACACGGCCTCTCCTTCACCAGGCTTCTCCTTTTCTTCTGAAACACTTTCATAATCAAGCGACTTTCCTTGCATGGACGCCTGGGGACAGCTGATTTTTCTCCGAGGATAGAGAAAGTTATATATTGATTGCTGTTGCTCGCGGTGTGTTTGCAGCAGCGTGGGCAGAAGCGGGCGCGCGAGCGCCAGTGCATTCACACACTCTCGCTGAAATACACATCGCACACCCCCACCGCGGCACACACGCGTGCGCGCCCTCGCGTGCGCGCTCGGACACACACACACACACACACACACACACACACACACACACACACACTACTCTGCACCTCATTCTGGCGGGTCCACGCGAAGCCAGCGATTTGCGTCTTCCCTGGTATGGGTGTGTGTATGGTGCGTGCATGCGTTAGTGTGTGCGTGCGTGTCTGTGTGTGTGTGTGTGTGTGTGTGTGTGTGTGTGTGTACAGAAACCCATCAGGAACCCATCAGGAACCCATCAGGAAGACAGCAGCTACCTTATTCTGCAAGCAAGCTGCGATTCCGGTTCCTGTGTACATCGGACAAAAAAAAAAATTAAATCGCTGTCAAACTTTTTGTTTTTCATCTAATTCCCTCCTTTCAAAAGAGAGACGGTGCGGGAGCTTCTCCCAGTAGTGTAAGACTCGGGAGACCCCGCAGCAAGGCCCCGGGAGCCGCCACGACTGCCAGCCCCGCAGGTCTCCCATCCAACTGATCTAATCAATGACTCTGAAGCCTGGGGCTCCTGGCTCCGCCCCCACCAGGCTCTTCTCCGCCTTTCATTGGGCGCGGGCGGAGGAGGCGGGGCCCTGCTCCTCATGCGGATTGGCTGGCAGGGAATCAGTATCAATGTTTAAGCGGCGGCGTGAGGTGAATAGAGTCAGTCAGCAAGAGGCGCTGAGGGGAGTGCGGGGACTGCGAGCCCCGCGGATGCGGCAGCGGCGGAGGGCGGCCGGGGAGACGCGACTCCAACTGTTGAATTTTCGCCTTTCATCTCCTTCGACGCTTTGCTCGCGGAGATGGATCTATTTGCTTTGAAATCCGCACGTCTTTCGCAGGCGGTGAGCCGATCCTGATTGGCACCAGATTGAAAGAGACCACCCGTGACAGAAACGGGAAAAAAAAAAAAAAAAAAAAAACCCTCCACAACGGACTGCACGATTGACGGTGCACACCAGCTCTGGACTTTGTGAATAGGGAACGTCGCGAGGAAAATCGTGGACTGTGATGTGGCGCTAAGCTGCGAACACTCACTGGAATCCTGCCTTTTTTTTTTTTTTTTTCTCAAGACTCTGAAAGATTTTGGGGTTCCTCACGCCTAACCAAAAGGACAGGTGTTTTTTTTTTTTTTTTCCTAATAAATTAATAAATACACCCAGCAGAACAGACGCCTTGCTTTCCCGAGCCTCGGACTCCAGCAGAAAGAGGTAGAGTAAAAGTGCTGGTGGATTCGCCTTCACCTTCCTCCTTCCCTCCCTCCCTTTCTCTCGCTTCTTCTTTTTTTTTTTTTCCTCCAAAACGTGAATCTGGCTTTTCTCTCTGTTAGAGTGAGTCAGAGAAAGCGTTAGGGAGAAGCCGCAACTAACGCCTGGGAAGGGAGGACCGTGAGGCGAGAGTGAATACGATTCGTTCCGCCGCCTCTGACTCATCCGGCAGATCGGAACACCTGCATTTCTGGATGTGTCATCCCCGTGTGTCCAGGCGCCTCGAGAACCCCGAAATGATGTGTAGACAGAGCTGTGCCTAACGTCCCCTCAGAGGGGCCACCCCGGGGGTTGGGAGCCTCTGGCTGGACCGTCGCGGCCGCAGCTCCTCACCCCCTGCCCGCCCTAGAGACTGCGAGAGCGAGACTGCAGAATGCATCACGCCAAACCTTGATGTGCTGCCTTCATCCAGCCCACTCCTACTTATAAAGATCAAAAAACAAACAAACAAAAAAAAATTGAAGGAAAAAAAAAAAAAACCAAACCCGCACTTTATTCGCTTCAAATATTCTCCACTTTTATTCCTCGCCAATTTTTCCTTCCTAGATGAAGAAGAGGACTGGGAGACAGGGCCGTTGGAAGGAGATGCTGAATAGAAAGAAAAGAGAGGCACTTGACAGCTCAGCCCTGTGAATGCAGACTGTTTCCCTTCTAGCGAGAGACAGGGAGAGTGTGTGTGCGGGGACTGGGAGGTGGCTCCCCCTCCCGTATTCCGCCTCCCCCTCCCCCTTCAGATCTGCACACCAAGCCATGAGTTGCCTGTTGATTTCCTTTCGCCTGGGAAGCAAAGCAAACTGGAATTAAACTGCATGGAGAGAAGTCCTTGCTCTGGGGGCGAGAATGGGATGGTAGCGGCGGCTACTGGTTTGGTGTAGGGGGAAAAAAAGAAAAAAGAAAAAAAAAAAGAAAAAAAAACGTGCGTGTTCTCTGAACAGAAGCGGAGATACGTTGATCCATCCCTCCACCCACCCCCCTCCTTGCCAATAGACTCCGACCGCAAACGCTGATCAGGCTTTGGCTTTTTTTGACTTCGGGGAGAGCCTTTCCCGAGGAAGAGAGGGAGGAGCTTGGTGGAGGGTGGAAACTACAAATCCGGACACTAGTTCTTTGCGCTGCATTTCCTCCCCTCCCTCTGGCTGCTCGGAAAGGAGAGAGAGAGAAAAAGAGAGAGAGAGAGAGAGGGAGGGAGAAATACGCTTGGCTGGGAGATGCAGTCCGCTGCCGTCGCTGCCTCAGCCAGCAATGCAAGATTAGATCTCTAAATGCAGCAAAACACCGCCTGAAAACACACCAGCCCGCGAAGCAAGCAGACATTTCACGGGGCTCAGGGGAAGCTTCAAAATATATCTGACTCTCATCTTTGCTCCTCTTTCCCAGGAGACAAGAAACAAGTAAGGATTTCACTTTCCGATCTGCCTGGAGACACACCTCCCCGCTCCCTCCCCCACCCCATGTGAAGAGTATTTCGGCGGCTACGGGCGGGAGTGGATTTGCAGCGCCCTAGTGGGAGCGAGGAAAACCTACGGATTCTTAGCTCATTATCATCCCTCCCAGACTCGATTGACTTCTTATCGCCGGCACCATCGCTCAAGTTTGAGTCTCGCGGAGTCCGGGTGGCGGAGACAAAGCCCCGGGCTCTCCCCCAGCTGCTGGGAGCCGCCGCCTTGCTCCGTGCCCCTGCAGCTCTGCTGCGCTGCTGCTTCTCGCCCAGTGCGGATGCTGTAGATCAACAGGTTCGGCAACTTGAGCGGAATAAGGACAGACCGCCGGGTGCCGCAGCCCGGGAGCGGAGGGAAGGAAGGACTCACAGACTTGCGGCTGGCGTCGCGCGCGCACGCTGCGCCGGGGCTCCAGGCTGGCGCGCACCCATCCGCTCGCCCCTCCAGTCCGGCTGCTCCTGCCCCCACCCCACCGGTCTGGGATGTACCTTTCCATCTGTTGCTGTTTCCTGCTATGGGCTCCTGCCCTGACGCTCAAAAACCTCAACTACTCCGTGCCGGAGGAGCAAGGGGCCGGCACGGTGATCGGCAACATCGGCAAGGATGCTCGACTGCAGCCAGGGCTTCCGCCCGCAGAGCGCGGCGGCGGCGGCGGCGGCGGCGGCGGGCGCGGCAAGTCGGGTAGCTACCGGGTGCTGGAGAACTCCGCGCCGCACCTGCTGGACGTGGACGTCGACAGCGGGCTCCTCTACACCAAGCAGCGCATCGACCGCGAGTCCCTGTGCCGCCACAATGCCAAGTGCCAGCTATCCCTCGAGGTGTTCGCCAACGACAAGGAGATCTGCATGATCAAGGTGGAGATCCAGGACATCAACGACAATGCGCCCTCCTTCCCCTCGGACCAGATCGAGATGGACATCTCCGAGAACGCGGCCCCCGGCACCCGCTTCCCCCTCACCAGTGCACATGACCCCGACGCCGGCGAGAACGGGCTCCGCACCTACCTGCTCACGCGCGACGACCACGGCCTCTTCGCGCTGGACGTCAAGTCCCGCGGCGACGGCACCAAGTTCCCAGAGCTGGTTATCCAGAAGGCGCTGGACCGCGAGCAGCAGAACCACCACACGCTCGTGCTGACCGCCCTGGATGGCGGCGAGCCGCCGCGGTCGGCCACCGTGCAGATCAACGTGAAGGTGATTGACTCCAACGACAACAGCCCGGTCTTCGAGGAGCCCTCCTACCTGGTAGAACTACCCGAAAACGCCCCACTGGGCACCGTGGTCATTGATCTGAACGCCACCGACGCCGACGAGGGTCCAAATGGCGAAGTGCTCTACTCCTTCAGCAGCTATGTGCCCGACCGCGTGCGGGAGCTGTTCTCCATCGACCCCAAGACCGGCCTGATCCGTGTCAAGGGCAACCTGGACTATGAGGAGAATGGGATGCTGGAGATCGACGTGCAAGCCCGAGATCTGGGTCCCAACCCCATCCCGGCCCACTGCAAGGTCACTGTCAAGCTCATCGACCGCAACGACAACGCGCCGTCCATCGGTTTCGTCTCCGTGCGCCAGGGGGCGCTGAGCGAGGCCGCCCCGCCAGGCACCGTCATCGCTTTGGTGCGGGTCACTGACCGCGACTCGGGCAAGAACGGGCAGCTGCAGTGCCGGGTCCTGGGCGGAGGGGGCACGGCAGGCGGCGGCGGCCTGGGCGGGTCGGGAGGTTCTGTGCCCTTCAAGCTTGAGGAGAACTACGACAACTTCTACACGGTGGTGACTGACCGCCCGCTGGACCGGGAGACACAGGACGAGTACAATGTGACAATCGTGGCGCGGGACGGGGGCTCGCCTCCACTCAACTCCACCAAGTCCTTCGCTGTCAAGATCCTGGACGAGAACGACAACCCGCCTCGTTTCACCAAAGGACTCTATGTGCTGCAGGTGCACGAGAACAACATCCCAGGAGAGTATTTGGGCTCCGTGCTCGCCCAGGACCCCGACCTCGGCCAGAACGGCACAGTGTCCTACTCCATCCTGCCCTCGCACATCGGCGACGTGTCCATCTACACCTATGTGTCTGTGAACCCCACCAACGGAGCCATCTACGCCCTGCGCTCCTTTAACTACGAGCAGACCAAGGCTTTCGAGTTCAAGGTGCTTGCTAAGGACTCGGGGGCGCCCGCGCACTTGGAGAGCAACGCCACTGTGAGGGTGACAGTGCTAGACGTGAATGACAACGCGCCGGTGATCGTGCTGCCCACGCTGCAGAACGACACCGCTGAGCTGCAGGTGCCGCGCAACGCGGGCCTGGGCTACCTGGTGAGCACCGTGCGCGCCCTTGACAGCGACTTCGGCGAGAGCGGGCGCCTCACCTACGAGATCGTAGATGGTAATGACGACCACCTGTTTGAAATCGACCCGTCCAGCGGCGAGATCCGCACGCTGCACCCCTTCTGGGAGGACGTGACGCCAGTGGTGGAGCTGGTAGTGAAGGTGACTGACCACGGCAAGCCCACCCTGTCCGCGGTGGCCAAGCTCATCATCCGCTCGGTGAGCGGCTCCTTGCCCGAGGGGGTTCCCCGGGTGAACGGCGAGCAGCACCACTGGGACATGTCGCTGCCGCTCATCGTGACTCTGAGCACCATTTCCATCATTCTCCTAGCGGCCATGATCACCATCGCGGTCAAGTGCAAGCGCGAGAACAAGGAGATCCGCACTTACAACTGCCGCATCGCCGAGTACAGCCACCCGCAGCTGGGCGGGGGCAAGGGCAAGAAGAAGAAGATCAACAAAAATGATATCATGCTGGTGCAGAGCGAGGTGGAGGAGAGGAACGCCATGAACGTCATGAACGTGGTGAGCAGCCCCTCCCTGGCCACCTCCCCCATGTACTTTGACTACCAGACCCGCCTGCCCCTCAGCTCGCCCCGGTCGGAGGTGATGTATCTCAAACCGGCCTCCAACAACCTGACTGTTCCTCAGGGCCACGCGGGCTGCCACACCAGCTTCACCGGACAAGGGACTAATGCGAGCGATACCCCTGCCACTCGGATGTCCATAATTCAGGTAGGAGACTTTTAACCTAACTGGGACTTCACTTTATTGCTGATTTTGGAGCTGTCCTGAAACCTTTGGTACAGGACAAGCCTCATTGCCAGCAGCAGTGAGAGGGGATTTTTTTTTTTTTTAATGGAAACGATTTACACTTTTGCCACTGTGTGTACAACTTATTCTGCACATAACCCTTCCCATGTAAATAGTCTAAAATCTTCAAGATGTAAATGTATTACTTTTGTTGCATTTTTAAAATTTATTTTTATAGGTTTAAAATGTTAAGTGTTCAGTATTAATAGTTTATTTTTACTTTATTTTTATTTGTTGGTCACATTTCTTTCCAAAATAAAGGATCCCCAGAGTAGAAAAAACTTGTTTTACTTAATTCGCTTTAAAAATCTTTAATTCCATTAGAAATTTGATGCCAAATGAAAGAAATGTGTACCCAAATATTGAGAAGTTAACTACTTGAAGTACAATATACCAACCAGTTAGAATTTCAGAGCCTGAATGAATTTGAACTAAGTTTTCGCCCCGCCCAAAAGTCAGTTTTATATTTAAAAAGTATTTTAAAGGACACAGAACTCATTTATGGTTTAGCTAAAACTGCAACATAATTCATTAAGTGCAGCTTAAGCTTTGAAAATATGACTTATACTCTGAAGATCTTTCAAAAGTTTGAATAAATGTAGACTGGATGATGATAAGTAACTGTGAAAAGCTTAAATTTATATTGTCCTGTAGTTTTTCTGTTCTGTTTCTTGGAGTCATTGAGGAATGAACAAATTTCACCAGAGGGACGCACACTCATTTTGGGTTGTGGAAAACAGGAGACAAAGTTGAACTAAAGACACTTGTGCCAAAAAAGAATTCCAAGATGCATCTAGTTTGTATACTCTGTATTTTCAGTACACCTAAGGGATGTTTAATATATATTAGATAGCATCATCCCAAGTTAATATGTGAAAAAAATAACTGACCCAGTATGCACATAGATTCTAACAACAGTAGGTGACTTGTGCTGTGTCTAGTCACTGTCTTTTTTTTTTATATATACACTATTGAGTTGTGTCACGAAAAATTTAATTCTTGCTTCTTATGAATGCATGCTGCTACAAATTACTCTGGGTGAATAGAACTTGCAATTCAAAATTGAGTTTAACTAAAAGTGACACTCTGAGAGGAAGATTAGCTTGGGGTAAATGAAAATAATTTGTTCATTATTTTATGCTTTGAAAAGCAAATACCTCTTACTAACACTTGACACAGTAATGTTTTTATTATTAAAATGGAGTTGTAAAATGTCATAATCTTATCTTTTTGAGATAAGTGTAACACTAAAACTTAGCAGAACATATTTTCTTATAATGTCCTTGTAAAACAGACTTTTATACTTGACTGGATACTAAAGTATCTATTGTAGTAGTATTAAATTCCACTTTTTACAGTGTTTACTATATACTAGTACTCATGATTTTTTCTGAAGTCCATATAAAACTGAACAGGAAGTTCCTCCCTTAAAACAATTGTGGTTTCTGTGAAAGTCTTTCTGAGACTGTGTAAAACTGGTATTTGTAATAATCTTTTTAGAAGGAGATCTATTAGAGTATACATTTATAGATCTTTTGCTGTTACTTTACAAATACATATATGTAATATACCATTGACAATTACAAAGATATAGAATATATAATCTATTTCAATTACTATCAGTTGAATTCTTATTTAGGGTCCTAGTAGAAATGAAGTTAGTGCAGCAGAATTCTCAGCAAGCCTGATATATTGCTCAGATTACTGAGGAACAGTACTGGATGGAAGTATCTAGAAGGTTTTGAGGGACAGGTGTGCCCATACTGTATCTACACTATGCTGTTCTTAAAGCTAGTCATTGCTTGACAGATGTATGTATGATGGTAATGATGGTGATGGTGATGCTGATGGTGATGATGATGATAATAATTCCTCTCATTAGCAGTAAAATTTGAGCTAAAACAAATCACACACACACACACACACACACACACACACACACACACACACACAGAATTTTTATACAGAAAACGAAGGACAAACTTCCTATTCTTTTTTTTTTTTCTAGAATCTTATTCTATACCATAAAGACACAGAAAAACAAATTAAGTCCTTGAAATTTTTTTCAAAGTGGCTCAATTTCCCATATTGTTCCTGCCCTGGAAATATCCTCAATATAAACTGTTAAAATAGGTCCTCCTTTTTTTACTACTGAGTTTTTACAATCTTATACAGGATGCTTTGGAAATTCCTCATATGTTAATTTTCTTTGAAATGTATCAGGTTTTTCTCAATACCTATTATGGAGAACATTGACTAAGTGACCTTTCTTTTTTCTTTCTTTTTAAGCTAGTGTGCTACAAGCACTTTGCTCAACTGACATGCTTAAATTAACATGCTTAGATTTCCCATAATCTTGTTTCAAGTGCATTTATTGGTGGGTGTATTTAACACAGCCTGCTGAGGAAACACTGTTAATCTCATGTGTACTTCTGAAGGAAGAATTTTAATCCGTCAGAGTGCACTTGAACTAGTAGCTACTAGATCTGGTTTATCTTTCTTTTCCAGCATCTTTTGTGCTGTTTATAAGGTGCACAGTGTATTTCTATTGATGGAATGAAAAGAGTTCCATAATGGCTTGAGATACACTGGTAAAGAGTGGTGATATGAAACTTAGAAACTACAGAAGTTATAAATCTAACGTTACATCTCAAATTAAGATTTGTTTAAGTATCAAAAGATTTTGTGTGAGTCTTAGGGCCTCCTAAAATTTTAAGATTAAGATCTGTATACTCTTGGATATAAGGGCATTTGTATTGAATATGGATAAAGAACCATCATGTAAGCTGGTGTAGAAAGACTGGTTTGTGAGAAGAGGTTTTATTTCGAATTTTCAAGAGATTTTATTTCAAGTTCCTTAGCTGAAGTAAAATCAGTCTATGAAGTGTTTAAACAATAGACTAGGAGTTAAAATATCCTCAGTAGTGTGATTCATAATACAATGTTGTTATAATGAAATATTTTATTCATTTTAAAGCTATAAAACTCATTTTGAAAAATAAGAGTACAGATTTTGTGATAGGTGAGGCAAATGGATTGTTAAACAAATTTATAAAAGCACTTTTCATAGGAACAATTTCCATGTGAATTATTTCATATGTTAATATGAGAATCCAAAATCAAGTAGAGATCATTACTAATTGTCAGAAGTAACTGTTTGTAGTGGTTTATCAAGAATTATTTAAGTCTCAGGGTAACTTCTCAACAGGTGTTTTCAGAAGGCTTTGCTGAGAAGTAGGGAGGAGGCTGGGGACTTCTCACTAGTAGGAGAAATTCCAATTTGTTTGAACATCTGTGTTTTGGGATTTTTTGATAGCACTACTACAAGTCATTTTAATATGCTTTGATAGAAGAAAATATATTGAGCCAGCTGAATAAGGTCTACTAAAATAAAAATTTTAAAGGAATACAGTGTTTTACAGTTCAATTTTAAAAGATTCACATTAGAGTTGACTTTAGATTCTTTATGATAAAAGAGAAAATCCTTTTGATATATATATGTGCATGGCTTTCCAATAAAAGGGAATTAAACACATGATAAACATATAAAAATGAAATTGAGACATAGAGGACTAAATTATTGTAGTATAGACAAGAAACAACTATTTTAGAATGAAAAGGTAAAAGGAAAAGTATATCTTTACTGGGAACATTATTCATTGTTTGCCTTTATTTCTACTTCTGTAATATAAGAGATTCTTGACAATAGGATACTTCCCAAGATCATGTTATGAATTCAGTAACAAAATGTGTAAACATATTTTTCTTCATTTATAATTTTGAAGATATTTTCCTACAATATTATTCTGAGACAGCATTGTTTGATTCGTTACATGCAAGCATTTCCATAAACTTTATATGCATCTCTATCTGTAGGGGCTGGAGTTGGCTGAGCAAAAAGTGAATTTTCCTTTCTTACTTCATGTCTCCAGGAGTATCCTGTACGCTGTTTTAAAATAAAGATTCTTAAAAGACAGAGGATTAATTTCTACTTTAAATTAGCATGAGTACATAATCATAAAACTTTTTTCTGTTTTATCGTATATTAAAAGTAATACAAAGTGCAAGTAAATCCAGTGAAAAAGATAATCAGCCACTAAGATATTTTGACTTTGTTTTTAGAAGAGTTTAAAATCTGAATTATTATGATTCTTAATATGTTATTACTAGTGTTGTATGTGCCCATAAAAATCTCAGCTCCAACATAAATCTATGTGCATTTCTCAATTTTACAGTAAATGAAAACATATAATTTTTTAAAACTATGTGAACTAGAAATCTGAGAATTTTATTTTTAATATTAGTTGAAATAGGCACTCGTAAGATAATATCTTCTTCATCTACTAGTTTTTAGTTTTCAATAAAATTTCTGAAATACCAATTAGATAATACTTATCCTTACATTGAGTTAATAATCTATCAGTCCTTCATAAATGTAAGAGTAAGATAGTTTTTAATTTTACTTGAATTCTATGCATGAATTCTATAATTTTACATGCATTCTATGAGTGAGTTTTATAATTTCAGTAAATATTATCCTATATAAGTCTACATGGAGGATTTTGGAATTTTATTCTTGGCACCTTCATATTATTTAAGGCTTTGTATAATATGAAAAATATCGGATCATAAAAAAGTAGGCCCTACAATTTGTATCTCAACTGCTTGAACGTTTTTTAGTCAAGAAAAAAATTTACATGTTTTAAACATTTCCTATTGCCTGTGACTATATCGATCAAACCATGCCCAAAAAACCCCCAAATCATATTTTCAAGAAAATTTTCTCTGCAAAATTGGTGTTATAATATACATTATTTATATTTTACAGTGCACAGATACAGGTTTATATGTGAGATAAAAATTAATCATTCTTAAAACTATTTCAAATATAATTTCTATTAAAAGACTAAGGAACATACACATTTAAAAGGAAAAATTCTTAAAAATCTCTAGGTAAAAATATGATACTGCTTAAAAATATATTTGAATTTTATTAAGTTTCACTACCATTGTCAGCTTTCAAATTTTTCACTATTAGTGTTGCTTATGTAATATTATGCAATATAAATATATCTATAAAATAAAAAGTATAAATTAAGAAAATATTTTATGTTTTTTAAGATTAATGAAGGTTTATATGCATTTACTTCAGCGCAGGTTTGCTTTTCTTATAATTATGAAAATGTGAACAATGAAACTTTTTGACAAAATTAAAATATGTGTGTACATATATATATGGCTTCATATTTTCAGTAAAATGTATGTAAATACATAACCACAGATATTAGCCCATTTTTATACTTTATTAATTCAAAGGCAGTTCACTTTAAGGATGACCTCAAACCTTTATTTTTTTGAAAATATGTTGTTGATTTTACTGTTTTAAAGCTTTAAATGGTTTGAAGTTCCTTAGAGTAGAGCCAGTCATTCTAGAACATTCCACTGGCCTTCAGTGGAGTTTATGCAGATTAAGAGAAAAAAAAATCATATCCAGATTTCTGATTCTTTCAGACGATGGTAGAATGGCGGGAAGCATTGTGAGAATATATGCCATGAGTCTGATGATGAAACAACAGGAGGAAGATGAAGCCAACTAGAACTGGACTCATGCCAGTTAGGAAGTAAAACTTAACTCCCTTATGCTGAGAAGTCTTGCAATACACTCAATAGTGGGTAAATTCTTACAAATGCACCTGCTAATTATGATATTAGTCATTGCTCCAGAATGTATTCCCCTCAGTGATACTTCTGTTTAATAAATCCCACAGGGCATTATCTTAAAGTCATATTTTAGTAAAGCCATAAGGGAAGGTTTTTTTTTTGTTGTTTTTTTTTTGTTTTTTTTTTTTTAGTACTAAATTCCTTCAACTAGTGACTGTATATTTGTTAGAGAATAGCATAAAGTTCATTTTACCTATCCATTTGAAGATAGTGTGACTTCTGCCACTTACCTACAAAACACGTTTAAAGTTCATCTGACCTACACTAATCTATTGTCAACCTATTTTGCTAAAGGAGACGTTGACAAGAATTTCCTTCAATGGCACACAGTATTTTATAGTTAGTCATAGCTTTCACCACTGGCTTTGACAGTGATATATTGCTATCCTTTGGTCTCTTGAAATAAATTTTCTATAATAAAGAAGTCCTTAATGACATCAACATTCCCTGCTGTGACTAAGCAGAAGTTTGCTAGTGCTTCTTTGCCACTGAAGAAGTTCAATATTTTTAAGGTAAAGCAAATAAATAAATAAATAAATAAATAAATAAATAAATAAATAAATAAATAAATAATAAAAGAAAACAAAATGATATACAGATGCAAATTGTGGCTGTGTGGGTGGCATCTTTCACTTGTATGCACCAAGTTGTTCCAGTGATAAACTGCAAAATTGGTTTCAGACAGTGTTTGAGAGAATCTATTGATATACATGTGACATACTTCTATTTGTCTGTTCTGGTTCTAGTGACATTCTGATTACTGGTATTTGTAGGCCTTGCCCTGGATCTATTCCAAACAGTTGTACTGTAGTGAAATAGCATTTACAGTTCATTGAGCATCTAGCATAACTGTGCTGAATATGATTGGCACGTTTGCATATATTTTAAAAAAAAAAAAAACTAAGGCAGTTAAACAGCATAATTATGGGAAAACGAATCATAACAATAAAAGACCATTTAAGTTAACAAGCTTTGTGATCAAAGGATAAATACAGGTTAGATAAATGAGACTTTAGATGTTACTAATCTACATAAATAGACTTTGGTTTGATTGGAGAAATGGAATATATTAAAATAATTTAATGGCATTAGAAATGAATTTTATTTCAGTCATTTTGAAATATTTAAAGACCTGTGTTATTTTCTGTTTCAATTCAATAATATAGTTATGATCGATATTTATGTTGGATGAAAAATGGTCAAGGTAAAAATAAACGTAATCTTGTAAGCTTCTATTCAGTTCTGGAATATACCCTGTCTGAGCAACATTAATTATTTTTTAAACCTGTAATGTTTTTGAATGATTTTTAATTAGTGGAACACCATTAAAGGGACTATTTAAAGGACAATTTCTTGTTTACTCTCTTTATCATCTAAAAGCAGCCTTTGTGAAATTTGAAAGGAGCATTAAATCTCTTTCAAGTTTTCAAAGCTATACATTCATAATTGTTTTATAGATATATACACTGAGCGCATTTTTGTAAATTATATTAATATATAATGTACATGATGACTTTATATTCAGAAAGTTTCTAATACTATTTTCAATAGTATGTGTATTTTTAACTAATAGATTTGGCTTACAGTGTGACTAAATAGTTTATTTCCAACAATTATGATACTTTAGATTTATTTTCTTCAGCTTTTTTAGAGATAATTTTGAAAAATGTAATTTAAGCACAAGTCATCAATTGGTATGCCATTTTACAGCACTTCTACCTGAATCCGTAATAATCATTGCTGAGTAATGATTTGATTATAGTTTTACCAATGTCCTCCAATTCAATAAAACACAAATGAAAATACACGGACAAGTCCTAAATTCCAAAAACGTACCTTTACAAAGCAGAAATACAAAGGTATTTTATTGTAGGCAGAAATGGTCCCAGGGGTCCAAATAACTTTCTTAATTTTATAACCCAATTTTAGACTATCAATGTCTGAGATAAATTATAAAATTTTTATTTATTTGCACTAATAACAAACACATATATTAATTTTAAAACCTAAAACTATAGTTTTCATCCATGAGATATAATCTCTCTTTTTAATTGACAGATCCCAATACCTTTGCTGAAATACCTTTGCTGAAAGCTGTTCATTTTGTTTTCTACATGGCACATTTTATCAGAGTATACTGAGATTACTTTATGTCTAAATAGGTGATAGATTCTTTTGCTGTTCCAGCAGAGCAATAGCATATGCAGAACTGATATTTGTAGAAACAACTTACCTATGATTACCATGAGAAGGATTATCTAACTTCAGTGTGCTTTTACAGATGTCTCCAATTCAGTAGATGAGATGACAGTAAAAATTAGAAATGTTTGAGCAATAATATGCTTAAAATTTTAGCAAAAGTTACTAGAAAAAAGTGTTATTTAACATTTTGGTAATAAAAAGGAATTAGCTACAAAAAGGAATATTTTCAAGCCCAAACTTAGTAATTCCTTAATGATATATCTTTATGTCATTATTATCATAAAAACTTTCTGAAAATCTTAAAAATAATTTTGATTTTTATAGTTTTGTCAGCAAAAACTAAAATGTTGTCTAAATATTGGTGAATTCTAATACATATCTTCTAAGGTGCTTAAAATTCTTGCTGTCTGTTTTGCTTTTTGATTTTTTCATTTATTTTGAAATGGTTTATTCCAAATTAATTTATTGAATTAAGAATGTGAATAAGGAGAGTTGTAAGTCATGCAAAATAAAAGAGTAATCAATCATATATCTTTATTATCATTATCATTAAGATAGAATTAAAGACTACATACAAACTTGTCTTCACATAGTTACAAGGCAAGACACTTGATTGCTTTATTTTTATCATTATTTTAAGCTTTGCATGACCTTGGGTTATAGTAACAAATTGTTTATTTTTTCTTTTTGTTTTAAACCAACACCTAATCTCTTATTTTAATCTTGGTTGAGTAAATCAGAAAATCCTGAGTGAAAAAAAAATGTTTGGCGATGCACATTGACTCTTACTTGGCGTATTATGCCAGGAATACATTTGTAACTAAAAAAACAAAAAACAAAAAACAGTGAAAATATGTTGGTGTTAATACATGAGCCTAACTGTAGAGTAAAATAGAGGATTATTGAGAGTGTGTGTGTGTGTGTGTGTATACACACACACACACACACACACACACACACACACACGCTGGCAGATGCACAGATAGTAGTAATTATTAGCTAAATTTCTAGATACTGACCTTCTAGGAAAGCTACTATTTAACCCTAGATAATAATAAGGCAGGAAATAAGAGAATTATACTATTAAACAAATCACACTCACAGGAATTTGTTAGGGCTGTTGGCAAAAGCCTTTTCTACAGTGTTGCCCTAATATCAGATGTGCCAATGCCAACGAATGAAGCGATATACCTAATTGGAGAGAAACTAAAAGACAAGGAATACATTTAATGACACTTTTTTTAATTCGGATTTTGAGCAATAGACTTTCCACAGTTTTTTTATAATCAAGACAATTACATAGTAATTTGGGTTAGAATGCGTGCCCAGTTCCCCATCTCTAAACCCAATTTGTTACCACCTGTGGCTATTTCTATTAAAAAAAAAAAGAAAGAAAGAAACATAATTACTATGAGTCTCAGCAGTCTTAGGGTAAATTTTTGCAATTACAATACCTCCCTTGGGCAGATGTGTGAAAATGGCAGATTAATTCCTGCCAGGATCTTTCTGTTCCTCGTGCATTTTTAGATTTGGTGTCGCCTGCTTATTAGAGAGGCTCTGTTTGCTCTGGTTAAAGGTTATGTCAGTGTTTCCATAGTAAATCTCTAGAAATAAAGATCCACAAGTCAGCTATTAAATTTTGCCTTAGGTGAAAAGTTGACACATGATGTCTTAGCAAAGGAGTAGATAATATTTTCCATCATGCTCTTCTCTTGCCTGGTAAGTTTGGAGTAAACGGAAGTAAGACCATTTGGCAGTGTTGTAGAAACAGGACTTAGCCTGGCAGGTAAAAAGAAAAGTGCAGTCTTCTGAAATGTAAAATAATATCTAATCAGCAGAAATCCATAGAAGTATTTTTATTGTATGCTTCATCCTAAAGCTACTTCATGCATAAGAATTTAAAGAGCCATAATAGAGATACTGAGACTAGATGTTGAACAGTTGACTTTATATGTACCAATTTTCATTCATTCTTTCTTTGGGTTGTAGTGTATAGTTTCTATCCTTAATAAAGATCCAACTGATCTACACACAAAATGATGAATGTTATTTAGTCCAAACAGTTTTAAACCTCTGGATCAGTGTTGAAACTCATTATTAGTAATGTTAATTTGTCACAGAGTAGTTTAGATAGCAGAACACTTGAAGACAGGGATCACATTCATCTTGTGGGTCACTGTAGTTGAGAGAACCTAGCATGGTTTCTAATACAGAGTAGACTCTTAAAAAA
Source organism: Eidolon dupreanum (assembly GCA_028627145.1). NCBI lineage: Eukaryota > Metazoa > Chordata > Mammalia > Chiroptera > Pteropodidae > Eidolon > Eidolon dupreanum. Next base: position 6,081,962 of record CM053508.1, read on the forward strand.
TATGAATTCTTTAACATTTTCTATAATCCCTGGTCAAATACCAGCCAGAGCTAAGGTTCAAACTTACAAATTACTAAGGCCAAAGTCTAGGATATCTTTTCCTTAAAAATTCTGAAATAATGACACGCTGGTAAATTATTTAAAGATGACAAATTTTGATAATTTTTATTTATATTTGTTACCTTCTAATAACTATAATAAAAATTCCTATACAGTTCTATTGATTATATTACAAGTTCATGGGAAAAAAAACTTGATCAAGTTCATAATTTTAAGCATCAACTTTCACAGAATTTGTTTCATGAATATACATACGTATTTGTGTATATGTGTAAAAACAGAATGATATATACAGTATAGTAAGAGAAAATAGTATTAGGGCATATCTTTTATCTTTTGTCCTATTCCTTTATATGGTTTATAAAGTGTTGAAACTATGCAATTCAAATGTTATGACTATTTGTTAAGGCTTTAAGGATCACATAGCTCTAGTAATTATTAAGAAACTAATATGATCTGTTTATATATTTAATTAAGTTTAAGATACTGATATTTTTGGAAGCTTTCCATAAAATGTAAATGCTTATTTTCTATATGATTTTCTTAATGAAATGATATTATAGATAAACCATAAATAGTAATTTGGGGATTATATCACTTATATTTATTGACATTAATTTTATGATTTAATTACTCTGGTACCAATCATTTGCCATTTGATAATGGGAAAAGAAAATCACCATAAGCAATTATCATATGTATGTAATAATAGTAACCCAACTTACAAAATTCTTCTAGAAATTTCAGAATCTCTCTTAGGTGATATATAATTATAAGGCACATAGTTTGAAAACATGAGCTAAGCATTCAAACAGCATATTGCCCATTTCAGTACTGTTATTTAAAATACATTCATGATCTGCACAGTTGTTGTATTCATAAACATTAATTCAATAAAAATAAAATAATTTTAAAAACTCTTAATTAAAATAATTTACTACTCTTAAGCTATCCTAGGTCTTCATTATTATGTATCTGAATTTAAAATTTTAATTGCAAATATATATCAAACATTAAGGGCGTTTGCTAGAATAAAGGCTTCAAGCAGAATGAGTTTTCAACCTTGTATTAAAAATTAATTATCTCCATTTGCTAGAGTAGCCGTGATATAAAATGAAGAAAAATATAATAGTAAGGAGCATAGAAATGTAAATTTAAGAAGTTTACAGTTCATTGTCAATTAACATTCAAAAACAAGAGACTTTCTGAAATGTTAAAATAATAGTATTAAGTATTTTACAAAATTAGCCCACAAATAATGACTTCTCAATGAGGACATTTATATCCACAATTATCTAAACATTATAGTTCAGGTTTATCTGTAAATTCACCCTGATCTCTCCAGGTGGGATTCCAAGTGAGGTCTGGATTTCCTGTTACTACAAGAGGCCTACTTAAGGGGAGCAGATAGCCTGTAATATTCTATTATCTGTCTGTATTGTACGCATATCTCTGAATGTGCTTTTTCATAAACTATCATACATGCTTTCTTTTAAGGAATACAGCTTAGAAATCTGCTGGAAATATGACTTCCAAACAATGTGGGTAAAAATGTTAATGTTTTGCAAATATACCAGTTTTCACTCATTTACGTCAGTCTTCACACAAAACCATATGATCAAAAACATGTATCATTTGTTTTAGAATTTTCTGAAATATTTGAAAAGCATCATAAAGTATCATTTGAGTAAAGCAAAAGGAAAGGAATTATTGTCTTATACTTAAAGAATTATTCTAATTCTTTCTTCTTATCCTTGCCATCTGGTCTCTTTTCTGTGATATCTATTCAGAAAATACATTTTTATAGGGATACCTTAAGAACCTTGTATATTTACATCTACGGTAAATATTTTTTTAAAAAAAAATTAGATATATATGTTGATGAGATCATGATGATGTTTACCACCAGATTAATATTTAACTGCCATGTACAGCTGGACCTGAGATCCATATAATCGATATTATATAGTAGAGGTATTATAGAGGTGTATGAGATTTAATATGGGTTGGGTCGAATATCATTGTTTAGCATTATTAAAATGCATTTGATAGACAAGAAACTTTTGTTTATTAGTTAAAATAAAAGCTTCTTGAATTTTCTTTAATCTAGACTTTATATATTTGAAGAGGTAAAATGTTGATTTTCTTTTACAAGAAAGCATTAAAATAAACCCTCCATATGATGCACTCTTTGTTCTTCAGGCAAGAGATATTGAGATATAGTAGAGATAAAATCCTCCATCTGCCACTCCTGAAAATAAACTCTTTAATTTTTTTTTTACCTCTTGATAAACCTTCTTTATATGTTTACGCCTATGCAGATCAGAGAAATAGACTAACGTATCAGTTAGTAACATAAGGGAGGAAATTTATCTACTTAGTCAACAAATTCCTTAAAATTATTTTCATTTGAAATTTCCCATCGAGCCTCAGTGAACTTGAGCTTTATTTTATTCATTGTTTAAATAGAATAATCAAATCTCCAAGGATACATCTGTTGTTTAATGATAGATTAGTTTGGGTCTTGTTTGGGGAAAATGTGGGATGGTGATGGAAAGGTGCTAGGGGTGGGAGAAGGAAGGAGCTCTGATTCAGTATCCCCAGGTAATATGATATAAATAATTGGAAAATGGAGATATCACTTCAGTTGGTTAATTGTAATAAACCTATTATCTTGTTAGAGCATTAAGGTAGGATCAACATGTTGGGAAACAGATAAAAGGTGCATGAAAGCATTTAAAATTCAATCATTAGATTTCATTGCATCCATCTGCTCCCAGGAAATATAATTGGAAATTTGAGTCATTGACCTTTAGCTGCCATTTTGGACCACAGTTTCAGAATCAAGGTTTTCAAGTTGGACATTCGAAGTTAATTTGATAATAGCCATATTCAGTACATTTTTTAACCCAATTACCTTTTGAATAAAATTTGCAAAAATAAAATCAAGCTTAATGGTCTGTTGTATATTTGACAGAGTCTGTGTAGTTATTTGATCCTGAATCTGGTGAAAGTAACTAATGTTCAACTTCATTAAGGTTTTGATTAACTAGAAGGACTGCTAAACTTTTTACTGTTTTTTATGCATAAACTCCTGCCTCTTATTACTTATTCTCTGGGTCCAATTACACTAAGATTGCATGCCATGCTATAAGAAAAAAGCAATATTTACCATTTCAGGTGGTTATCTTGAATTTCAAAAATTTTGGCAGATTCCAACGCCTTTCGCCAACATAAGTATGCTACCAGAGAATCTTCCTAAAATATTTCTTATATCTTCACTCAGAAAGGAGACGTATGATAAAATTATATACCTAACACAAAAAGTACATATGTAAATTGATCATGATTTCTTGCCAGCATTGTGTATTACTCTGCTCACTGAAGTTCATGTAACTTGGAAAAGAGTCATGATTAGACAGGTGTTTCTTCAGCTCATGAGATCAAATTTCTGAAATATTTATGTAGTGACGAGCCAGATGTACACAGCTTAACCTTATAATCCTATTTCACAGCTTTTCCAAATACTTGGAAACTTGTTAAGTATGAAGCTGATTATTTTGGCAGGGTATCTCCATTAATAGGATTCAGAGCTTTCTTATTTACAAGCCAGTGTGGTTAATATAATCGAGTATATTAAATCAATAGGGAAACTGAAAAAGTAGAATCCATCTAAGGGCTAATTGACAGGAAAGTTTTTTCTGAAGCTTTTTAATGTGTGTATGTGTGTTGTTGTTTTTTTTATTATTGACATTGACTTGATAACATCAGAACGCACATAGCTCAGGTGAATGATGTAAATGTTTTGGATACTAAGCTACTATTATTTTGGTAGGAAGTACTTATTTCCCAGATTCTTTATACTTCTATCATAATCTTGAAATGTCACATAAGACCATGAATCTGCCCTTTACAAATATTTCTTTCAGCATCATCTCAATTGCAAGGCTTATTGTCATTTGACATGTGAAATTATTTTATATGCACTCATCTCTTTTTTTTTTTTAATGAATAGAAGCAATACAGAATAATGTAATAATGTGTCATCACTTTCATTATGCTTATTTATTGGTTCTGCAATAATAGATGGAGAGCTTATTGTTATGCTTTCAGATTGAGCTATTTATGTGCTATGTTTCTAGGTGCACCCTTTCACATTTGTGATGTTCTGTCCTCTTAAGAAAAAGAGTATCAGAATCCTCAAATCAAATTAGACTCAGAGAAGAGTTTTACATTTTGTCTTTTTTATATTAAGTGTGTAGCTTTTATAAACTACCTGACTCCACTCGAATAAACTCATACCTCTTCAAAGAGAAGAAAAACGTATTTTTCCAACTACATATGACAGCCTGATTCCCTGTTTTGAAAGAAGGAAAGAGAAAGCAGACTATCAGTGAAGAGAACAATTCTTCTGCTTTTTCATTTCCTTTGGTGGGAAATTTTCTACTTTCTGTTTTATATTTATTCAAAAATGCATCTAATGATGCAATAAGGAGACATAATATTTTTTAGAAATATATAGAATTAGGTAATTTATAAAGAAGAGTTTTTCAAAGACAATTGAGATGTAAATATATGTGATTTTTAAACCCTTGATTATTTTTGTTCCATGACGATTATTCCAAAATGAAGTTATTCCACTGAGACTGTGCCTATGGACCTGTGTACTTGAGATGCAGGCACTGCTAGCCTAGTGCCTTTTGGATTTCATTGAACTGGGATTTTGTAGTCAGCCTCCAGGGATGAATTGGCTACATTTTACTGCAGGGCCAGTTACTCCTTTCCTGTTTGATTTTCAGCAAGTCAATAGTTTCTTTAGAAGAAGAGAATTTACTCTTGGGAAAAACAACAACTATTACAAAACTCTGGTATGCAAAAATCCAAGTATCTGCATTAAAATAATACTTTCTATTTTTTTTCAAATATATGTGTCTTCCAGATTTTTTCTTTCTTTTAAAAATTAAAAGGTTATATTTTTTCTCCAATTTAAAGAGGAATTCTTACTTATTACAAAAATTCTACTAAAAAAAACACATACCTGAAATAGTGCCTGATATGTAGTAAGAACTCATTACATAATAGTGGACTGAAAATAGAGAAAATTGCATTTAGAAAGTTATGATTGCTTATAATTTAGTAGTCAGAGTTAGCTATTGCCAACCTTTTGATTAGATCTACTATCACATCTCTAATTACAAAATCAAAAAAATTCAGACCTGAGCTGATTCAAAGCTATTTTAAATCTTGACTTATTCCACTTACTATTAACATTAACATTTTTTACTGAAGAAATACTAATATGTTTATTTTTAAAATGTTGTACCAGTCTCTTCTTGGATGGGTAGTAATATATGACATGTACAACAAAATATGTTTCTCAAATATGAAAGAGTTAGGGATTATAAAACATGTCTAGGTACAAGAGTTTTAAATAAAGGTTTGAACCTGTATATCTTCCCACCCCTTATGTGCATGTGTCTGTGCACACTCATGCACACTTAGATTTTTTACAAAAAAAGGTATATACTAAACATAATGTATAAAGCTGCATTTTGCTTAAAATAATATAAATATACCATAGACATTGTTCCATGTTAATTATGTAGTTTCTTATCTTAAGAGTGGTGGAATTCTGGGCCAATTAATAGATATATTATAATTCATTTAATCAGTTAATCTCTGATAAACAGAATTTTTTATACTGAGATTCTATTCTCAAAGTTCTCAGTTTAAAAAAAAAATATCTCTTCAGTCCAGATCAAGTTACTTAACTCTTTTTTTGTTTGTTTGTTTTTTTTTTTTTAATAATATTTGCTACTCATAAGACTCTCATAAAAATTAAAGATGAAACAATTATTCATATAAAGAATATGATGAATACTAAATGCTGAATAAACATTAACATTATTGTTCTTCACAGCAAATTATGTAAAATATTCAGTAACAGTAAAACTTTAGGGTACTGATATGCAGATAGATTGTCTGTAAAAATATTTCAGTTGTCCTAAAGGTTAGCAATTATATAAGATTATAAGTCTATTCCAGAGTATTTACTGTGATAAAAAAGCAATTTTATCAGAATGCTAATTTAATTAATTGCAATTTTTCATTTCGACTTCTCTAAACTAAGGTTGGTCATTTTTGTTTTAATATTAAGTAAACATTTAAAAGCGTGACAATTTTTTGATAGACTATCTTGCAAAATTCAGTTTCCAGATATCTTGAACTTCTAAACTACCAAGGTAAACTCCGAAGTGGAAAGATATTATTAAATCTTCCTTAAGAACTGTGCCTTTTAGGCAAGGAGACCTTGTAGGAAGAAAAGCTCAAACCAGGTAGAAACTGAAGAGAAATTTCCACAAAAGAACTATTGTAAGGCAATAAATACTAGAAAGTTAGAAACATATGATAATGTTTGATTTCATTAACACTTCTCTTCACGTAAGAAGGTTGTAGCAAAGAAGTGTTACCCAAATATATACAGCTAGCTAGGGATAGAGAACTAAAGTCATCTGAGTTTAGGATTTTTGATCCTGCACCAGTTGGGATATCACGTTTGACGTGCATTTCTATTGTGGTGTCTACTGAGTACAAGGACATTTCACAGCGTGAATAATTGCTACTGTGAAGTATTGCAATGAGTTCCTAGACTGCAGGTCAATTTGGAAGAGCATTCTTTAAGGCCTCCACATCTTAAGCATCAAAAACTCTGAACACATTGCGACAGATTCTTTCTATTGGATAACGAGCATTAGTTTTACAAGGTTTTATAGCATGGTTCTTTTAGTGAAAATTTTCCAAATTTTGTAGACTCCAGAAGCAGCCCAGGATTTTCAGATTTGATCATAGGATTAGATTTGCTTCTTTTATTCCAGTCAAAATTGTCCTGTAGACATCATTGCTTTTATTTGTGTTTAATCTAATTCAGAACTGAACATTTATAGGGACAAAGCCATTCAGGGGGGTGTATCCTACTTAGTATTATAAGTATTTAGGAGCATTGATTAACAAGCATTATTAGAATGAAAATAATAAATCCGTAAAATACATCAGACAATGATAAATAGAACAGAAAGCAAAGCACAATACTCACAAAAGCAAGATGAATCACAGAGTACTTGCAAGTTTTTTGTTTATTTGTAAAAGTGCAAAATTTTGAGTCAAAAGAAACCTACTCATGTTACTTACTCATATTGGGACCTCCAGCTAGCCTTTCATGAATTCCACAGGCCTCAGCTTTTCCATCCACAGAATAGAAATAATTATGATGGCCCCTGCTGAGGTAGAAAGGAAATAATAGATTTGGAAAAATTAAAATACAGTGACAGGTTCCCCTTGCAACATATGTAAAGAAGTTCAGGAAACAAAGAACCAAGAACTTAAGAGTTCTTGTCTCTGGGAAAGAACAGTTTACTTACTTTTACTCCAAGTACACTCTAGAGGAACTTGTAATTGCACTTCAGGAAGCTGCTTGCATATAAGTGTAGTTTGTTTTCAGGTGTTCCCATGATGGTACTGTTTCCACAGTTTTCAGTAGTTTGGAATTGAATATAAACTTTCTACAAATCACCTAACACTGAAATCTACTAAAAAAATATAGGAACAGTTTTTTAATCAGACACTTTTAAAATGCATACGCTGTGAAGGAAGTCTGTGTCTTACAGAAGATGAAAATGACTTGTGTTTTTTTTCCCTTAAATGATGACCTAATTAAGCATAGTGCATATATTAAAATGCTTCATTAGTATTTTATCTACAGGAGTGATTAGAGTAAAAATTTTAATTATATGGTTAAGAACCGAGACTTAGTCTTTCTAAGCCAGGAGCCTGCACTTTTTTTAGAAAAGGCCAGACAGTAAATATATTAGGGTTTGTGGACCATACGGTCTCTGTCACAACTAGTCAACTTTGCCACCGAAGCATGAAAGCAGTCTTTGACAGCATATAAATAAAAGTACATGGCTGAGTTCCAATAAAACTTTATTTTCAAAAACAGATAGTGGGCCATGGACCAGAGTTTTCCAACCATTTTTGCAAGACATTACTAAATGTGAAAAATATTTCTTAATTTTTTTTCCATTTGTGTTTGTAAAAAAGAAAAACTGCACAATGTAGATTATAAACAGTTTTTAACAAAGTCAAAATGATTGTTATGTCGAAACTAGAAATGGAATAATATGGGCCTATTGTCCCATGAAGTGATTGTCTAGGTGAGATTGCTTCTTTCAATACAGAAGAAAAATTCTTAGAATTAAAGTCTTCAAGCAAAGAAAGAACTGATATGCTTGAATTAAGTGACAGTCTGATAATGTGTAGAGAGATATTTTATTTCATTTTGTGCTAATGTTTAATGAAAAATATGTTAACATTAGTAAAGACACAGCTTTATTTTAATTTCAGGTATGAACCCCAATCTAAAATAGACTATTTCCATTGAATCATACATTTTAAATGTCATACCTATTCTTGTACTTCAGAGAGAAAATGATAAATATTCTAGTAATTTAATACTCATAATTTTGATTAATAATTAATTTTTCTTTAAATTATTTTTTCCTTTGTACTAGTCATTTCTGAAGATAAGTCTTCCAAATTTCTTGCATATTATCTCCTAAATTTTTAAAATTGTACTTTCAAATTATACTTTGTTTTCAAGCCAGAAATTCAAATCCAATGGGTAAATTATTTTTGAAATTTAAATTTTTACATAATTTTTTTTGAGAAGGCTGAGTAAATTATCTTTGAAACCCATGCAAAAAGTTGGGGACTTCAAAATTCCCCCAATTTACTATTATCATAAAATATATTGATGTTTAGCTGTTTCGCTGAATTGTTGCTTATCATTACGAAGAGTTGAAAATTCTCTATGCCTATCAAGAGTTAAAGGAAGAAAAAAATTTTAAAATTGTTGTACCCTTCAATTTCACCTTGAATTCTTTCTATTTTTTCTCCTATTGAAAATTGGAATGCACTGATTATACAGGTGATGACTTGAAAGGCTGATGCAAAATCAGATGAGAAACTGATCTCATTGATCATTTTTTTTATTTGTAAAATGTAATCTATTAAGTAAATAATTAACTTTATCTTCAGAGCAAGAATTTAATATTTTGAGAAACAAGACCGATGAATTGTATTTCCAAATCATCAGATTCATAGTTTTTAATTTTAGTGTATCATGAAAAAATAAATATGAAATGGATAATAGACATACAGTTTCATTCACCTTTTAGTTATTTGGAAATTTTACATGATGATAGACTAAATATAATACTTTAAATTTCTTTTGTACTTTAAAAGGTAAGTGTTCAGAAGTGCCTATTTTGACAATTTATAGGACTATAATAATGGTAAGTAATCATATAGTTAAGCCCACTGCATGCATTAGAATATTTGATAATAAATGGACATTATTACCTTTTTATGTTATCAGCCAAAGGAAAAAATCTAGTTATTAGAGATTATATATATATATATATATATATATATATATATATATATATATAAAATGTTCAGCATATTAAAATCATTTAACGTGGAAGTATAGAAAGGTAAAAGAGCAGATTATTTCAAAGAGCCATCTTATTATTAAGGTGACGGCAGTACTATTTTTGCTTAGTATGTAACAGTAATTTTTAAAAATGTTTCAAGGCAAGTTACATTAATTTCTCATTAACTTATTTCTGAAAACATTGGGATGGATCATTGTTTTTCTCTATTTCTCAGAGAAGCACTACAGCAACTGACTGGTCTGGCAAGGGCTATTGTTTTACAATGAAGTGGGCATACGATGGGCAACTCTATGAAAGTCTGTTAGCTGTAGTTTGTCTGTTTAAAAGAAACTGTGGACAGTAACACTATTGTGTCTCCTAGGGCAATCAAGAAGAATGAATAATAAATATAAATAATACTGTTTTGTAGATCCTAATATAGGACAGCAGCCTCCAAGTCTCCTAGCACAAAATGTATGTAACAACACTGTTTACATGCATTTAGACTCAGTGCAGTATAGTTTCAAAGCATGTCTATAGCATGTCTATTAGCTAAATCAATTAAACTAAAAACTGGTTTGGATCTAAATAATTTAATTTTTAAAAACATTTTGTAAAAATGTATCTTGCAAAAGACTCAGCATTCATAGTAATAATAAGTAAGATAATGTGTCACCAATGGGTCTCTTCATTTTCTTTCTTTCTCTTCGTATATCAAGAATTCTAGAAGTTCAGACTTGTCATGAATTTTCATTGGCTACATATCATCTTTGAGTTTTTATCCTTAGAAGCACAATTGCAAAGAATCCAGTTTTAGATATTTCCTTCAGTGGAAAAATCCTTTATTATTCTTAATAAAGATAGGAAAAGAGCACGATAGGAAGAGAGTCTCCTAAGACAAAATGTTTGTTGAGAGGCAGCAAAAAAAAAAAAAAAAAAAAAAGCAAGAAGAAAAAAACTCCAAACTCCCCTCTGTCACTACCACCCTTGGAAGAAAAAGAGATTAGTCATTGAATAGGGTTCAGATGGAGAAGCTGACCTCACTGAAGAGAATGGATTAATCAGAGAAGTTGAAATTAGCAACTAGAAAGTAATTTTGGACATTTATCTGACAACATCAACTCATTTTAATCTTTACAGATTTTTGGGGGCGGGTGGGAAGGGAAGGGAAGGCTTAATAAATAATGCTATGCATTGCCAATGAGAAAGCATATTTAGCATTCAGTGGCATCTCAGTGTCCTCTGGGCTCCAAGCTTCAGCAAATATATAGAAAATATGTACCATTCTCTATTTTTTTTATAGATAATAAATAGCACTTACCTTTTATTTCAGTTTTCTTCTTTCTTGTCAAAGATGATTTTCTTCTAGATCCATAAATTGCATAATTAAATTCTGGCTCAGAAATTATTATTAAAGTTATCAGTGTCATTTATAAAGGAGTTAACATTTGCAAGAAGTTTTAATGTACAGCCAGATTACTTTTAAAAATCATTTAAGTCATCCTAATTGAGAGTAGACTTAAAACTTTTGCTTAAAGATGTAGCTGTTCTTTTCCTCCCATTTTAAGTTTAAAGTAATGCTAGTCGTTGTTAAATGTGGTAAGAATTTCTCATGCTTTCATTATGCTTTTAGTAACAAAACACAAATGTCGACCACACTATACTTGTATAAAAAGTATTATTTTGAAAATCACTGATAAATACAGTTATTGTCATACCTCATGCACTTTAAAAATTTCAGAGCCATAGGAGCTGTCAGATAACTTTATAAGTGGTGGCTTAAAATGCCGTTGCCTACTTCAGCAATGTAGAAAGAACCACACCATATATTCTGTCGAAGGCAAAGCTATCAGAAGCAATGTCGGTATGAAAAGGCTTAACGTGAATTATTCACCTCTTAACACTCCCTCGTGTTTAGTCTGCTGTAAAGAGAATGCTTGTTATCAATGTGAAAAGCTGTGACTGAATTAAAGGAAAAGTTCGACTTGTTTTGTTTCATTTCCAACCCAATGGCACCAATATATGCGATCAACCTAATTCAAAGGAATTTTCAAGATTCCATATCCCTGTAACCCAGAATTAGGGAAACACTGATCATCTAAGTGTAACTGAAGTTAAATGACATGATTTAAAATCATGACTGCACATCCAACCCCAAAATTAGTTGTGAAAGTAAGTTGCTCATTTAATGATGACTTCAAAGAGTCAAAGACTATTTCCTTTTTTCTTCAATAATTCTATTCTAGATCAAATACCTCCAGAATTAAAACGTTCTTCATATTTGCATTACGGTCTTTGAGAGAGCCTTCTTGTATTTGACATACCTGTCTTTATAGTATATTGCAAATTTACAAACACAATGTTGAGACAAATAATATAGAAAGCTTATACAAATAAACACATAAAAATAGATTTAATATTATATGTCATTATTGAGGCAAATGTTTCTAAAACTTGATGCAAAATGCTACATCTTTTGTTCCAAATGTCTAATCTGCTGTCAACCTTATTCAGTGTTTTTTCATTTTTATTTCAAACATTGTAGTTTTCAATTTTAGAAATTCCATCTGAGTTATATAGATATAGATATAGATATAGATATAGATATAGATTAGATATAGATTAGATATAGACATAGATATATAGATATATAATATATATATATATTTTATATATAGATATATATATATATATACATATATATATTTTATATATATCTTCTATTTCTCTCCTTCAGTCCCAAGCTTGACACAAGGGAGGTACTTAGGGTTCAAAATTTAAGGAGGCATTTGTTCTCAAGAGTTATACTTTTACACTTCTGGTTATATTTTTAACATTTTTAATAGATTTTCTAGATCCGTATTGGTTATTTTCATTATCTTTTTCATTCCTAGGTCTGTTTTTATCAATTGATTTTTCTTCTAGATAAGGGTTAGATTTTCCTGATTGATTGTATGCCTTGTAATTCCTGATTGTATCTCAGAAACTTAATTTTATACTGCTGAATGCTGGGTTTTTAAATATTACTTATGATCTGAGCTAAATGTATGTTGTGGAATGAATCTACCCATTGGACCTCTGTCCCAAAGTTGTCCTCTTTGGTGAAGAAACTGATATAGAAAGGCAAAAGGGTATTAAGAATGCCAGCAATTTATAAACCAATGCCTCCTATGTTTTTACACTAGTGCTTCTGGAAATGCCAGAGCTGTTTGGTTTGTCAAAATTGTTCTCTCCTCAGAAAATTTCCTGTCATTTGATGCTGTAATGGGAAATACAATACTAACAAATTAGTACCAAGGTATCGTGTATATATTTATCACATAGAGATTGCACTGATCACAGATTGAATTCTAACAAAATTTATTTAAATAGTACCAATGATGGTGAAAACTAACCATAGGATCCAGTTTCCTAATGTGTAGATATACATTTGGAGACTAGTATTCTAAAAAATTTTTTAAAATAGAAATTCACTAGAAATAATACTCAAAAATGATAAGGATTTTATTTTTCTCATCCTACAGTTGTCTCATTTTCTAGAAATCCAAGTTTTGTTTTAAAATTTACCAGGCTTTCATCCAGTTATGATTTCATGATCATTACTATGCTGCATTTGGATTTCTAAAAAATTAAAAAATCATAACAGGAATTGTATCATATAAGTAAGAATTTTTCCTATATTATCTCATATAAAACATAAAACCACACATTTTTAGATAGTATTATTCTAAGTTTACCTCAAAGTTGTAAAATTGTTTTGACAAAATTTTGCATATAATTAGGTACATCTTAGATGTTAATCGTTTCATATTAAATGTCTTTCGAGGCTTTACAAATATATACTATTCAATTACTTCCAAATGCACGATCAATTTTATGAAGTATTTTCTAAATTTAAAAACTCACTATTTCTCCGGATTGTTTCCAGTTCTTCATGGTATAGTCATGTTTGCTTCCTGCAGTGAAAGGAAAATCTACTCCTTTGCAATAAATGCAGTCTGAAAACTTTATTTAAATAAAGTATTATTTTATAGCTGAGTAAATGGAACCTGTGTGCAAGGAAAACCCTTGAAATAAATAAAAATTGAGCTAAATAATTCATATTTGAGGTGCCTGTCTTATAGAGCTGTTGCTTGGGTTTGCTAGTGTGGCTAAATAGATCTTTATATCTCAAATCCATTTGTAGTCTGTCCAGATGAATATAGGATTTCTACATATGTTTTAAAAGTTGGTTAAGCATAATTTTAAAAGAGAAAGTTTAGAAACACTGTTTATTGAGAATCTTTAATGAAAGAGCTTGTAATTTTTAGAATTCTCTATGAGACAGATGGATCTTCACCATATGTGAAATGCAGATGATCACCTTGGATATATTTTTGGAATTATCTTTTATTACCATTCAGTAAAATGAACCTTTTTTGAGTGTAGAGTTCTTTGTATTTTTACTCATGTATAGTTCTATGAAACCACCATCACAATCAGAACAGTTGTATAACTCAAAAAAGCTTCCTCGCACTATATTTCATACTATAGTCACATTAACACCTGGCAACCACTGAGCTTTTTTTTTCTCATAATAGTATTTTTTTTCTTTTTTATTAGAAGTCTAATAAGTGAATCACACAGTATGCAATTTTTTGAGACTTGCTTTTTTCACCCAACATAATGCTTTTGAAATTTATGCAAGTTGTTTCATCAATAGTTTATTTTATTTTACTGCTAACTAGTTTTTCATTTTATATTTGCACTACAATCTATCTGTTCACCTGTTAAAAGGTATCTAGACTGATTCCAATTTTGGCAAATCATTGGGTTAATTACAGTCTTTTTCCCCTCTATAGATCATGCTTTCAGTATCATGTCTAAAAACTCTGCCTAATATCAGGTCACAAAGATTTTCTGCTAGGTTTTCTTTCAAAGTTTTAATGGTTTTTATATTTTACATTTAGATCTATGATCTATTTTAAGGTTTTGTTTGTTCATTTATTTATTTATTTATTGCCTTTTCGTAAACTGGGAGATATAGGTTGAAGTTCTTTTTTTTGAATTATCTATTAAATTACCTTTTGCAACTCTGTCAGAAATCAGGTGGCCATATATGCATGTTCTACTTCTGGATAGTGTTGTCTGTTCCATTGATCAATGTGTCTTTTCCACCAACGATACTACTCTGTCCTAGTGTTGCTTCTAGTAACTCTTAAAATAGGGTAGTCCAATTCTTTCCACTTTATTCTTCTTTTTAAAAACTGTTTTGGCTATTACAGTACCTTTGTTTTTCCATACAAATTTTGTAGATATCTTGTCGATATCCACAGAAAATTGTGCTGGGTATATGAATAGAACTATGTTACACATATAGATTACTTGAGGAGCAATGACATCTTTACCCTGTTGAGACATACAATCCATAAACACAATATATCTTCTCTATTTGTGTAGGTTTTCTTTGATTTGTTTCTTTCATTGTTGAAATGTTCAGCATGGATTCTATACTTATGTTTTTAAAAATATTTATTTGCTAAGTTTGATTTTTAGGGAGCTATCATAAATGTATTGCTTTTGACATTTCCATCTCCAGAAGTTTATTAATAGAATACAGAAATGAAATTGATTTTTGTGTGAGACCTTGAATATGGCAACTTTGCTAAACTTATTAGTTTTAAGAAATTTTATTTATTTGTTTTGATTTCTTCTTATTTTCTTCTTTAAATAATATCTATGAATAAAATAGCGTTGTAAATTGTTTTCCTTCCTTTCCAATTTGTATGTACTTTATTTGTTTTTCTTGCATTATTGAACTTATTAGGACTTTTAGTACAATGATTAGTACAGTGGTGAAAACTTCCAGTCTTTCACCAGTAAGTATTATATTAGTAATACTTTTTTTATTTCGGCAGATGCCATTTATACAGTTGAGGAAGTTTCTTTCTATTTCTATTTTGCTGACAGTTTTATCATTAATAGGTGTGGAATTTCTCAAATGCTTGTTATATCTTTACATTTTCTATTTTTACTATTTTAATAGTTTAAAAGATCTATTTGCTGGCTTTTACTTCTTTAGGCACATGTAAGTAGCCATATCTAATTAATCTACTTCCAGAAATAAAAAACTTTCCTAATTTCAGCCGACATGATTCAGTTTTAGTAGGCACTTCTTTTAGTCTTTCCTAGAGATACTCATTTTTATAATCATTCGGTTATTTTTCATAGTTCTAAAAGGATGAGCAAGTTATAGAAGAAGACATATCCTAGGAATAGTTTACTATTTACTACTGCTGATAAAAATTCTGACTTTTGAGTGTAATTTATAAATAGACTACAACTTGCTGAGTGCTATTAGAGAAATAGATAAAGACAAATAATCAAAGAAACCATTCATATGCACTTTGTGGGGTTGCTGGATAACTCATTTATTTCTTTTATTTTCTGTACAAAGGAAAGGCTATCTAAATTTTCATTATTATCATCAAATAAAATAACAAACAAAAAAATCAAAATAGAAGGGCACACTGAGTTTTATAAGTGTAGATCTGCTCTGTTATGAGCAAATAATCACTTCCAAAAACTCCAAAACTTCTCTCTTTTTATTCCTAACTTTGAAATAGATATAGAAAGATATCTATAATGTCTACTTCAGATCTTTTCTGTATCTACCCACCAATTCAGGGTACACTTTTTATAATAAACAAATTATGTATTTTAAAAATAATTGTTAAAACTCACTGTGTTCAAGTTGAATTTGAGAGGAAAATATTCTAGTGATTAGTTTGTATGGAAGAGGATAAAGTTTTCAGGAATTATAAATATTCATATTTAATTATTCTGCTGAGACGTGAAAAGCTACAAGTGGCTGACCTCAAATTTTACTTTCTTCCTAGACTTAAAAGTTAAGATTTATAAATGTACT
This sequence comes from Eidolon dupreanum, assembly GCA_028627145.1. Lineage (NCBI taxonomy): Eukaryota > Metazoa > Chordata > Mammalia > Chiroptera > Pteropodidae > Eidolon > Eidolon dupreanum. The sequence goes on from CM053508.1 coordinate 6,098,420, forward strand.
AGATAGAACTCAATTTTTAGAGCACACTGTTGGAAAATACTTCTAAATTAAATAATGTCATACACATGGCTATTTTTCTCTATTTTTCATTTTTCTATGCAAATACTGTTATTTTATATTCAGATTTTTTAAGTGAGTTTTCTGATACCCTTGGAGCCTGGATAATGAAATGTTATTTTCTGCATTAAAGCCACTGTGGTTTTTATAGTGAATTAGTTATATGTTTGTTAAAGCCAAATGGCTTTTCATCATGGTAATTATAAACAGACATACAATCTCTCATATTCCTACTTATTTTAATGGATGAATGCAAGCATTATTGGTAAATATATGATACCTTGCCCCTGATTAAGATACACACTTTAAAAATTGTACTTTGTGAAATTCTATAATAATAAAACAATTTATTTATTTATTTTATTTATTTATTTTTTTTACTTCTCTCCAACCTTATTCCTCCTTCATATATCTTTGGTATCTTTTTGTTTCTCTCTTCCTCCTCTCTCTCTATTTTTTCCTTGCCTTTATCACTGCTATTATTTTCATTTTCTTTCTCTTCAAAATCCCTTCTTTTCTAACTTCCTCTTGTTTTTCTATTTTCATCAAAATGATATTTGGTAGTAATATCATATCCCAATGTTCATCAAACACCGATACACATATACATACATGTGCTTACACACACACACACACATACACACACACACACATACACACAATTTAAAAACAGCTCTTTACTCAGTGAGAAAAATATTTTATTTTTTAAATTCTCTTGTTTTATTAGAACTTCTCAGAACTTTAATAATATGCAAACATTTTTAGATACCATTCCTATCAGAACAGGGAAAGACAAGTTTCCTCAGTGTTTCTCCCTGTGTTACAATGAACAGGGATCCACTTCGCATGAGGCTCCACCTACTTAACCATTAAAATCACAAAATTACTTTTAAGAGCACTTATATTTTCTAACTAGAGTTCCCTCTTTCACTTTACTTTTTACTCTCTCCCTAACACCCAAGATTGTATTTTCCTGCAGCATTCTTAGATATTCATACTTAGCTTTTGATTGACAGCAATAATAAGTTGGATACATGTGTTTGACCAATTCCAAAGATGAACTAGATTTTATTAAAGTGTGGAATTTCTAAGTAATTATAATTGTAAAAATGAGAAAAATTCTTTTGCAAACTTTTTTGCCTTCGGTATTGGTTTCAACTATTATTTTTTAATGATCAAGTTATTCTTTAAAAAAATGATAGTTTGTCATTTGGAAAATGAAAAATAAAGTTTTTCGCAGAATCTAAGAATCTAGAAACTAGAAAAACATGTTATTCAAAAATGTCTGCTACTAACTACCAATTAAATCAGAGTAGGAATGAAAAATGAATCTATCCTGTTTACCTTCTTCTTTGCATTTATTTTGATAAACTTCATTTGAAAAACAACATAAAAGGATTACAAATTAAGAAATTTGTAAAGGTTTTTTTCTGTCCCCAAACTTCTAACAGACAGTGAAATTTAGTATTTTAAGTTGTTACTCCTAACATGTCCCCACCCCCTCCGCCTAGTAATAGTTCAAAAAGCCAAATACTTTAACTTATTCCATGGGAAGAAAAAAAAGTACCGTTAGTTTAAATTAGTCTTATTTATAAGGAAAACACATATTGCACTACATTAAGCCTTACCTTGGGCCCTCTGCTTCCTGAATTGCATGATCCTGTGTCACTGATCCTTGCATGCTGGATGATCTTGTAGGAACCCATAGCTGCTTCAGAGCACAATGGTGTAATATGAAGTGATGCAGAAAACAGGAGAACCTTTGTCACCGAGTCAGCTGCAAGAAGAAGTAATGTGTATGAATGTACAGTATAGGGAGATCTATGAAAGATCCAGTCTCTTTCTCCCAAAAGACTCTGTTCCATGATACAAGGAGAATTCAGTTCTTTTTGGCAGACCTCCACGTCAGTTTGGAAGCAGTAAAAACAGCCACAAAAACAAGCCTGGTTTATGTGTCTTTACTCTCCATGTTTAAAGTAACATTTTATTTCTTTTTCTTTTACTTTGTTTTTAATAACCAGAAAGTAGTGTCCCTTTCAATTGTCCTGTTTGAGAACAGTTTCCATAGTAGGGATATAGAAGGGAATAAGATTATAAAGATGACTTCAACCATATGTACCATGCTCGTATTTGTTTTTGGTGAAATTTGAAGGCACGGCCCTCTTATCTCTTCATTGAGGAGTGGATGACTTTAAAATGATATTACATCAAGGAAGGCATAACATCCCAGCATATGATGTAATTATGTTTAAAAATGAGTATTATTAAATAATTCACACTTTTAATATAAAGAAATTAGGACATTTTCCACTCCTCCCACAACTATTCAATCTTAATATCTAAATAATGAAACAACACAGTGCTATCCATCCTGGTTCTAACAGAGAATGCCACTTATGACAGGCTCATTGTTTACTTTAACAGGTAATTTGTGGACCGGAATCATTTAATTGTTCTGAGTACATAATTACATGTCAGCAATTTCCAATTTAATTAAAATGTACAAATCTGAAGATTAAGGGAATTTTTGAATTATTAATCATTTTTCCACTAGGAAATCTTGTTGCTCTGCAGGAGATTTGTCCAGTGTACAACTATACGTATTTTTTTCCTTCTCTTTCGCAGACAGACAATTTTCCCGCAGAGCCCAATTACATGGGCAGCAGGCAGCAGTTTGTTCAAAGGTAAGGCCTATTAAATAACTTTCTCAGCTTCCCCATTTGCATTCGTGTCAAAATTGCTTTGCAAGAGACTACACTTCAGATTCAAACTCGTAGAGACAACACTTTCTCTTTTTTTTCTTTATATGTATTTCAGTAGCTCCACGTTTAAAGACCCAGAAAGAGCCAGCCTGAGAGACAGTGGGCACGGGGACAGTGATCAGGCTGACAGTGACCAAGACACTAACAAAGGCTCCTGCTGTGACATGTCTGTTAGGGAGGCACTCAAGATGAAAACTACTTCAACTAAAAGCCAACCACTTGAACAAGGTGAGTGAAGCCTTCCAATGCTTACCAAGTATAAAGCTTAAGCAATCATTATGAACCTATTAGTATTAGAGTTGCAATTTCTCACAGTGGAATGGACCACTGATAATGTATCAAAAGAACCAGCAAATCCCAAGTTTGCCCCAGACAAAGAGCAACTGTTCAATACCTCAGTAACAACAGAAAAAGGAAGGCCATGGGTATTAGTCTTTAATCTTCTTAAAATGAGAAATTGAGCAAAGTCATTGGATTTGCTTTTATCTTCATGAATGTGTCCTAACTGTTCCTATTTTGCATTTTATTAACAAGGAAAAATAATATGCCGTATATTAGCTAGGTATGCACATTTTAATATACAAACTTACAAGGTTAAAATTGTAAATTCAACTTTTAGGTGAAATGAAAACTTGGTTGGAATTTTATAGTTCTTAGTGGTGGTTTATTTTTAGTGTGATTCTTAGCTTTTAAGTAGTTTTTAAAGAGTAAAGTAACAGCTAAGCGAGAGTTTCCACTCTTTTTCTTTTAGTTTACTTAAATCTTCATAGATATCAAATAATCATTAATTTGTTTACCCAGGTAGGGATAAAAAAGAGATACTTCTTAATAAATATGTATATTTTTTCTAAAAGTCTATTTTTAATTTATTCATTTATATGCCTTTTTATTAATTTTGATGTTTTTGTTGTTTCAAACACAATGGAATATTTGCTAATGATTCACTAAAAGACAATTAAACTACTTTTATGTGTAAAATTTAGAAACTATGAGTAATTTTTGTGTGTCTAATTATAAAAAAATGAAAAAAACTATTATGAGAATTGGATTTCAGAATTACAGTTGTATACTAGTTAATATGTTAGCCTTCAAAATATTAATGGCATTTAAATATATTTAATATTTATCATGTCAGCTTTTTAATAAACTATATTTATACTAAGTGCGCATAGCTGCTAAGTCATTTATTAACTGATGATTTATAGGAAGTAAATTTTTGCTTGTAGTGCAATCCATCCTTTCACACATACCTTAGCAGATATAATGTTTATTAACTTTTTAAATCATGTTGAAATTTTAATACAAACATACACATGCCAACATATATTTAATACAAAAATAAATAAATATATGTACATATAAATATTTCTGCACTGAGTATAATTATGCTGGATTTATTTTAAGTTCGACCTTCCCAAAAACCTTCTTTTATAAATAAGAAGTGCAGATAGATAACTTTTTTTCCTGACTTTTACCAATGCAATATTGTTTTTTAAATTTTTAAGCAAAAGCTATTTAAATAGTTATCTAATATTCACAGATCTTGCAAATTTTAATGTTTACTTAAAGTGACTTACATGGTCTTGTGGGTTATGACTATGCAATATTATAATATATGAATTTTTTAGACACATTTTAAATAATAGTTGTTGAATCTTGCTATGTGAATGCACAGCTTACGATAGACCAATCTGTCTGTATAATAAAGTGATTAACAGATAATTTATTAGCTACTATTTGTAAAGCTGCAGAGTAAGTAAAGAGTTTGTATTTATTGTTATTTTCATGAGAAACTTTGTTAATCAAAAACAAAAACCAATACACTGCTACACACATTAACGCTATAATTCCTTTTCATCATTTAACCAAGCAGTGTATTTGATGGGAATGGAAGAGACCCCTCTAGAAAAAGAAAGTGGTTTTGTTTACGTTTAAAAATATAATTTATCTTGAAAAGGTGTTTTTTTTTTAATTTTTGATATCAAAAAGTAGTATCTTAGGAAGGTGTCTATTCTTGAAAAAACACATATTTGGCATACATTTCAATTAATATTATACCTAAAACATTGCTAATCTAAGAATGAGAATGCCAATAGAAATGTCTCTGGTAAAACAAGTAGTACCCACACATTTTTATTAATAAACATGGAAAAGTTATGACTCTGAAAGCCATACATCAGTAATCTATGAATTATGTGGAAGAGAGACTGATTCTACTTTAAAACATGAATTTAAAAGATTAGCTAAAATAGTATTTTATTGATTAATCGGATTCATTAATGTACTTATTTAATAAATATTTATCAAATGCTTTCAATATATAAGGAAAATTAGGTTCTTTGGGAATGTCAAAAATAAATTTGAGTTGAAGCCTGCCTTTAAGAAACTATATGTAACAAGTAGAGATAAATTTCTCTGTTTCTATTTCTCTCTCTCTCTCTCCATCTCCATCTCCATCTCTCATTTCTTATTTACCTATATCCCTCATCTATCTTCTTATCTAACTCTACTTCTCATACATCTCTTTCTCTCCATTATCTATATCTTCTTTTATCTACCAATTGATCTATCTATCATCTATCTATCTATCTATCTATCTATCTATCTATCTATCAATCATCTATTTACCATCTATCCATCTGTCTATCATTATCTATCATCTATCTATATCTATCTTTCTTTTATCTGTGTTTTTATCCACCTGTTTTTATATCTAGATTCAGAGAAGGAGCTAGCATTTACTGCATTCTTACTACATACCATAAACTGTGCCAGCTTCATTTTAACATTAGCTTATTTAACCTGTAAACTCTAAAATAGTTATTTTTATTGTACATATATTAAAACTTGGGTTAGGAAAAATTTCTTAACATGCATAGCATGTTGAAATTTTATCTTAAGTCAAGATATGACCAAAACTTACATGTTTTCTATACATCTTTGTCTCCAAATGGGAGAATTTCCTCAAATAGATATTCTGATTTATTACTCTGACCATGTATCAAATAAACATAGAAGAGTAATTTAAAACCTGAGTTCAAGTATGAAAACCTTGGGGGAGAACATTAAAATAGTTCCTATGCAGTGAATGAATTATTCACTACTTAAAACTTATTATCCTGTTTAGTTTTCATCACATTTATGGATAGGTAAGTACTGTTACTCTCACATTTAATAGCTATTAAGAAACTTTCTTAATGTTCTGCAGTTATAAGTAGTGAAGTCCACTTTAGAAATAAAATAACATGTCTTCAGATCCTGCTCTCTTAACCAATGCTTTATACCATTCACATAATAAATGATTCACTCAGAAATAGTGTTAAAATGTTTGAAGAAGCAATCAGCCATTGTCTTGGTCAATGTACTCTGTTAATTTATTTGAAAAGCATCATGAGAGGTAATGTCAATTAATTCAGTGCACACCTAGAAAGAATAATTTTCTTAACAGATGGAAGATGATGACAGCTGTATTCAAACAATTGTCTCATGTCAGATTTCAAATGTTACATCCTAATCTTTAATACCTTTAAAAATCTCCTAAGAACCAAAAGGAGATTTCGTCTTAGGAGAAAAACTAAGAGCTAAACAAAAAGAAAGTGTTTATCAGTCTGTTTCTCTTACTAAAAATTGGCAGCAATGCCTTAACAAATTTCAATTAAAAAATAGTAGCATACTATATTTTACCTTTTTTATATTAGTTTACTTGGTTTCTGTTTCTATTTAAACAATCTCAATTAAGAAAAATAATATTCCATTTCTAAATTGAAATATTTCTTTAACTTAGAAATTAAAATCAATTCCAGAATGAATCTTCACATTTTCAATGAAATTTTTTATGCTAATACTGATTTTCTTTTTCCACTGACATAGGTCTTTTGAGATTTTATTTTTATTAGCTCAAACGTTACCTTTTTTCCTCCTTTTGTGCAGTTTGATTTTTCCCATTTGTTTGGTTCCCGATACTTGTGTGTTTTTGCTAACATCAGTTTAATATGCAGCACGAGTATTTGTTGCCCATTATTTTAGCAAAAAATATTTGAAAGGGTTCAGTAGTTAGTGGAGGTGTGATGTATTACATTACACTTGAAGATAGCTTTAAGGATTTTATGTTAAAAAACCCTCTAATAGAAAGAGGTTATTTTAGTTTCTCTTACTGTGATTGGAAAAAAAAAAGGAAAAACTCTCAAATAATGAACTTATTTTCTTTCTATTTGCTTGCATTTTTTTACTGTCTTTTTTTTCAATTAGATTATCTCCATATTCCCTTCATCAAGTATTATTTTAGGTTGGTAGGTAGATAAGTAGATGATAGATAGATAAAAATAATCCAAGTGTTTTGGAATTTGTATGGTACCGTGATAGGACATTACTTAGTTAGAAAGGTAAATGTACATATTTCTAATAAGCATTATTTATCAGAAAATGACACGGAAAATTGACCAACACCCATTTGATCTTATTTTGCTGATTTTATATTTTGAAATAAGGAAAAAAAGATTTATAAAGAACTAATAAAAATATTTGTTATTTCTGTAAAGAAGAGTCACATACATTTTTATAAAGAATACAACTACAAAAAATTTTAAGGTAACTTACTTCTTATGCCTCAGAATATTATTCAAACTTTTACTTCGTTAAAGAAGTACCGCATCTTTGCATTTCTATCCACTAAAACCTCTGTAAATTATTTTGATTGTTAACAATAACTGTTTCTTCTTTTAAAAATATTTAATAAACTTTCCCTAAAATTTAGTTGTTTCTATCGATTCCCAAATAATAAATGTACACTTTTTATAAATGCTGACTTGTGATTTCTCTGAGCTCTTTATTGATAACAAGTGACAGTTGTCAGTTTTCCAAGGATACTAGTCTTCTGTTATCTTTATAATTGACTGAAACCAAGTTCTTGTGGCCTTAAGTTAGTGGAATAGCATTGTACATTGTGACTGTTGACAACCCATGCCTGGGATTGCAGTGAAAGTGTCACCGTCTGGAATTGAACCTCCCCAGTTGAGTAGCCACTCCCTTCCCCTGTGACTGGATTCCAGAACTTTACAGATCCTCAGAAGTTGCTCTAGTCAAATTCTTTTTATTTCTCATTTTATTTAATTGCCTTGTAATTTCTCTCTCTCTCTCTCTCTCTCTCTTTTTTTTTTTTTTCCTTTTCAATTCTTTGCCTCCCCTGTTCTCTCTCTACTGCTAGAAAATCCAACTTCTTAAATTACATTTTGGGTTCAAAACATTTCACAATAGAATCCCTGATTAAAATCTAATAAAACTAAAATCAATAAAAAGTTGAGAATAAAATTCCTAATAAGCCAGGTTTGCCCCAATAAATTTCAGTTTTAAACTAAATTACATTCTTAAGGGTTGCCTTTCATCTTCCCAGAAGAAATTCTAGAAAACCATAAAAACTAAAGCTAATGGATATTTTTTGTTGTTGTTGTTGTTGTTGTTGTTTTTCTTTAAGTCAGTGCTTGCATTTTGCTTGTAGGCTCTATGTTCAAAACAGGAATAGGCTAGCTGAAACGACTGCAGTATCTGTTATATGATTTCAGAGTCTGGCAGGGCTCTGAGCTCCACTGCTTTAAATCTCCCTCCCTAGTTTGCTGCATAATGAGTGCAGTTTCACCATATTTCTAATTATGTCTGGAAAGAAAACAGTGACAAATTCCCACAATCTATACTTTACCGTGAAGTAGCTATTTAAAAGAGCAGTAGTAGGGAAACGAGAGAATAGCAGTTGAGGATCTTGTCAAACGGCGTGAGGGTAGAACCATACATTCAGGATTAGGGAGGAAGTTATGGAGACAGAGGATTAAGACACTGAATACAAACTTGACCTACTTTGCAACTTTCCCTGGAACTGACCCTGAATAGAAAAGTACCAGGATAGTACTTTTATATTCTCAAGCTTTTGCTCTGTTTTCTATTCTGCATTATGGTTACTGCAGTTCTGAGCTTTCCAATCAAGCAGTGTCTTTTCCCAGACTTTCCCGTAACAGGCAACAGTAAAGCCACCTCCACATGAGCAGGAACCCGAAGGCAATAACAATGCCCGTCCTCTCAGCAGACTTCTGGCAACCTCTGAAAATAATGTTAAAAAGAAATGCTCCTATAAATTTATCAGTAATAAATTTGTCTTAGGAAGGAAATGGAAAATCACTGCCCATATATGGAGGCAGGAAGGAACTGTTGAATATTTAATGCCTGAAAGAAATCACTTATGAATTTGTAAAGGCACTGCTGCTTTATGACTAGCACACATGGCATTTAATAAATTGTATTATTTGCCCAAAGTGTGTATTATATTCAAGCCCTGTACGTTTTTATTAGATTGTATTTATCTAAGAGCACCTCGATATCATTTTCCCACCTGCCTATCCTGTCTCTCAGGAGTCTCAGAATTCATCTGACTTTACATTTTACTGGATAAAAATGGTCCCCAACTGTGAACAGCTATAGTTTCATTTTGCTTACCAAACTTTGCGACTGTCCTATAGTTCACCTAACTTTAAAAGTTTCAATGCTATCTCTTTTTCTCGTGTGCAAACATCTGCTTCTCGAAGCCAGCAGCTGGTATCATGAAAATAGAGATTTTATCACCCTCACATTTGTCACTCATCGTAAAGCCTTCCTAACAAGTGTTGCGTGATTTACTATAGACTCGATGTGATTTTGAGATTCTTTTACTTTTAGCAAGCACGGCAATGACATTTGCTAAAACATTCCAATTAGGAAATGTTGGGACAGTATTTCCCAAACTCTTCAAGCTCATTTTGCCTCTTTCTTGAGGCAGAGATAACTTTTCCAGCCTTAGCATTATTATCTCTCTCAAATACTCCCACATAACCAGAGGATTCTAGTTTTTATGTGTTTTTTTATGACTATATATATATATATATTTCTTTTTTATATATAAAATTCTGTACTAATTTATGTAAATTTTTATGAAACTTTGAGTATGTCCATAAACGGTGAACATCTAAAATGGTTCTTAGTTCATCTGTTAATTAAGAACTGTAAGAAGCTTATGTTAATAAGTCTAAAACTTCTCCCAGAAATTTTCCATTATTTCACTTTGATAACATATTTAATATTGCAGATATTCTGTTCTTACGAAAGCTATATTACCAAACATTAGGGTAGAAAGAGTCCTTGAAGTGTAACTTCCATATGTTGTAGGTAAAACAACGAACAGATTAAGTAACTTCTATAGTCTTCTAGTTGGTAAAAGTAGTATTAGTTCCAGGTTTATAATTTTCTGCTTTATAATTCTTTCCATCCTTCCACATCATTCCTATAACACAAAATTGAGACCTCAGTGTCTCCAAACAAGTGTTTCAGATTTGTCATCAAATTTCATTTCTTTTAGTCTGAAGATGTCAGCAGCAATGCTTGGGAATTTGATTCTTGATTCTTTCATATACTTTGAATAAATAATATATTCACATGTTTTATATATATTGAACAAAATCTCTAAAGATCAGTAAAATGTATCATTTCAAGTGTATACATTGACACTACTGTGCTATTTGTCACCAAGTATATATATAATTGTAGGGCCCAATACCTACAATTCTAACCTTGGGTCCCTGATAATTTCTTAGTTCATTAAAGGGTAGTGATTCTAGGAGAGATTTTCATTCATTCATTTATTTAATCACTTTTTTTCTTTTAATAAGCAACTGTGCCAAGGATAAAGACATGAGCTAAGGTATAGCTTGGGTCCTCAAGGAGCTCAGACTGTATTAAGAGAATATGACATGTAAACTATGAGGTCGGTACAGTGAGAGCTATGCCCCAAATATTAATGGACTCATGAAAATGAACACCCAGCCCAGATTTTGGAACCATAGAAAACTCCTGGAAAAGGAGAGCTGATCTTTTAGAAAATGTTTAACTCACTTGGCAGAGCGAAGTTGGGGAAGGGAGAATAACAGGGCACTCTCAGAAACAGAGATGCGAAATAGTGTTATATGGCAAGTTGCTGTTAGATGTAGGTGAATGATGATATGTCAGATTAGGATTGGCAAGTCTGAGACTGGAGAGGGTACAAAAAGCCGTGTGATGGGTTGACTGATGGGGAGCCATTGGAGTTTTAGGAAGTAATAGTTCAAAGTTTCATTTTAAAAAAAGTATTTTTATGGCAAAGGCCTGGGGAGAGAAGGATACAATTAGGAAGCTGGGGAATTAGCCCAAGGCAAGACAAAATGAGGCCCAGATTAGTAAAAAGGTAGTAGGAATGGAATAAGGTGAAAGATTAAAAACTCTTATTATTATATGCCAATACTTTTATGATTATAATAAATTGCTTAGTGTTCATTTAAAATTAATTTTGGAATAAAGATTTCTAAAGAAAATAATCATTTGATACCCAAATTAATGGGCTATTGCTTGAGTTGTTTAATGCCTTTAAGTTTTTCTGTAGTATATATATACCACATATATTAAATTAACACATACATGTTTGAAACTTTTCGCATTTTCTCTAAATGGCCAATGTTTATTTGAATACTGGAATCGACTTACTGAAAAAACTTTACCACTCAAAGATACTAGGAAAAACAAAAACAAAAACAAACTTCAGTTAATCAGATCTTTGAGAGACCTTTCAGAACACAGTGAGGTAGTTTAAAATGGTGTGACAATGAATCTTAGAATTATGACATGGTGAACTTAGTTCCATTTACTAAAGAGGTGAAGGCAAGGTGAGGTCACCAAGGGAAAAACTATTGGGAAGAAAAAAGAAGAGTTTAGGTGAGTATCAGAAGAGGCAACTGACAGTTAAAGAAATCAGGAGGTATAAATTTGGAAGTTGTTGAGGTTGAGTCATGCTTAAAGTGAATTAATGAGAAGTATTATTGGGGGCGGTGGGGAAAGAACCCAGGAGGCTGGAATCCAGGATTATTGGAAGAATACAGTCCAAGACAGACTCCTACAGGATATAATATCCAGAAGTTGGGAAGGGGAAGAGTTCAGTAATCACTCAACTTGCCAAGGAACATATATTGAGCATGTTTTATGAAGATTCAAAATCTGAAGACTCTCTTGATGAGTTATTTGAAGCCTAGAGTTTTTAGATTTCACTTCCAGCCAAATATAATTGATAGCCAAATTAAATGAATACATTAAGTAAGGCTGGATAATGCCAATTTTATTAAAAACAAAATGATACTGAACTGTTTTTATTTTATGATTCACAAACTAGTTCTGAGGACCGTCCCCAATTGTGTGGTCTGGTATAAATGTATAACTTCCAAAGCTCACTATTTTGAAGGAAAGGATATTTCACTTGGAATCATTTATTTTAAATTTTTACTGTAATTCAGTAATTTTTTGTATAGGACCTATCATGCATATGACACTATCTTAGGTGCTACGTTGAATATTTATTCAACAAATATTTGTTGGGTTTCTAGTATGTGCCGGGCGCTTCTCCAACTGTCGAGGATTGAGTAGTAAGCAAAACAAATATTCCTGCTCATATGGAGCTTACACTCGAATGAGGATGAAGTTCCTACCTGAACCCTCCTGAAACTCAGAAGGCCATTGTCACAGAACTTATAAGCTAGTGATGGAAATAAAATATATATCAAACATATAATAAAAGGCAGAAAATAATGTGGTGGTGTTTAGGTGTAAATGAAAAGGCCTGAAAATTTCAGAAGGAGGGAGAGAATACTGACAATTATTCAACGAAGGCTTTATAAAAGATGAAAAGTGAGCTCAGACTTAAGGAACGAACAATTTTTACTTTGATAGAACAGTTACAACAAATACATAAACATAATCATGGGATGTGCAAAGTATAAAAAATGTTTGAGAGATAATGAATAGTGTCAATATGTCCAGAGGGGAGTGGACAAAAGGAAGAAGAGGTGCCAATGAAAACAAAAAAGAGATGGTCAGTAAGGAATGGAAGTAGGAAACCATAGTATCACAGTAATCAAAGGCAGACCAGAAGATACACATTCTTTAGAGAAGTTCAAGAAAATGAAGCCCAAGGAACCACTATGCTATTGAATAACTGATAGGGCACTCTTGATTTCTATGAGAGGTGTTATGATAAAGTAATAAAAAAAGAAAAGAGATTTCAAAACTGCGTGCCATGGAAGTACGGTCAAGCCTTGGACATAGCAATTTCCATTACTTACAGAAGATTAGCAAATAATGGAATAAGAGGAAGAAAAGGAAAAAAAGCTTAGCTAAGGAAGATGATATTATGAGTGGAAAATGCTTTAATTATGTAAAGGAACTGAGTATCAATATACTTAGGCAAATGATCCAATTAGAAGGGTTGAATAAAAAAAATATTCATTGGAGCATGCTAGCTTTAAAGTAAACTCTTTTTCTGAGACTAAGCCTGAGGCCAGGAGAAAGAAAGAAATTTTAAGAGATAAAGAGCAATGTGAAGGTAAAGGGAAAATGATTATAAAGAACTCTAAGAAGTGGCTCCAATCTTCTCTATAAAGTACAAGGCAAAGTTCCTCAGTCTCATTATTTCACATAATACAAATGACTCAGATTTGTGAAAAGCCAGTTGTGCTCAGGAAATCACCAAGATGGTTTACTGCAAGGTGCATATCTGTCAAAAACAGATACACCCATTATTTCGTATTTATAATTGTTAAAACACAAGAAATCAGAATTTGTAATATATCAGAGCAAACATATTAGCATGCTCAAATTTATTCCTCCTGTACTTTTCAATTTCATAGCTCACATGAATTTTTGAAAGCTGACATTATGTGTAGGCCTACAATTCTTAGAGCTAGGAGTTTTCTGGAGTTAAAAATTTTTCAGATTTTAGACAAGTGATATAATATATGTTACATATATTAGGTAATACCCCTTTTGGGATTTGTGGCAGTATTGACAAGTACATTGACAATTTTTTTAGTGACAAGTCTGAATATTCATATTAATTGGAAGAAATTAATAATATAAATAGCCCAATGTCAGTTCAAGTCCATTTTGGTCATTAAATAAGTAACAAAGTAACTGCCAGGTCTGAAATTTTTTTGAATTTCAAAATTATGGACAAGAAATCTGTAGGCTTATACTTAATTTATATGTTAGGACTTCTGCTTTTTTAAAATTCTTGATTGGTTACACTGATGATAACTCAAGCAGTGATGTAATGAAAACAATATTATCTACCACCAAAAGAAGTGATTTTATCAGTTTCCTATTAAATCATAATAGAAATGTGTAGTTAGGGTCTTGTTTCAGACCAAACATAGAAAAAATAGTCTATTATCCCTGTAATAGTTTTAATAGGATAAATATTTACTTTGAGAAGCCAAAAAGTAATCTGGGAACATTTAAATGTTTAATCAGTTCATAAGATCATTTTGAGTAGTTCTTTTAGGATTTGCAGACTGATAACAAATATGCCCCTGCCTCTGATACAGGGTGTATTTTTAAAACAAAATACATATTTCATGAAAATTGATCTCTCTGCCTGGAATTTTATTTTGTTTGAGGTTTTGAAAATTCATGTTGAGAGATGAAATTGTTTTATTTATTTATTTTTGTCTTGAGTCATTTCTTGACTAATTTTAATTACTGTGTTTATGACATAATATTCTTTAGATAGATATCTCTGACCTTTGACTCCTACAAGGTAGCATGTTAAAAATATTTAAGAGTAGAATGGCAATAAAACTTTAGAAAATTTTAAAACATTCAAACTGATTTTGTGATGTACACAAGCATTACTCAACACTGTATCAAAGCAGTAAGCAATAGAGTGAATATAATCACTAAATGAATATATCTGATATATATTTTTTTAACTCATGGTGTTATGTTTGACTTTTACTCAGGGGCTGATCTCATTACCATTAATTCATGAATAAATTAATTCGATAAGTATTATTTCAACATTCATATATATAATGCTCTGCCTACAAGGTGTTTAGTCACTGAAGATGTCACTTCTCTATCCATGTAGCTTTAATTCCATTAATTAAATACTATGATACATGTATAAGTAAAATTCTGTTAGAGAAATGAATAGGGCATTAATTCAATGTGCTTTTAATAGGGTCTTGAAAGTAGAGTAGGACTACAAAATATAGTGTGAACTAAATACTTGAAGCTGGGATAATAACATGATCAAAGATTTAGAGGTATGGCAAGTCAGACCAAATATAATCCAGCAATGGCAAATAAGTAGAAATATTTTTATTGGAATATCAGGTGTAGATTTACAATGAAGAGAATTCTATTGGACCAAATGAATGGGTTAATGTCAGATTATGAAAGACCTTGAATGCCATACTAAGGAGTTTGAATATGATTCTATAGGCGATTAAAAATTTTATTTTGATTGGAGTTACCTGATCAGATTTTTGTTTTAAAATGATCAATTAATAATAGACCAGAGGAGACCAATGACCAAACTGATTATTCATCAAGTTTCAAAAAGGCAGGGGTGTGTTTTATACTTTATAATTTATGTCTATCATAATATCATTTAATTTAATTGCTGTGCCCAAAGGTTTATACTGAAATCATTCTGAATATAAAACACAACTCAAAAGAAAGATTACTCGATTCAAAGTACCATCCATTTATATTTGTCGATAAGGATCAAAGTTGATTTTTCCCTTTAATTTTTATTTTACGGTCTAGCTGTCAACCCTACCTTAAATATAAACCTTAATTCAACCCTTAAAAGATTAAAATGCATGACAACTTTAGGAACTTATTCAATCAGATAACAAAAGATCAGCTAGAAGTAATGAAGAATTAAATTATAAAAACATTTATTGAACAGCTACTATAAGTCAATCACTGCACCAAATACTTTGAAATAAATTTGTCTTCGTGACAAGCAGAAGAGATGACTGTTATTTCCCTTAATAGATGAAAAACCTAATCATCAGAGAACCAAAGTAACTTGCTCTCTGTCAATGCCCTTAGTGGTGTAGCAGTTGTCTGTATGATGCCATGTCTGTGCTTTTCCACTCTAGTCCCTTATGCTTATTTACCCTTTTTAATAATAATGTGCAACAGAAAGTTCTCAAGGCAGTTATACTAGTAATTCTAAGTTGAAAATAGGGTATTTTACTTCTGAAATTAGAGTTGAATCTGATTCTCTACATCTAAGTGTATAGAGGTAGGAAGACTTTTTCAGTACCACATATAGTCATCTGATTAATTGCCATCATTTATTATTATTATTATTATTATTAGTTGTTGTTGTTGTTGTTATTATTATTTTGACTTGCTCTGCAGCAGTATCTAGTACTGAGACTATTGTTTTTTGCTCTTTGTATGGACTTTATATGCATTTTATTGAGGATACCATTGCTATGGTTCTGCTGCCTCTTCAATAAAATACTGAGATTTTTAAAACTAGGCTGCATAAAACTCTAGAGGTTAGGAAACACATCTATGTGATTTTTTTTATGAGATATAGCTTTGACTTTCTATATTTTAATTACTGAACTTATTTTCTGCTTTATACTCACACATCTATGTATAAAAATATATGAGTTCATGTGCATATGTATATTTTTCTTCCAAATTTGAATGACAAAACCTTGTATTTTTTAAATTACTCTTAGCCTATATTCATCAAGATATCATTAACTTCTCAAATGTACTTGTGCCCAGAAATTATACCATTTCTAGTTAGACTTGTCCTTAAAATTACAAAATGTAAAAACAATGTATAATGATACATTTTCACATAGATTTATTAACACAAGAGTATTCAAAACCCATTATCAACCTAATTATTTTTGTGTTCACATGACACTATTTTATTAATCAGCATTTACAAATTTTTGAATGTTGAGAAGAATGAAATAAGCAGCTTTTTAAAAAGGTGGGTTTTCTTTTTAAGCCATAGAGTGAGTTCTTTTTTTAGATTATATGTCATAATTTTTATTAATAGAGGTTATGTATTTTACCTAATTAGTTTTTGAAACTATTGTGTTATGAATATAAATATATAAATCCATTTCAGTATATTTATAACTTACATATTATCACTGTATTTGAATACTAGATACATTTGTAAATACCATCAATGTTGGAGTGATTTATTATTTTCATCAGATGTAACCAATTTTTCTCTGATATGAATTCCCTACCCAAATTCACTTCAATAATATGGCATAGTCATTAATTCTATCTGGGGGGAATTATGTGCATCATGAATTACTTTCAAAAGAAGTCAGATTTTTATTTTTCTTTAATTCAAAGTCAAATGAAATTCAAATTGAATCAATAGTATGTTGCCATATAAATCCTTATTAAAATCTTCAAAGATGTGACTAGATATATCGGATAGTAATTAGTATGGTATCTATAATTTGCTTCTAATTTATGTGAGGGAGGCTAAAAGTAGTTTGTTCTCTTAGCATTATAAGTATCCTTTTATAATTATGTTTATGCTCTTAATGTGCAACATCTATTAAAAATATTGGACAAGATAAGAAAACCTTAGTAATAATTATACTGATGTGTAAAGCATCATTGATGCTTAAATGTGGTATACATTCTTTTCTATCTTCTTAAATATAGTTTACTTTAAATGATTCAACATTTATTTGTGCCAGACACTGTATAAGGCACTAAGAAATGAAATTATTCAGAAAACAAAACTGAGTCCTTATCTCTTCTAGTTTACCCCAGTCGATGTTTGTATTGTTTAAAGGGCTTGGAACAACATCTAATTTGAAGTTTTAAAAATTGAGTTATGATTGACATATAACATTATATTAGTTTCAAGTGTGCAAGATAATGATCTAATATTTGTATATATTGCAAAATGATCATGACTAGTTACCATCCATTACCATGTAAAGTTACAAAAATTTTATTTGACTTTTTGTTAATGAAGACTGCCAGTCTGAAAAACACACCTGGATCTACCATATGAAGATCAATGATTATATGAGAGTCAACTTTAAAAATTGGTGAGGTAAAAATTTGTATTTGCTGCAGCTAGGGAAGTTGTAGGATGAAATTTTTATCTCCTTCATATAGGTAAAAAATATTGAGAAATGATATCCTCCATGGAACCCTTGAACAGAGAAAGGACTTAAGTAAAAAACTAGGGAAATCTGAATAAAACATGTACTTCAGTTAATAAAAGCACATCTATATTGTTTTATTAATTGTGGCAAATGTACTATATGAATGTAAGATATTAAAAATAAAGCCCATTAGCTGTAAGATACATGGAACTCTTCTAATTTTTCTGTAAATCAAAAACCATTTTAAATTTTTAAATTTATTTTAAAAATTGTTAACCAGCAGAAAAAAATTTGAGGAGACCAAACTGTAGAGAATCTTAGTTATAAGCTAAGAGTTTGAACACTTTTAATGATTAGTAGGAAGCCATTGAAAATGTGTGGGCAGAAGCATAACACAACTAATTCAGCCATTTAGGGAAAATTTTTCTGTGACTGCACACACAAATTATAGAAAGGGAAAAGTGACGTCAAGAAGACCAATCTGAGTCAGTAAACTTCCATATAAAATGATAAAGACCAGAATTCCTCTGGTGGTCAGTGTGAATGGAGGATAAAGATTTGACACAGTACAAATAACTAATGATATTTGGATATGAAGCTTTTTGGAAGAAAGAAGTCTAGATATAGAATAGAAGAGTAACATATAATGTTAGAAACTACAGTTGCTTGCTGGTGGTGCTAAATTAGGTAGGATAAAAGGAGATATATTTGAGTTTCCAAGGCTAAATGAAAATTTAATCATTTCCTCCAGGAATGTCCTATAGTTAATCTGAAACCTCTTCAGCAGTGAATAAGGAATGTTTGGATTTTTTGAGCCTAGGATGTAACTGTAGTTTCTTTCACAATCTTTTTGTGATGATAGTTGTGTTTTTATTTGAAATGTTAACATTTTCTCCTAAGTGCATGGTAAGCCATACCCTCTTAATACATCAACTAAAAATTAGGAGTAAAATAGGAAGATTTCCAGCTGCCAGACTACCAGTTAATCAGTAATATCTATTATATATTCAGAATATTAATTAATGGTGGAAATAGAAGTCTATAATGGCATTTTGCTAGGATCTCAAATTTATCTGATTTGATAGTTAACTTTTATTTTGTTCTCATTTACATTTCTACTCTTGATTATTAAAAGTAATTTTACATCCCATAGTTTGCAAGTGGAAAATAAATTACTTCTGAAACTTTTAAAGAAAGGTAAATAGCTGGAATTATCAAATTTGAAAGTGACCCACAAAACACCAGTGATAACTTGAGAGAGAGAGCTGAAAGTTATTCCCACTGTGTGGAACAGTCCCCTTGATGTCCTCGGAGGTTTCGAGAATGTTTTTGTAGGCGATTTAAAGAGTTCAATTAGAAATAACTATTAGATTAAAAACAATCATGATTGGATTTAAATTTGCATTTTTATAGACTTGACTTGCTCTTTGGGGTCATTTTTATTAAACAAAGCAACTCTTCATTAAAAAATTCTAAAATTGCATCAAAAGAATAGTCATGAAGCAGTTCACTGGGTTGGAGAGGGAGCTCACATTCGTTGTTGATCTGTACAGTGCTTTTCATTTAGATTTAGTAAAGTATGACATAATTCTGTGATTTAAATGGATAAAGGATGGATACATTTGACCACCAATTTGACTTCGAAGACCTGAAAAGAATAATGGAATTCTTGTCCACACAAGTGGATGACTACCACAGGCTCTCCTGTGATGAACAGTTCTCTCATACCCCACTGTCATTGATGTCTGAGGCTGCAGCTTTGGAGGGAGCTTCCTCATGGGAGCAAAGTCCTGGATCATGATAGATTATTTTCTCCCATCAGGTGCAAATATTTTCAGGATGGTTGGGCTCCTGTGAGAATATTTGGTTGGAATTAACTCTGTAAAGAGACACTGTTCACATAGATCACTCATGACGCAACAAGGTACAGACATGTTTGGAAATTTTCTCTCTGCTGAAAAAGCTTCATATGATCATCCCTCTACTGCCTCTTCATTTTATCTGAAATCTTGAGAAGTCATGAGCTTTTCTCATAGGATAGTTTGATAGTGCTTTCACAAATTCTTTGGAAAAAGTTGTTTTATATAGCAAGTATAATAAAATTTCCATTTCTATATTAATCAACACATACTCATGTAATTTTTATTTATTTATTTATTTATTTTGGTTAGACAAAAGCAAATTTAGTGACTATTATACCTAAACTGATCTTTCTTTTTAACTTAGGATTTTTTTTGTTTTTGTTTTTCACAAATACCTACTGACATTTAAGTTGCATGAGTATTGACAGACATGCTAGGTGTTATGAAATTGCTTGAATATATCATTATATACAGAGAAGAAGACTTGGAACTTCCACATCATCATAACAAATGTTAGACCAGGAATTAGTAGACTTGGTTCTAGTATTGGCTCAGTAGTAATACCAGTAAAATATCTGTCTTTGGCTGTGACCCTAACATGCTGAGTCTTAAATGCTTTACCTATCAATGAAAACTAGGTGATCTCTAAATGACTTACCATCTTAACATGCTGTTTATATACAGATAAATGGAAGCTGAAAAAATTTTTTCATTGCAAGAATGATTTTGTAACCTCTACTCAATTTCTACCAATTGTTTTTTTTAGAATAGAAATATGATTAATTCTACATAGGCAATATCAATAAATAAGAATTCATCAGAGAAGGAATTTACTTGTGCTGTTTCAAATTTTCTGCAATCCTGCTGTTCCTGATGATAAGGATGATGATGATACATTAATATTTAAAAATATTTCTGATCAATAAATTTCATTCACTTAACATTTTGGTATTAGGTATTTACAATAATTCAGATACATTGCAGAAAAGATAGACAGGAGTCCTTATGAAGAATATAGTATTTTAGTCAACAAGTGAAGGTCAGGACGGCCATGAAAGTAGTGAGAAAGTTCAGTCAGGTGCTCTCTGGGGAAGAGGGTTCCAAGCAGACAGAATAATGATCAGTACAATCCCTGTTGTCTGGTGTATTGAATTAAAAGCACAAAGTCAGCCTGGCTGGAGCAGAGGGGAGTTTGAGAGAGAAGGAGGTGTCAGATAGGGAGGGGTGAAGGGTGAAGGTGGTAGATGAATAGCATAAGACCATATAGTCATAGAAAATGGAAAAGGAACAATTCGTGGTTGAATATTTTGCTGAAGATACTAGTAATCTGTATATTGAAAGGATCATTTCAATAGATTTCTCTTACCATACAATACCAAACTCTGTGGGAATTATAGATTATAATCAAACTTGCCTAGAGAGAACTTTGTAAACACATTTGCATGTTTCCTCAGTAGTTGTCTTTAAATGTATCTCTGTGTGTGTGTGTGTGTGTGTGTGTGTGTGTGTGTGTGTGTGTGTATAATTCATATATCTCTCTATATATATCCCACAATTGGATTTATCTCAAATATATAATCTGTGCATTTCTCTTAACACTTAGCATTTTATCTTGAGCAAATTCTTGATCTCTAAATTTCTTCAAAATCATTAATCATATTTAACTCAATATTCAAACTCAGTATCAAGCAATTCTTTTTGAAGCTTGCTTCTATTTTGGGAAATTACATATAATATATATATATATATATATATATGTATTTTATAATCGCTTTTAGAAACAATGAACTATTCTGATTACTCTTACAGATAATGTGCTGTTAAAGGTATCATTTATAATAATCTCTTAATCTCTCGTTATTTTCTTAAGAAGTGATCCTGGGAGGAAAATTATTGTTTCAAAGAATATGACTTTGTTAAGGTTCTAGATAAAAACTAAAACTCCATAGGAATTTAAAATAAAATAAAATTAACAAGCTATAAAGTACTCAAAATTTCTACATGCAAAGCCAGACCAATATTCATAAAGAAAATATTCTTAGTAAGAAAATATAACTAGTTTTTCATACTTTATGTTTAATTAGGTTTCAGAAATCATTTGTATCAAAGTATTTTAATTTTTAGAGCAGCATCCTAACCATATTCATACTGAGTTTTTATTATATTGTTGGCACATTTGGGTAAAACTTTTTACAAATTAGTTTTAGGAATTACTATAATATCAATTTAATGTAATAAAGAGTTTAAAGGATTATGTTTAAAAGATCTTTATCAAATTAGAATGTAAAGACATCATTTAACGGAGTAAGGGAGTTCAGTTTTATATACATCAGTTTAGAAAACCTAAAATTATTACCATAAAATTCAAGAAGGAATATAGCTTGTTTTATCAAATTATGCAACTAAAACTGAATGGAAAAGGTAACAATGAACAAAATCATTAATTTTTAGTAGGTGAAATAGTATATTTAGTATATAACTATGATCAGAAAATATATTTTTTGAATAAAACTGAAAATTCTCATGGGTAGAAAAAAAATGATTCAATACATGAGCCATAATATAAATCTTTTATGATATCATTTATGTGTGATGATGTACGATATGTAAACTGTTTAGTCTTTTCCTCATGCCAGGTACAATTTTCAAAATAATCTAATCACAGCATGATCACTAATTATATTATTCTAACTAGCTATATTGTATGCCTTCATTTGACAGTTTATCTATGTAACCTTTGAAAATGGTATCTCTTGTGATTTTTAAATGCAGCATCAACATTTTGGCAGAATCATTTTGCAAGCATTTAAGGTACATACATTTGAGTTAAAAATTATGTCTTCTGAAAAATCTCTGCAATATGCTTTTTCATCTGCTTTTGCTCATTGGAAATACAATAGATTAATAATTCTTTGATGAGTATTTACCAATACATTAGTCAAAAGGGATTCCCAAAGTTGAATATGAAGAAATTATGGACAAACATTTAATTATTTTAACCAAAATTCTATTAAATGAAAATATATATATTTTTTGTCCATTCGAAATGAATTTTATCGATTCATTAATTCATAACTATATTAATAGCACTTAGTGACAGAATCTAGTGGGATGACCATATAATTTATTATTCAAATGGCTCATTTTTAAGGGTGAAAACACTTTTAATACTTTCTCTGAGACAGATTTTTCAGGGCAAATCTAAACCTTTGGTCAGCCTAATATAGAGGGATTTTTTAAATAATGGAATAAACAGTGATTGTGCAGGAAAACCAGAATATAAATACAATGGAGAGATAAAAAGTAAGGAGTAAATTAGTATTGTTTTATTTGGCTCCTCTGTGATTAATTTTTTAATGTTTAAACTTTTAATATTTGCATTTCAATTTAAAAAAATGCAAACTATTCTTTTTACTCATAGATGTAGTATGTGTATGCATGAATTAAAAGTTTAATGGTTTTACAAATAGCTTTGCACAACTCCCTTGTGTATTTAGAAGTGGAAATGAGTTCTTTGAGAAAGAACACATGAGATAGAAACTTATTCAAGATTTAATTCATAGATAAAATAGCCTATCTAGAATGATTTTAATTATTGACAAAGTGCAAGTATACTGTCCTTACATATTTTGCCTTTACATAAATCAATAAATCTATTAATATTATATAAACTAGTAAAGGTAATTTATTTTTGAATTAAAGGCAAACCTATATTTGAATGCATATCTGACTGTCTTTCTATTTTGAATGCATACTAGAGCTTATTAAATTTTAATACGAGTAAACCAATTTAAGGTGACTTATGGTTTAATAAATGCCAGTGAGAAGAGGAAGTTAAAATGCTTATAAAATTCAGGAAGATAATTTCAACTTGATAATGTTTCATGATGCAGACTGATAAAATTTTCTCCTATCATTTTTTCCATCCTCTATTTTCTGGAATCCAGATATTGATATTTAGCATTATTATGCTTTGAGTAACAGTTCTATGCTTATTAATAAATTGTCTGCAATTTTATGGATAAATAAATGAAAGACTCATTTCTCATCCATTCCCAAAAAGCATACTGGCAGTTTTCATTTTTATACATCGATTGAATCTCACTTTAAACAGCTGCTCTCTTGGTTTTTGAACACTTAATTATATCTGTATCAGTTTACTTCCAATTTTTATTTTTTTAATATTGTAATATGTTTTGAGGTTAACTAGATTGATATTTAGCAATCTGATTTACGTTGAAATAAGGCTATGCTAGATGAATTAATATAATCCAGAACAGAAGGGAATACCACAAAATAAATTGTATTTTAACATGTATTCTAGATTATTAGTTTTCTTTCTTTTTTTAGTTTCTTTTTCATGCTGTTTATTTCAAAGAGAAGGAAAAAAGACATTTAATTTTTCAGGTTCAGCTTATAAAAGTAAACCTCTTTTTCAAAATCACTATTTTAATTAAAAAGCAAACATATATAAACATATGATGCAATATTTGATTTTACATGTATTAGAACTTGTTTTATAATCAAAATTTTTAACATCCATTTCTCTCATAAACAAAATTTTAAGAGGCTTAAGGATTTCCTCAATCAAAGAAATAAAGACATTAGAATTCTTTAGCTATCTAATAGCCAAAAAGAAATCTATGATGCAGCTTGGACTAGGGGTTATAATTCCTGAATCCACAGCTCAAGGGATGTACCTGTTGTCAGTACTTCCACTTTAAGATAGTTCCACAATTTTCAAATACTGAGGAAGCTAGTGCTCTCAGGGTAGTGAAAGTGAACACTCCAATGCAGATCATTTTTTTCTATTTCAGTACAATAATTCATTGTGAATTGAAGTAGTATTTCAAGCCAAAAGTCAAAAAAAAAAAAAAAAAAGAACCTGATACTTTTTTTCATATGTATATTAGGGACTCAGGACACAAAATGATATCTCAAATAATACTTGATTTTTTTGTATTGTTCTTTCATATTTTATTTTATTTTATTTTTCAGTATATTATTAGAAGAATTGCAGGTAGATCACAGTGGAGGCAGATCTTAAATGTTTTATTTGGCAATGGCAAATGAAATCGAATTTCTTGAAATCATTTGTATCTTATTTGTCATGTATCGTGGAGAGAGACACAATAATTCAACATTGATGATTGCTTTATTTTTTAATATTAAACTGCACAGAAATATCTCTTATAAGAAGGGTTAATTATATAAGGCTTTTAATGTTATTTTTCTCACATTTTCTTATCTCATTGTCTTTGGAGGACGTACATATCAGGGAAAATAATATACTTTTATAAATCCCAATTTAAGAAGAAAATCTAAAAACTTTTTACTTGCATATCCTATATTATTGTATAACAATTCAAACCATGTCTTCAGAGACCAATTAAAGTCAAAGTAATTTGTAAGAATACTTCCAATTTAGAAACTGTAGTTACATAAATTTTAGAGACCATATTGCAACATTCAGTAAAGCATTTTTTCAAGGCAACCTACATAAAGAATAGCAAATCAGGGAGGTCTAGGTAATTGATGGCAACACGTCTTGGATATTTCATAGCCAAGTTTTATGTTTTTTCTGGATTAAGTCAGATGCAGTGTGAAACTTCTACCTTGATGTGGCAAGAGTTGAATATTGATTTAGTTATTAAGATGTGAGAGCTAGCATTAGGCAAACCAGTTTGCGTATGAGGCTTATGCTATGTTTTCTCAGCCAAAGGTGCTTGTTGCTAAACTGCCTGATAGAGAGGGGTTATCTCTGCAGTGATTTGAGGGACACTGTGTAACAGCTACATCATAATAGCTACCTTATCTATAAAATAATGTCAGCAATGCCTCTCATACTTACTATCTAGAGCAATTGCTAAAATCCAATAAGAAATATTAAAAGATTCTGGTGAGACTGAAGGCCTATCCTTGCGTTCGGTCTTCTTATATGCAAGGATTTTCCTGTGAAAATTGAGCATACAGTATTAGGTAAAATGTATAACGCATGAGCTAATTCAGAAGTTAGAAGTTTAACCTTCAAAATGAAGTTTGTGAATTAATTTACTATTTAATAAACACACAATACTAGTTTCAGTCTCTAAAGGAAACTATATAAAGGTAAATTTTATCTTTTTTTTTTTTTTACACTTTCCTGAAGTGAAATCTCTTCTCTTGAGATCAGCAGTAATTATTTTTAAAAATTTAACTTTTGTTTTGTTTGTTTTTCTGAAAGCTGAAAAACAGTTACACTATATGGTGGTATAATTGTTCCATTTTAATAGAGTCTATTTTTTCCCCAGTCCTCAGAGAGATCCTATGTAGGCCATTGCCAGATGTATCATTCTAGAGTATATTAATCAAGGTTCCGAATCAGGATGGCAACTCCTGTGTGTCCACAGAGCTGGGTCAGGATGTTTCTACAATTCCCTGATGAGGAGTAGAAAGATATTGGCCTTTTGTGCTATATAGACTTTAGTGTTTTGTATTTTATTAACCACTTGATTGCTACTCAGTGTACCTGCTATGTAGGACACACTTTTGTTCAGTGAGTAAAAGTCTCATTGTCCAATTGAATATAATATTAAGGAAAGTTTTACACTTGCTGCAAGAAATGAAATTGGCTATTTTTTTTCTTTTCAAATAAACTAAAATCATATATATGGAGAAGAAGGGAAAGTTATCTTTTCTCTGTCATAAAATATGTGGTTAAAACAATGGCTCCAAGTATGTTGATAATTTGCATCTCAAAAAAAAAAATAAGTAAATCTCAAAAAGGAAGGACATAGTCAAGTTTAGTTTGCTTGTAAATAATCATCACTTATTTAGCAATTATAGCTTAACTCCTTGTTTTTGAGATGCTACCAGAAATAGGGCTTTCATATAAAAACATACAAGATAAAAAAAACAAATAAGAAGGAAGGAAGGAAGGAAGGAAGGAAGGAAGGAAGGAAGGAAGGAAGGAAGGAAGGAGGGAAGAAAGGAAGGAAAGATGGAAGGAAGTAGGGAGGGGAAGGGGAAGGAAGTGAAAAGATGATTTATAAAGGTAAATTATGTCTTCAGGGGAAATTGTATTTACTCAATTATTTTAATAAAAATTGACCCATTTTTAAGTCATAGTATGCTGATCATCTTTTTCTCCCCATAACCTAAGCTTTCGTGAAGTAAAGTTAATTTTGGATAGGAAAATTGGGCCAAATTTAGGAATCATGGGGCAATGTGTCGAATACTTATATGCAATTTACCACATCTCTACTTTGTACCCAACTCTTTCTATATATCATTACTGTCCTCACATATTAAAAAAAATCTTTGTAATTTATATATTATTCCAATATTACTGAAAAGTAAATTATGGGTTAGCAATTATATACTTGCACTTCAAGTCTGCTTAAGGTAACTTATTTTGTGTAGAAGTAGACAATGAAGCAGAAACCTGGGTTCTGACTTATTTTTGCCACTTGTCCCTGTAACTCTGGATTTTAGGATCCTCTTAAAATCTAAAACTGATAACAATTTGCATGTAAGTCCCATTTTCTTTAGGGATGAAGTTCAAGTGTATTGATATATATGAACTAAGTGTGTAGACTCTATAACTCTATACACAGGTGATATTATTATAACAGTTGTTCTGAACAACAAATAGGAATAGATGGTTGATGCTTATATTTATATTTAATTATTACTTTGATTTTCAAAACCAGTAACTTTTAACTTTCAACAGACAGCATTTTATAAAAATACAATCTTGATTCTAAAATACAAAAAACTTCAGATGATATAAAATTATTTAAACCATCAGTTTTAGACAGCCAAATATTTTTTTTATTTTATAAATCTTTAAAAAAGTCTATTTATAATTTTATATAACTAATTATATTTAGCCCTAACATTTTAAGAAAGAAAATCGCATTAAATGAATAGAGAAACCTATTAAAATAGAATGTCAGTAGAAAATGTCAGTATTACTTCACATAGATTATTTTAACAAAGGAAAAAACAGACGTATACTTTTTCATTAAAAAAATGAAGAAAATAATATGACTTTTTAAAAATGTTTTAGAATTAATTCTTTGCACTCTATCTTAAACTAAATCTAGCAAAATATATTACATATTTCAAAGCATTAATAGTGAGATTAAAAACATTTACACTGGATAGAAGTTAATGATTCTTTTTTTTCAAGCAAGATATAAGATCTTACACCTTTTGAATATTAACAATAGATATTAGAAAAGAATTATAAAATGGAATTCACAATGTGTAAAAAAATCATTTTTTCTTCTAAATGGCAGTAAAACTGCTGAAATTTTTATCTATGTTAATAGAAGAAAGGAGTCAAATATAAAGGTTGGCAGTACTTTCATCTACATAAATTCCTCCCACATCTACTGTTGATTGACACTCTCAACAAACTGATAATTGCCTGCTTGATTTGTTTTAAATAATTCTTAAATTTTTGGAATTTTTGAAGTAGACTTGAAGAAATCATTAGGAAAAACTTGTATCAAGTGAAATCATGTATTTTTTGTTTATTTTATCCTTTATTTATTATTTATTTACTTATTTATTTATTTATTTATTATTAAAACTACTTCTTCAGAGACATCATTTTTTTTCTTTTCATGGTAGGGGGTTCATCTTTTATGGAGACAGTCCTCTAGTCATTTTAGCACTTGCTTAAGCCTTCAAATGCCCTTCTCTCCATTGAGCTGCATGTGCTTGTTTTCATTAAGTGAAAACCTCATGAATTCGGCTGGTTTTTTACTCTTTTTAGTCCTTTGTGTCTATACAAAATAGTTCTTACTTATTCATAAAGTAAAATGGTTTTTATGCATATTAGCTATGTTATAGACCAGCAATTTGGCACATTTCCGCATGATGACTTTCTTTATTCCTAAAGATATTAGTATTTTTAAGCCATCC
Source organism: Eidolon dupreanum (assembly GCA_028627145.1). NCBI lineage: Eukaryota > Metazoa > Chordata > Mammalia > Chiroptera > Pteropodidae > Eidolon > Eidolon dupreanum. Next base: position 6,127,013 of record CM053508.1, read on the forward strand.
TTTTAGTTTATGTTAATATGTGTCACATCTACTATATACAACTCACAGAGAAAAAAAATAATATAGAGATCTTGCTAAATAAGCAAAATAGGGAAAATGATGTGAAGAAGGCAACTGTCTCTTATACCCAAAATGAATTTCTTCATTACCATGTTATCATCTATTTAGGTTTTATTATACCACATTTTTACCAAAAGTGGGCTATGAACCACCTGTTACCAATTCATACTGCTTGGATAAGAATGACTGTCTTTATATACTCTGTATATAGAGTCAAAAGTCAAACATTCTAAAATGTTGAGTGTGTGTTTTTTAAGATCATAGAATACTATTAATGATATAAAGAGTCTGTATGTTTAGCATCCTCATCCTACAGCTCAAAACAAGTGATTTTTTTAAGACTACAAAGAAACTTGGAAAGGAGGTCAGAAATAAAACAGAACCAAACTCCAAGTATGATGTACTTTACATTAAATAAATTTAAATTATATTTATTGTATGAAATCAAATAGATCATAATTCTACTTTGGGTTTATATTGTTCTTTCTAATATATTAAAATAAACCTTAATATCCCAGATACTCTTGAGTATCTTCGATGGTTAATGAAGTCATAGCAATGAAGTGTCTGAATTTAATGACTGAACACCTATAACCTTGATAAAGCAGTAAAATGTGTATTTGGCTACACAGAAATTTCATCAAGTAAGATTTCTACTTAGACTTGATGTATTTTGCAGTATCACAGACCTATAAAATGTTCTGAATTGATCGAATCGATTGTATTTCTATATATAAATATAGAAAGAATATACAGAGGGTTACATGTGGAATGAGGAAAGGGTTTTCATTTGCTTTATTGCAAAAATAATCATTTATATGATTATTTTAAGTACTGCTACAGGGAGATACTCAGGGAAAGAGCCTTCTCTTGTTGACCTGATAGAGAAATTGAGGCTGCAGAGCATATACATGCATAGAGTCATAGTTCTGAAATAAAATTATGGTTCAAATATTGGTCTTTAGTGGTTTATAAAGATCGTACTGCTTTTTTAAAGTTTTCCTGAGAAACAGAAGCTGATAACAAAACTCGGGTAACTATTCCTGCTCATGTGACGGAAAATGCCAAATAGCAGCATATTGTGTTTTTCACTATTTCAATTTTGAGCATTATCTGGTAAAATGAATTTACTTGTTTTACAGAAAACACTGAATATGTGACCCCTCTAAAAATATTCTAACATAGTATCTCTTATTCTGAAGCTGATCAGCTTTCATTCAGGTCATAGGAATATAATAATTGGAGACGTTGCCTTGTAGAATGCACGTGAACACTGCCAAAGCCAGCTTCCACAGCTAAAAGAACTCAAATGAGGTGTCACCTTCATGCTATGTAGCATGTATTTATGAAAAAAAACTAAATAAATAAAGTGATCTTTGGCCTCTTGTGGAAAATCAGAATAAAATCCTAGCTAACCATTTTACGTCAAAAATTGAAAAGAAAAAAATTGGAAAAACATTGACAGTTATTTTTGCCCTCACTCTGATTCAGTTCTATGTACACAGAGCTCCGTTTTGACAACTGTTTAGCTCAAGGCACAGATTTGAAGTATCAGAGATAATGGCAGATTTATTAGATTAACTTATGCCGGGATCTTTTAGTGTCCTAGATAATTATGAGTCATGGTAAATTTGAATGGTTTCGGCTTGTATGATTATAACGTGTGCATTCCCCTGTAGGCATTGATGTGTCAAAAGAGGTATTAGAAAGTCTATATTTAGTTATGTTTCATTGATTTGTGTTTTTAAAATGTGCATGTATGTGAGGAATAATTTATATTTCTGGTTTTTTCTTCCCCAAATTAAAAAAAAAAGGTGAAAATTCCTTTCTATTAATTTCCTAAATTTTTAAGAAACTATTCTCTCAACTATCTAATTTTAATTATCGATCTATCACTCTTTGATTACTCGTGAGCACCACCAGAATCCCTTCATTAAATTTGCACATTATATTTCTCTCAACAGTTTTGTTTGATTAATTCACACTGTCTCTTTTCATACTTGTATTTTCATTTTGGATCTAATGCCATTTTATCTTTATTTCTTTTTTTCTGTCTTGTTCTTTACTAGCTGCTTTGTCTATTAGATTTTTACAAAGCATGGTTTTATTATGAATTTTTATAACTCTTAATTTGGTTTAAAGACTTTTGATTAGCTTAATATTTTATATAGAATTCCCTTATTCTTCTATATTTGTTCATAGTGCCTGTTGTTTCACACAAAATGGCAAAGATTTTTTACTGCATTTTCTGTGCACATAGATGAAACATCTTTGTACAATTGGTTTTCAATTTTGAAAGATAAAAATTTACACTCTTTTCTAAAAAATATGTTATAAAGATTATTGGTCCCCAATGAAATTTTTATTTGTTTTATTTTTTTAACACACTTTCACAAATCAAAGGGTGCTAAACTTGGTCTTTCTTTACTTTTGGGATAGGTGATTATATGTCATGATTTACTCATAAAAAGCTCTGTCTACACTTGTTTCCAGGCATAATTGTTAATAGCTGCCCCTATAACTTTCAGAAATACCCTTGTTTGGACAATACATTCTGTGATCATCCTATTATGGGTGACTTCAACAAAACAACATGAAGAGAAAAGTATACAGATACATGTAGTGTGGGAAAAGAACTGTGTCTGGATTAGGAGAATAATTTTTGTTATACCACTATTCCAAAGCTCAATTTTCTTACCTAGAAAATAAAGACATTTTATTGCATGATCTTTAAACTTTCTTTCATCCCTAAAATATAAATTATGATGTATAATTACATCTCCTTTGAGGTTTGAACTACACAAAGATTGTTTATGTGTATAAATAATAATTGCAAGGAAAGAAACTCAGATGGATATACTTGATTTAAGAAATGAGCTAAATATCTGCTTTCCTGAATATCTGATTGAATATTTGCTTTCTTTTGTGTGGTGTTATATAGACATTGTCCAAATATCTTTAGAAAAATATGAAATAGATTTCTTAGCATAACTACCATGCTGTATGTGAACAGTCAATCAATCAAACACTTGGAAACCTAAACTAAACTCTAAGAAAAGTTTAGGCCCAGCAATTCTGAAAATAAGATTCCTTCTACATTGTTCAGTTAAGAGTTAAATAAGGTGTACTTTTTTGTGTCACCATTTCTTTGAATGTCAATAGGTCATATGTAAGTAATCAATAAAAAACAAAAATAAAGTAAACCTTTTATTATTCTCTTTCAATATTAAGATCTGGTGAAAAAGAGTTGTTAAAAATCAAATTTAGTTTTTCAAAAAGTCAAAGAAAGACAAAAGCTAGCATCACTTTTTGCAGTTTATCAAAGTACCTGCTCACAACATTACTTTCTCTCTTCCATCTCCCTGGTTTTTGTTCCATAAGTTATGGATGTGGTGGTGGCGAAGAACCAGTATGGCAGACATGGAAAATGAGCTCTAACCTCTGACCTCTTTCTGATTTGCATGTGGCCCAGGGCACATCCCCGTACCTTCTTAATATTCTCAGGTGTTTCTACTAAAAGATTGCTGAAGGCAGAAGATTGTAAAGCATACTTAATGAAACACCCATAAGTTTGCTTTCTCTTTCATAATAGTATTTGTTTTAACAGAGAAGTAATGATTTAAATTATTTTTCAGTTATTTCACATTCAGAAAAGTGTGTCTTGTCTATTTTTGGTTTTATGTATTTTGCACATGCTTTCCTGTTAGAGAAGCATAGAGATGGATCCTCAATGATTCTGGGATTCGGATTCCATTCATTACAAAAATGAGAGAAAGAATAATATATTTATTACCTTTTAACCTAAACTGTAAATTAATAACACCCCCAAAATATTATGTGTTACTCATTATACGCTTAAGTTTGGGGTAAGAAATGTTACATTGAGCATATTAAAAACAAGAGCAACAACAATAACTGTGTGTTTTGCTCAATGATCCTAAAACAGAGTCCAAAAATGAATGGCTTTCATTTGTAAGAGGCTCCTCATTTAAGCTGAGTTTGTGTCCACATTGTGTTGTACTTCCTCGACTTGTCATTTTTGCTCTTGCATTATAAACTAATGGTAGCATTCACTGAGTGGTGCTCATTTAATCCTCATAACGGCTCTATGAGAATATCCTCATTTTAAAAAGAAATGAATGAATGAATATAGAAGTTAAGCAATTTGACCCACGGCACTGTAGCGAGGCTTGAGATCCAGCTGTGTGGTTTGCCAAATTCAGTCTCTGCCTTTCCCCAATACTCTAATTACCTAATATTATTGACATTTGTAAGGATCCAGTTTTAGAGACTGAAATTTTCAACACCTCAAACAGAGCAGGTAGCTAAAGTCAGAGAATGGTATGGCTGGTCTCTCGTTGCCTCCATTGTGCTCTCCGGGTCCTGAAAGGCCTGGACAGTATAATATGCGGCTGCATGTCGTAAGACAGGCAGTGTCTGACATAAATGACCTACATACACAGAACACTACTCTCCTTTCCTCATTGTCTTTGACACATTCTGAACCCCTGCTGCTGACTGTGCCTTCAAAAAGTGGGGAAGGGAAATGGCTATCAGAAGCAGGCACACCAAGGGATGCTGGCAGGCTCCCATGTGACGCTGGCCTTTCTGTGTCCTTACAAAAGTCTGTATGTATGTGTGTGTGCAGGTGCACAGGTACATTCCTGCGTTCTGCCTTGTGTCTTTACAGCACCAGTTTATTATTATCGAAATTTCACAAATGAGACAGCTCACTAGTTTTGTAAATGTTCTCATTTATGTAAAGACGTGGATTCTTTGGCCTAGAAGTCCATTAAAAAGTTCATAAACAGTCCTTATTTTTCTCTAAGTTTATAGAAAATGATGGGTTTATTAAGTCGCATAACCATTGGATATAATTTAATCATCTTGCTTTCATGTCTGTATACATAATATACAACAGATATGAACAGCTTGGCATATATGGAAGTTTTCCTGAGAGAGGACAAGTCTTTAGGTAACTTGGGAGCATAGTGTATTTATGAGGGTTTGTACATAAACCAAAATAATATTTCCCAATTGGGAAAATAAAGGAAGTCTAATAAATTGAGGGATGGGAGAAAGAGTGTTAAGCAGAGGGAGCATAATAGAGGGAGAGCAAAGAAATAGGAGTAAAATAAACTCTTATTTCGTATGTCTTCATAGAGTCACTGTATATGGAAAGAAAGGAACTAACTTGATTCCTCCTCCACTTCCACTGTTTTATTGTTCCCTGTTGGTAGAACTTCAAAGTAAATCCAGAGTTAGTATTTGTAGTATGAGAGTCAGCCACCCTATCTATGAATGTAGCAGGTTTTAATAAATTAAACTAAGAATCTATTTTACTATGACTCTTTTATGTAATAAAATATATTTTGAATTCCCAAAGTAAATGAATAAACTTTTAGAAATAACTCATTTGTAATTGTAGAATATATATAAGCTTGGTATTTTTGATCGCATAGACCACTACTGATGTTTGCTTTCTGTCATAAAAAGAATATTGAGTTATCTTTTTCTTTTTATTCTTACTGTTGTTAAGGAAATTCAAAGAAAATTTTTCAGATAAGATTTATTTCTGACTTAGTTGAATGTTTTAATATTCTTTGATACCTGTCCTCTCATTTCAAGACTAAAATGAATGAGAATTCAGTTATATACGTTTGTAATCTTCAAAATTTAATCACAACCCAGCCTGTACCTGTCAGTGTGCCATTTTGTTTTGACATCAAAGTAATATAGATTAAATGATTTCCCTCTTCTCTGTAGCCATCGTCAAGGATAATGATGATTACATGGCTTATTATGTCTCCATGACTTTTTGGTAAGCATTTCAGATTACAAAATCTGCTCATTAAAGCAGTCTAGTAGTCAGCAGAAATTTTGTATAAAACCCTAAGTGTATTGAACAATTTTTTCTCTTTGATTATAGTTCTGATAATATAAATCAGGTTTTAGGATCTCACTTTGCATTATTTTTCTGGGTCAGCATAATGATTGAGAACTACATATCAAGAAACAAATAATTGAAAAGCTATTTCTTATTGTAAAGCCTGGCTCAGGGACTCAAATCCCTACCAAGAACCCACTGAAACCTAAGATGTACACATGGTACTTAGAAGGCATTATCTGAAACAAAGTGACAGGTGTAATTTGCTAGGCTACAATAAAGCATGCATTGATTTTTTATTTAAAGAAACTGAAGTAACATGGCAGAAAGATTCTACTGTGAACAATATAACAAAACAATAAGAGATATTTTCTTACATTTTTTAAGATACTAATCTTTACACTGTTAGACTCGATGATTTTGAGAGATATTATACAACTTGGATAGATTGATTCTTAGGCTTTCCACGTGCAAAGGACACATGAATAATCAGTAATATATATATATAGTATATATACATTATATAATAATATAATATATAATATATAATGTATACATTATATGTGTTTACATATAACATAT